>PVJL010000068.1:0-38297 GCA_004026885.1 Lyroderma lyra | reverse complement strand
TTTGGCTCCTTTGCATGAAGCAACCTGAAAATGGGCTAGGTCTTTGATTCTCAGAAATCTGGTATATGTTTATGATAAGCTATTTGGCTCCAAATAGGTCAAGATGAAGACGATTCACCTATAGGCCCTTTCTAGTCATTCAGATGTTTGATTGACTGACGTGCTTACACCATTTTGGGGCCCCTTGGGATGATGGAACTTTTTTTCTTTTTGCCATATTGGCAATGTGGTGTCCTCAGGGGACTAACGATTTCCCGATCGTCCCCACCTGTCCCACACTCACCTCGTGTTCGCCAGGGGTCTAATGGTTCTTCTGGCTTCACTCATCCCTTCCCCAGTGCAAGGCAGAAGCTGTCTCCTGAGGGTCCGACTAATAAAATATAAAAGATTGTTAAGAGAAGAACCTTTCATAAATATCTGCAGGGCCATGGGATGGTGAGCAACAGCTTCAGGAACACACAACATGACTTTGTATCTTTCACGAGGCTCTGAGTGCTTCATGTGTTAGTCAGTATTGTTAACCTAGTTTACAGACGGACACGGCGACACAGAGAGAGACGGACGTTCCCAAGTTTCAAACACTGAACAGAGGGCAGAGCAGCAAGCAAAGGGGTGAGCAAGCATCGTATAAAGCCGCGTTTGTACAAGCACAGTGTGAGGAGAGGGGAGCAAAGTGCATGGTGGGAGCGACGCGGTGACACGGGCAGGACCATCGCTTCCTCCCGCTGCAGAGGCCTGAGAAGGGAGAGAGGAGAGAGAGGGAAAAGCAATGTTAAAGTTTACAGCCTATGATGGCAAAGATGTGTCTGACATTTGATTATAAAACATGTTTAGGCTGTAACTATAAAAACGGGTCCCTCAACCAAAGTAAAAATGATGCAGTTTAACATCAGTTTACCCTTCGCCCACCCCCCTTCAGGCTCAGGGCCCGCGGCCTGCACCGCGCTTGGCGTCGATTCGCAGCTCACTCTTCACGGGCTTGGCACACCGCAGCCCCTCAAAACACTACCGAAGGCCTGAATGGTGGATAGGAATAGCTCATTAGTCTTATTTCAATACTAATACTATCTTAAGGGAGAGCACTGTCAGCAAAGAACCATTAATTTGGACAGAGTCACATAATGAGTTGATGGCAGAGCTGGGACTTTTAGCTCTCCCTCCATTCCCTCAAGCTAAATAGCTTATCAGCATTCTCAAAGGTGAGCCAGCAAATATGTGCTTTATTTTGTCACATGACAACAGGGCTCAAGTATCTCATGATCTTTCTACTGTCCCACACTATCTATGTCCACCTTATATTCCTCAGTTTACAAAGTAATGGTTTATGTCACTAGTTTAGCAATGAAATATCACCTTATTGTGACATCTCTAGCCCAGTTGTTTTTGTTTAGCATATTTTGTAACTTCAATTTTAGCTTCTTTGAAGGCAGAGGTCTTGTGCTATTTACATCTTTGCATTGCCCTCCACGTCTTGTACTGTGTTGTTGACATAGTAGTAGTTATTTAGCATTTTTAGCAAATGAAAATGAAAGAGGGACCCCAAGTAGCTTTATTGGTGCTGCTCTGAGATTGGACATTGAGAGACATGAGAGAGATTTCTTTAACTCTCACAGCCAGCTACTTACCACTAGAAGAACCACTAAAGGGAGTTCCCTGGTGGTGTAGTGGCTTAAGGCTTCGGCGCTGGCGCTGTCAGTGCTGCGGCCTGGGTTCGATTCCCAGCCGGGGAGCTGCCCACATACCAAAAGAAAGCAAAAAAAAAAAAAAAGAACCACTAAAGCAATAATCAATGATCCACACCTGGCCCATTTGACACAGGTTCAAAAAATAAAGAAACCTGATGTATTAAGACATCCTTCTATCTCTTGCTCTTTTTTTCCCCCTCAGTAAATGACACATGTTCGGGTTAAAATGAGGTAATTCAAACATTCAATACTTTACTGCTCTTGCTATGATAGAAATGAGAAATGTTGAGGCCTTTAGGACCACATATCCCAATGGGGATTTTTAAAAATACTTTATACATGTTCTTTCGGTATAACATACATGTGGCCTACACCTACAATAGTATTGGCCCTTTTCACTATCCTCAGTGAAAGGGAAGCACTGGGTGTACCAAAGGCGGGGGTGCGGGTGGGGGTCACCTGGCCAGTGGGTTCTAACGGCCTAAGCCCAAAGTGCAATTTGCAGACGTGTCCAAGGGCTGAACGGACCCAAGGACTTGCTGGGCATGCTTGTTAAGTGTGGAACTTTCTTGCACAGGTACTGACAGCTGGTAATGAGATACAGAAACTCTCCCCACAGTAGCCCCAGTTCTTCCTGGCCTGGGTCTATGCCAAGATGTGTGCCCTCCGCTACCGTGTTTACGACACACAGCCCAGCACGGGCTGCTGAACGTGCCCATTTTTCAGTTCAGGGGGTGCTCAACCATTTCTTCCACATCTTTACTCATGAGAAGTGATTTTCTAAATTCGTGGGTGCTGGAAATGACCCAAACATAGCTCACTAAACTAATTTATCTCAGAATTTTTAAATGCATGTGCATTTGAGCATAAACTATCCATATGTTTCTGATTCATTTACACTGAACTCATCAAAGGGCTGTGTTGTAAGAGTTGTTTGATGTCCAAAAATACTTGAGGGTTTCTTTTTAAATGGAATTTTATACTTTCACCATTTTCCTTAGGAAGTCAAACATCGTTGAGAGTAAACAAACTTGGACCCCAAGGATCTGGGCTTTACCTCAGAACTCGGGGGAACGTAGCTCGGCAGCTTGGCGGGAAAGGCACCCCTGACCTTTGGTGTGTCTTGGCACTGGTCCCCACAGACCAGGAGCGAGATGGGAAACCTCTTTCGGGAGACCTTCTTCCATTCGGTGGTTTATCCACTCAACTCCAAAAGGCCATCCCTAACTTAACTCTTGGAAGCTACTTGGGGTCCCTCCCTTGCAAGTTTGAGAAATCTTTAAATGCTGCTGCTCCCATGGTCCTTCATTATTTGGAAGGAAACCAAAGGAGGTGTTTTAGGAAACCAGTATTTGTTCAACTGAACGCATCATGTCCTACATTTATATACTAAGGAGACAAGACAAGCATCTCTGGTTACAGCTGAGAACTAATTAAAGTTGCTCTTTTACAAACCTTATGTGGTTCATTCCATTCTTCCTTGATTAAGAACTAAACAGGGGAGTCGTTTATTGCCTGAGTCACTTGAGGTACAATGGAAGGAATTCCAAGACGCTGCTGAGACAAAACAAAACTGACATTATGAAAGCCATGCCTAAACACTAATTTAAACTGTCAACCTACTACCAAGGAAGACTTCTGACAGACAGAGAATTAGAGCTTTAAAGGCCTCATAAATCACTGAGCAGATTAGCAGCAGCGTGAATGAGTTAGAATACGTTTGTGCCTTCAGAGTGCTAGAGTGGTTCAAAGCAGTCCTCTAGGAGTTGACGGGAAAATTAGTTGTAATAACTAGGAAGAGAAAAATTCTCCAATACAGCTTCTTGGGGGTTTGATTGCCGGCTTCACTCACCATGGTTATTTCAGGTACTCGAGTTAGTGAAATACAATATAGATGCTTTCAGGATTCAACATATAGTGCAATAAAAATGACTTGAAAAACGTTAGAATTCAAAAACACTATTGACAAATGCCCAACATTTTCTAGCCCCCGAATCACTAAAAGTAGCTAAAATATCAACCTAAATGTCTGACTCAGCAGTGGGTTTACAGCACTGTGTCCATCTCCTGTTTCCCATTTGTGTCTCTCTCCAAGAAGCCTGTTGCCGATGTGCAAGACCCATCACCATGTCCCCCTTTAGGTGGGGTTTCCGAGTTCTGTCGCCAGCACCAAGAGGTGTTCTGAGAAGACTTTGTTGGGATTTCAATTTTGAATATTGAAACATGGCCTCTTCAGGGCTTTTGAGTTAAGCATAAAAACACCTGACTCCGATGCAAGTACCTTCAATCCTACCTACTACTGACTGGGGGAGGGGCAACATAAGGAGCTTCCGTTCCCCAGGTGTCTGCACCCGCAGGGGCTGAGCCACCGCTGCGACAGAGAAGCCACCGGGAGTGTGCAACTGTCCAGAGGAGACACGGCAGGGGCGTGGGACCTCTAGGGTTAAATCACACTGCCCTAACTCTTCTCCCCTCTGCTGAGGTCTCACTGATCGTTGCTCTGTGGGTTCTTTCCCGAAGACCCCAGAAAATAAAACCATGTTTCCTGGTCGCTGGGGCATTCTCAACCATCTCTGACTGTCCAGGAATGAGTTTCTGAAGCACATGCTGATCTGGTCTTTTCCTCCCTGAAATCAGAAACTCTCGAATATAATAATTTTATCCCATTCTCTGATTTTTTTTTTCTCTTGGCTTAAATCAAAGCGGCACAGGAGTCCACATGGAGAGCAGTGGGACATCCTTGCTGTTGTCAGAACAAATGCACCTCCATCCGGGGTACAGCTGCTCTGCCCTCTTTCCCAGGCACTCGGCTTCTCTCCCTCTGCTCTCCCATTAATGGCAGTTGTCACAAGACGTCAAAGGTGGGTTTACGTGGCTAATATAAGTCACTAACAGAACATTTAAGGAAGCACCTTGAGGTAGAACCGGTTGATTCAGCCACACGCACTCAGCTGGGGGACACTCATGCAACTGCCAAGACATGAAACTTAGACCCTATCTTGGACACAAGTCTCAGAACCTCTTTAAAGATGTGCATTGCTGCAGAAGCTTTTTGTCTAGGGTCATATCCATGTCAGTCTTCTGCCCAATGGGCATCTCAGTTCAACTTCTTAGTGCTGCTGTAGAGATTGACTTACAATCATGTTATTCTATGCATGCCATGGAACCAAGATCCCACCTCTAGCTCCCCCTCCAACCCCCAAACTAGAACTCACATCAGACACTACGAAGTGGTCTCCATAAAACTGTTGTAAAGGGCATCCTGCTTCTTTGAGGAGAGACCTGAGTGCCTTCCCACCAATCCCCACAGAGCCACGGATGCAGCCCCACAGCCGGTGCCCACAGAGCCATGGACCCTGGCCACAGGAGACACCCCCGCCCTGCCTCCTGCTTCTGAACCCGCTCCAGCTGGCACGTGGTCATCGCCATAAAAGTGACACGTGCGGATCATAAGAAGTGCCTTGTCGGAAGAGAGAGAGAGGAACTCGGCGGTGAAAGGCACCTGAGTACGACAGCCTCAGAAGGGAACGGAAGTACCAAGACCGGCTACCTGCTTCTGCGTACCATTGTCTGGTTTACTGGGCTCTGAATCTCAAGGTGAGGCTGTGAGAAAACCCCACTAGCCCAGTCCAAATGGCTTGCAGTTATTTCCAAGCTCTTAATTCGCCATGAACTCATACATGTTTTTAGGCACTTGGGGTTCCTTTTAAGCTTCAGTCCATAAAGAAGTATACCAGTTAGTATACTTGAAGTGCAGATGAATGATTTTATTTGGTTACACTATTTAAAGCTCTGAGTGCAGGGAACACCTTGCGTAGCCAGAAATCATGCTTTCTGTTTATAGGTCAAATGACTAGCCACTTAGAGAATCATAAAGATATTTGGATTCGGCCATCTCTTGCTGACTTTCCTCCTGTGTTTGTAAACATTGCTGACTTTGACCCCAATCTCTCACAAGCCCATGACCAACACCAAACACTCACAGAGGAGCTGCAGAACATAATGTGATTCTGTAATGCAAAACAGGATGGCTTGCTAAATGTGCTGATTTGGAGAGAATTCCTGACATAATCTTTCTTACGTCTTTTATGATAATCATTTCCATCTTCAGAACACACACAAACAGTGCTCCCTTGGACATTGCTTCTTCAGGCTGGACTGTGATTGCTTCTGGGTGAACTGCATATGATAAGTCACTGGGGCAATGAGCACGTGAAAAGGACACAATATTTTTGCAAATATATTAGAAACAAGCAAGGAAGACCCAGAGACTGATTAGCTGGGGAGGTGTTTCTACAGAAGGAAAATATGCAAAACAGCAACCATTCTACCCCCAAACTCAACAGTCAGCTCCAGTCATAACTTATGCATCTGTATATACATTTAACAAACATCACTTGAAGGCCTACTGTGTGCCGTAAGTACACTGTGTGGGAAAGGATCATCTACGAGTAAGGGACTATGAATGGCAATTTGTAATCTCACATTTTCACTAGTCATGCCAAAGTCAACCTTACTCACGGAGCATAGAAATAGTCTTCACAGTGGACTAGGCATGTTTGTTTAAAACACTGTTACCATTTTAAAGTAGTTAAAAACTATAGAACATTGGAGTGGCTGAAATGGGAGAACCTAAGTTGGTTAAGTAAACAAAGTACAAATAGTTGGATCCTGAGTCCCATCTAGGCGGTACCTTGTAGAAATGCAGTCTAGAACCAACTCTTCCAAACTTCAATTGTCAGGACACATGGATGGCTTTTCTCTAGGGAGTCAGTTCTGTAAAGCAAATGTGTAAAAATCCTCATTTCTTTTACTAAAAACCTCAGTCTAGTGCAGTGGTGGAGCAGTTGTGGGCAAACCAAGTAAGTAAGTGTAGTAAGGCCAATGGTGGACTTCAAGGACAAGTTCACCCCTGGGTCATTTATACAGTCTTGTGAAATACCACAAGAAAAGCAAAATAATAGGGATCTGACCCTGGGCAAAGATAAAATCATAGTGCATTTTATTCATACTGTTGTCATTATTTGTATCTCAGGAATGAGAGAATTTCAAATCTCAAAAACCTTATTATCAGTCTATACATAACTGTTTCTTGAATTTGTTGCTGAGTCATAATAGCAGTAAATATGGTCCAAAGCAAAGGGTAAGTGTGAGGAGTAGAGGCTTTGACTCTAAGGAAGAATACAATAGGAACATGATAATAAATGCCCTTATCTGCAGAACATCTTATGGTATGCAGTGGTTTTTCTACTATACGTTATTTCCATTTTTTTTTCCTTACAAAAAACTTGTGAGTTAGACATTATTAATCCTTTCTGGTAGATAGTTAAAGAGACTGATGAAAATTCTACCTTACCTAACATCCCATAGATCCCACACTTAAAGTCAAACCTCTGATTCTAAGAACTATGCTCTTTCTCTTATAGTGCACTGTAAAAGGTGTATTTGAAGACTTTGCACAGTAAAATACTGATTTCGGTTCAGAAGAATAAAATATGCAATGCAGAAACAATATTTTTACATTTTTACAGTCTTAATAATACCATAAGAATAATATTTAATCCAGATATGTACAGGGATTTTAAAACACACAGTGAAAATTGCCTAAGAAAAGCAGATAACCTCTGCAAACTTGTATTTTGCCACAAAGGCCCAAGCAAGATAATGGTTTTAAGTGAGAAATTTGTGACATAAATGCTGGCTGAACAAGAACTCTGCAGGTAATATTTCTTTATCAACATTTCTTTTCGAAGACTAGATTCAGAAAGTTATATAGATGAAAAGAAAGACATGTACTTGATAATAATCAGATTAAATTTTTCTGTTCTCATCAGAGAAAATCCTAACATTAAATGTGACGATTTTGTGAAAACAAAACAACAATAAAAGCTGAGCATGAGCTAAACCTAAGATAAGAAAGCTCTTGGGAAAAGCTTCATCATTCTTACAAACAATATGTCCCAAGTCTGCTAAAATAAATAATTAAAATTCAGTTCAAGTTAACAAATTCATGGTAAGTGTGCGTCATGCCCAAGCAATCTAGGTGCTAAGTAAGTCAAAGAAAGGATGCAAAAAGTTTAAGAATCATGTATCACCCTCAAGAAACTTAGAATCTATATAACAAGAAAAATAACTATCTTCTTTTTGCTATTCTCCCCACTTCTAGTAAAGAAATGTAATAGCACCGAATCAGACCAATTTTGATCAGTTCATCTAGCACAAAATGAATAAATAATGTGCTAAATTGGGAGCATTGGGTTTTTCTCTAGTTTTCCATATAAAAATCATTTCCAAAGGTCAAGCCTTGTTAAATCTTTCAAAATTTTGCTTCCCACTTTCCATCTTAAAGGTGATTTAAATAATATATGCCACATCTTTCCTCACATAAGGAAATAGCTTAAAACTTAAATTTCTTTTTCAAGTAGAAACTTCAGTCAATCAAATGTAATTTAATCATCAAGCAAATAATAATTGCTCAATTAAAAAACCAGCGGCAAGGAAGAGATCTGAAATTCACCAAGTTAATGTATTGTTAAGTATGTGTAGATGACCTAATAATGACTGAATGACTCTTCTCAGCATATAATTCAGCTAGTCAAGATTAATTCCTATTATATAAAATTGTGTCATTACAAATACTCTGCTGAGATTAAGAGTTTGTCTTAAGATACTTATCATTTCACTCAGTTAAAGAAATACACACACACGCACACACACACACACACACACATACACACACACACACTCCTAGCTAAATGTTTAATCTACTTCTTGAGATGAAATATGGAATTAAAATTTGAATAAAATCCAACTATAACAATAATATTGGATCAGATGCTGCTAAATTGTAATGACAACCAAGACAAGGAAGGTTAAAAATAGTCTGAGAAAACCTATACCCATCTACAGAATTATTGACACCATTCAGGAAGAACTTAGCAGCGGGCAGGGAGGAGGGAGAGGGCACCAAATTGGAAGCTGTGAAGAATGCTGAAGACTTAGAAGTCAATATTCTTCTTCTCAGAGAGTTACCCCCTATTTGAGAGCAAAAGATACACCTATGAAATGACTAAGGGACATGGAGGTGAGGTGAGGGGGAGAAAAGAGGCAAAGAGCAGATGGTCAGTGGCATCTGTCTTCTGTCTTTTCCAAGAATGTCAGTGAACCTCAAAAACTGGGACCAGTATTCAGCCATTTAAAAAAAAAAAGACAGAAATTTCGCCACTGAGACAATATGGATAGACTTAGAGAGTATTATGTTAAGTGAAATAAGTCAGAGAAAGACAAATCCTGAATGATTTTACTTATATGTGAAATCTAAAATCCAAAACATACAAAACAAAATAGTAACAAACTCATTCTTGTGGGGAAGGAGGGGGGTTGGGGGGATAGATGGAAAAGGGTAAGGGGATTAAGCAGTATAAAATTCCCATTATAAAATAAGTCAAAGGCATATGGTGTAAAGCACAGGGTATAGAGTCAATAGTATTAAAAGAACTATGTATGATGACAGATGGTTATTGGACTTATTGTGGTGATGACTTTGTCAGGTATGATACACAATCATATGTATGTATGTGTATGTATACATATATAAATAATCATGGGTATTATTTGATTTTTTATTGTTAAACTTAAATTCTAGATTAATTAAAATAAGATAAAACTTTACATTATTAAAAATAAAAAATTGGTATAACAAAATTCTGATAACAAAAGAAAAATAAAAAGGACTTCAAAACAAGTATAAAATAAGGTAACAAAAGTAAGAACAAATATATTCATGACAAGAATGATTAAACTATTATTAAAAAAAGGTAACACCCAGAATGGAACAAAATTCTAACATTAGAGTTTATAAAATCTAAAGAGAAATAAACATAACAGCTTGAGACATTTTTAAAGTAATCAGATGAACAAAGATGTACACAGTTTACTGCAAACTAAAATATAACAGAGCTCAATATTTACATCAGATGAAGTAAAATTCAAGTCAAAACACTTTTAAAAGGGCAAATTAGGTCATTTTGTATTAATAAAGAGGACATTTCTCAAGAATATTTTGTTAGTATTAATATTCTAAATAACATGTAAGAAAAATGTAAGAATAATGCATATCTAATGAACAGACTTCTTGATGGAGCAAATAAGACAAAAATACATAAGAATGTAAACAATCTAAATTATATAACTTAAAATATTTCTATAATAAATATTTACCAAACTGAATACGCTATCCACAGAAAATTCATTTCCTTTTAAAGTGTTCAGATAGCATTTGACCTTCTTGCCTGTGGGAAAAAAAAAATCTTAATTTCTAAAAGGAGAAATTACATATGGCAGTATCTGACCACCATGAAATAAAACCAAAATTATTAATAATGCATAAACAAATCAAAATGTCAAAGCCCTTCTCTATAACCTAAATTTCCACAGCAAGTCAAATTATAAATCGTGAATGAGGAGGGAAAAATGAAGATATTTTTAGATACGTGAGAACACAAAGAAGACCTGAAGGGGTTACATGAGACCCTGGTCCAGTATACTGAGAGTTAACAATGAGAAAGAAGACAGCTTGAAATCCAAGGAGACCCATAAAGAGAAATCCAGAATGACTGTTGGACGACAGACCTTGAAAGCAATTACTCTAAATTAGAACAGTTGGTTCCAAATAAACAGGAAATTATAACCCCCAAATATTTTGATTCAGCCTTGTTTAAAATTACCGGTGAAACCGTATGTCATGAGGCAAAAGGGTATTTAAACTAGAACCGTGAAAGCCAAAAAGATTGTTGACACAACCCTTTGTTTTAAAGATGAAGGTGAAGGTTGAAAAATGTTGTAGCCAAGCGGGTGAAGTTTCTGTATAATTTAATTTATACTTATTTGTATCTTGTCATCAAGGAATTTAGTTTTCTTATAGTGTGTTTACCAAGAGGAAAAAGAGTTTCCAATGATTTTCAAATAATCATCATCCATGGACTGTAACCTGTGACCTCAGAACTGTGTATGTTTGTATTGGAAACAGCACTTGTTGAAATGTTTCGTCCTTAAAAACTGAATTTGCCCACCACTCTTGTGATCATGAATCCACCAACTACACCCTTGTGGATCGTGTTAAAATTAATCCAACTAGTATATAAACTAGGTTTCCTTGCAAATTAGAAAACATGTTTTAGGATTTTCTTACAAGACATTTTGGAAATAAAATAGATTTTATAGCAAATTCATTTTATAAATTAGAAAGCAAACTTTTTCACAGCTCCAAAAAATGCATTGGCCACAAGAAAGGAGTGGATTCTAAGCCAAAGGCAGAATAACGAAGGACCTGGAAGGTACTAGTGATAGTGAAGAGAGCATATTTTTCCTCTCCCAAAATTAAGAAAAAGAAAATGGCCAGTGGAAATTCAAGGAAAAATACAATCATAATAAAAACTCATGGTCCAATTATGAAGCAATTTAAATGTAAACTGATTGCAAACATTCAATGGAATGCAAGAAAAGATCAAACTTCGGACTTGGATTTGCTGTTTGATGAGATGGACATGACTCTGGAGCGATAAAAAGGGCAATAAAATACCAGCACGCTACTTGGCTCCATGGTGGGCATTATCTATGTGGTCATGGTATTATATATAAATGACGTAAGTCTTAGGTCCAAATTATAGAATAAGATTATAAGGAAATAGCTTAGAAATTAATTGTAGTTACAGATCAAATGTTGACACTGTAAAATTAAAGATATAACAGAATATGGGAAATGGCAGGAAGAGTAGGGGATATTAGTGTGTCTATTCCAATGTAGAAGCTGAGAAGTATAAGTATAATGATTAAAGGCATAATGCAAACCGATAAAATAACAAAAGGGACTATCAAAAATGGAAGCAATTACAGCCCTCAGCCCTACATTCAGGGTCTGCATTAGGATGACCATTGATCCTCACGCACACGAAAGCAAAGCCTGCTGGTTGATGCGTGGCATCCCTAGTCACGGAGCTCCAGGCATCCTCATTCTAACCTCATTCATAGGCATACATGGACCATCAAGGAGCATCAGGAAGTTGAGGAAAATCTGCAACATCAGAGAGAAAGAAACAGATATGAATTCTGGACAAATGAAGAAATCTAGGTAAATTAGCGAAATCTAACATGAATTAGCATACTTAGAGAGTCAAACAAATATTTTATCCTTAAAATAAAAAGGATGCAAAAAATAACAACCCAAGAAAAATAAAGACCTTTTAAAGTTTGACAAGGTGAATAGTGAAATAAAACCATTTAAAGTTAAAATACAAAGTTGAACAAATCTCCAGAAAGTAGAACTAAAAGGTAAAAATGCAGAAAATATAGGAGGAGAAGGGCGATGAGATACCTAGAAGCTTAAAATCAGATGCATAGATCAATTCTGAAAAGGAGAACAAGAAACTCAAGAGGAATTTATAAAAGAAATAATATTACTAAATTTCTCAGAGCTGAAGGGCCGCGTGTCATCCAAGTGAGATGATTCACCAAGTTCTGAGTAAGATAAAACAGGAAAAACCTAAACTTAGGTATGTCATTATGCATTTTCAAAATACCAAAGTTAAAGGCAATATCCAGGATACTTCCAGAGAGAAATAAAGAAAGGTTTTTCTACCAAAGAAAACATACATCTGATGTTAGGAATATTCTTCTTTGAGAAACATGGGGTGGTAGCACTGGAAAACTGCCAAGAAAACAATATATATATATATATTTTTAATGTGGGTAGCTCCCTGGATGGGAATCGAACCCAGGCCGCAGCATTGACAGCGCAGAAGCCTTAGCCACTACACCACCAGGGAACTCCCCAAGAAAATAATATAATCATCCTGTAATGCTCTGTGGTGAACAAAACTTCTGTACAAATAACTTACCTGAAATTTGGGGTTTTCACTAAAGCATAGAAGGCCATTACACTCACTGAGCAGAGTGTAATGATCAGCCTTGACAATTTCAAAGAATAGTGGAGAGAAGCCAGGAGGTGGAATGTGGAAGGGATATGGTAGGAAGGGTAAGGGTGATAACATCCTCTTCCTAAAAACCTGGGAATCAAGAGACACTGTTAATAATAAGTGCAATAAGAAACACAGACTGAAGTGAAATACAGGAATTAAAACTTGTGATTTTAGTCTATTATCAGGAGAGTTAGTATAAAATAAGCAAATTGATATTTATTATAGCAGAGAATCAACAGATTGTGTCTAATGTTGATAAGTATATCATTTAGAGGAATGGAGGTAACCACTAAAGAAATTAAAATAATTAACATAAATTACCTGTGCAGAGCAGGAGAAAAGCATGAAACTGTGGCTTTTCTAGACTATTTTTTTTAAATTAAATTTATTGGGGTGACAGTAAAATTATATAGGTTTCAAGTGTACAATTCTGTAGTGCATCATCTATGTGTTGCACTGTGTACTCACCGCCCCCAGTCAGTTCTCCTTCCATCACCATATATTTTTTTAAACAATTTTTTAACCAAAAGATAGCATTTTTATCTTAATATATCAAGGGACAGTGGTATAATAAGTACTATCTAAGTTTAGGGAAATACTTAAAAGAACAGGCTGAGTACTTGTTTGCCAGGTCTAGAATGAGGAAAGCACAACTGCAAGCAAGAACAGTTCCTGGAGTTCATACAGAAAGGAGAAAAACTCCAGCTAGAGAGGAAAGACCTTGCAACATGCAGGCATCAGGTAAAATCCTCAGAAGGCAAAATGGGGCTCAGTTACCTCTACACTGAAGCACTCTCTGGACCCTGCCTAACAAGTCCTCAAAAGGCTCATAATTGTCCAACTACGTGCAAGTAACTTTGTGCACAAACACAATCAAACACTATTTAAAGAAATATCGCAAAATGCAGCAACCAATAACAAGTTCATTCATTATGCCTGACATCCTATCAAACATTATCATGCATGCAAAGAATAAGCGAAATATGACTCATAACCAAGAGAAAAATCAATCAATAGAAAGAGCCAGAGATGACAGAAATTTTGTCATTAAGCAGCGGGGATTAAAAAGACTCCATTTGTTCAAGAAGATATAGGAAAGCTTGACCATGATGTGAAGAAAAACAAGATTCAGAAAATACTCAAATAGAACATCTGGAGATAAAAACTATAGTAATCAAGACATTGTGGTATTGGTATAGGACAAACATACCTAAAAATAAAACAGAAGAGAGCCCAGACAATGTAGATGATCATGTATAAAGTCAACAGATTCTCAATAAAGAGTTGTGGCTATTCAATGGGCAAAGGATAGTCTTTTCATAAAAAGTGCTGCAATAATTAGACAATTAAATGTGAAAGCAACTTTGATCCCTACCACCATACGCAGAAATTAACTTCAATGAATCATAAATCTAAACGTAAGAGCTAAAACTAATCAACTTTCGGGAGAAAATCTTTTGTGATCTTAGAGCAAGCAAAGACTTCTCTTTTTTTCTTTTCTCATTTTCCACTTCTCTTTTCCTCACTCAAGGTACTCTGGACTCTGGGGACACTCTCAAATGCTCGGGACTTGTCTCCTTTAAGGCCTTTGGGCTTGCTGTTGTCCCAGGCAAAGATTTTTTTTTTTTTTGGTACCACACAAAAAAGCACAATCCATAAAGAAAAAAAAAATTGCTAGTCAATGAAATTAAAGAATTCTGTTCTTTTAAAGACAGTGTTAATAAAATGAAAAGAGAAACATGGACTAAGGTCATCAAAAAGACAAGAAACAACAGTGTTGGTGAGCATGTGAAGAAAATGAACCCTGGTCCTCTGTGGGTGGGGTTGTAAATTGGTGCAGCCAGGATGGAAAACAGTATGAAGGTTTCTCAAAAAATACAAAATGGAACTACCATATAATTCAGCAATTTCAGTTCTGGGCATTTGTCCTAAGGAAACAGAAACACTAATTTCAAAAGGTATATGCATTTCTATGTTCACTGCAGCATTATTTATAATAGCCATGTTATGGAAGCAACCTGGCTGTCCATCAATAGATAAATGGATAAAGATATATGCATACAATGGAATATTAGTCATAAAAAGAATGAAATCTTACCATTTACCAAAACACAGATAGACCTAGAGGGTATTATGCTAAGTGAAATAAATCAGAGAAAGACATTTGTCTTTCTATATCATTTCACTTATATGTGGAATCTAAAAACCTAAACAAATGAACAAACAAAACAAAACAAACAGACTCATAGGTACAGAGAACAAACTGAGAGTTGCCAGAGAGCTGGGCAGTGAGGGAGATGGGCAAAAAAGGTGAAGGGGATTAAGAAATACAAACTTAGAGTTATAAATAAGTCACAGGGATGTAATGTACAACATAGGGAATGCAGTCAATATTGCACTAACTGAAATGTGGCAGACAGTTGCTGGACATCTCATGGTGATCACTTTGAGGGGTGTATAGATGTTGAATCACTGTGTTGTACACCTGAAACTAATGTGATATTGTATATGAATTATACTTTAATTAAAAAGAGCTTTATATCCCAGAATAGAAAAGAAAAGAAACTATGGACTAAGAAAAAATATTGGCAAAATATATGACTTTTATTAAAAATATTCTTTTAACTCCTATGATTCAATAATATGAAGACACCCTAATAAAGATACGCCTAATAAAAAACTTAGTAGACACTTCACCAGAGAGGACATGTGGATGACAAACAGGCACATGAAAAGATGTTCAACATCATTAGTCATTAAGAAAATGCAAATTAAGACCAGCAGATATGACTACACACACTAGAATCTATAAAATTAATCTCTATTATAACCAAATGCTAGCAAAGATGTGGAACGGCTGAAGTTCTCACATATTTCTGCTTTGAGCATCAAATGTACGGCCAGTTTGGCAAAAACTTTGGCAGTTTCTTTCTAAGTTAAGTATTCACCTACCATATGACCCAGAAATTCAAGCCCAGGTATCTCTTCAAAAGAAATTAAGACATATGTCCACAAAAGACTTGTACAAAAATGTTCATAGCAGGTTTATTCATAATAGTCAAACACTGAAAACAATGCAAATGTCCATAGACTGGTGAATGGATAAGTAAGTTGAGGTATAACTATGTACTGGAATGCTCCTCGGCGATAAAAAGAGATGAACTACTGATACAGCAGCCAGATGATTCTCAAAACCATTATGCAGAGCAAAAGAAGCCAGACACAAAAGACCACATACTTTATAATTCCTTTTACATGGAGTTTTAGAACAGAAAAAGTAAGGGGAGAAAGCAGATGGGTGGTTGCAAAGGATGGAGGGTAGAGGACGGAACTGACTGCGTGGGGGCACGGGGCCACTTCTTGGGGGGATGGAGATGTTCTCTGATTGCACCGGCCACTGTATGACGATAGGCATTCGTCAAAACTTATAAAAGTGAACAGTTAAAATTAGCAAATTTTATGATATATAAATTATGCCTCAAGAAAATCAATTCTAAAAAAATGAAAGTGAACGTCTAAAAGCAACCTGCAGGTAGTAGAACTTTCTATCGCTTGATCGACTCTACTTTTATTTCCATGGGCATGTGGGACATTGGTTTAAAAAGAATTTTAAGGGGAAAGAAAATTGAACTTTTACCAGATTAACTTAAATCACACCTTGATGTGGTCTTGTGTGTTTTCTTTCAGGGATAAACTGTATACAAAAATTTAAAATATTACAATAGAAACACACAAAAATATAATGTACAAGTCCCATCCACCAGGGCAGAAACGGCCTATCGGAAAAGCTTCCTGAGCGCCATGAGAGAAGATGGACAAATGGCGGGATGTGCATTTACAATAAAATCAGAAAAATTTTTAAAAATTGTCATGTAATCCTAAAATTCCTCTGGAAAAATAAATATGTAGGACAAGTCAAGAAATGCCTGGATAAAAGATTTCTTCCTCACAAAGCAAGGATGCTATGTACATAAAAATTATTCAGTTCCCTGTGACTTAATATCGTGCTCGTGTTTGGCGGATTTGTGTACGTTTATAGAGATCCCCAGCTGGCTTACAGTCGAATCTTAGGAGGTGATACTGTCTTTATACTGAGCAAGATTCTTCCAAATTTATTTTCTCATTAGAACATGAGATGTAGATAAACTGCACTTACTTAATGTGCTCAGATTTTAACTATTTAGCTGTGAACTAGATGCCTGCAGAAGCTCAACTTATATATCCTGGAGGATAGAGAAGGCCTTGTTTGAACGGACCTAGAACGTGCAAATTTGTTTGTCAATATACCCCGAATCTCCTCCAAGTAATGGGAGTTTAAGAGCTTATGAATCAACCTGAACAGCTTGCTGATGATCATTTGACAGACTGTGTGGGAAATTGAGTTTACTTCAAATTTATGAACTGATGGAGCTATTCCTTATAATGATTAACAATGAGTCATAGAAGAAACCAAGGGTCATTCTCAGGCACATGTGCCTAATGTCAGGTGTGGAGAGAGTGAGAACAGTTGTAGAAGAGGTTAAGGTCTCATGACAGTCTGTTAGCTAATTTTCATTTTTAAAGTGAAGACACAGACTGGAAAAATTTTGAGGCGAACTTAGTACCTAAAACATCTCCAAAATGGGTGCTTTGTGAAAAGCCTGGGTCACAATCCCCAGAAGATTATTATTAATATAAGAAAGCAATAACTCAGAGGAAGCTGTAATAATATCACAATGTGTTTACTTAATTTGGGGACTCAGAATAGAATATAAGTGCAGAGAGCATAGGGTAGTGGGTAGTACACACATTGCCCTGATAATTGATGTTTTTACCTGAAAAACACATCATATACACATTCCAAGGCCCAGATGTGAAACTCTTAGAAAAGTATATAAAAAGTAACTGAAGCAAATGTAATAGTAAATGGTTAAATAGGAAAAAGACACAGAACCAATCTTACAAAAGTGATTTTTGTAATGCAGTCCCTGTTGATCATGTTATCAAGAATAATTAATAAAATGAACAATAATTACTTAGATTTCTTCTGACAATATTTATCCAACGAATATTGATTGAGCATCTGCCATGTGCAGACACTGTGCTAAGCACCTTAAAAGCATTATCTCATTCCAACATCACAAGTATGCTATGAGAGAGGTGAAGATTTTCCATATTTTATAGGTAAGGAAATCAAACCTCGAGTGTAAAATTCTATCCAAGTTCACACAGCCAATTAGTGGTGGACTCGGGATTCAAATCTGGTTTTCTGGCACTAAGAATAAAACACCGACTGCTAAGCTAAAAAAAGTACCAGGTAAAATCCAGGCGGTTCAATGATTATTTTATAAATATGAATAAATATAGTTTAAAATTTTTAAAACAAAAAAAATTTTTTTTGTTTTATAACTTTCTATTAACAAACCTTCTGGGCTAATCCTGCCTGTAGAAAGACCAGAAAATGACCTCCTGGTCCTTATCCTCCTTTTTTCAAAGAGATATACCAAAGAAATATCAATTCAACCCTAATTAATTGAGTTACTATTTCTGCATTTCTGTACCTATCAAGCACATAGTCTTTAGCTCTAACATCAGATACCATGGAGAACAGGTATACACATAAGAGTAGTTTATAATTAAAATAAAAGACTAGTATATATGAAACAATTAGAAATTACATTGCAAATAATTGAATGACTCTGCCTAAACAATTAGTGAATACAACTAGATACAAATAGCTGTTTGTATAAAACAGCAATTTTCTAAGTGTGGTCCAAGAAAACTTGGGGATCCCCAGTACCCTTCCAGGAGGCCTTCAAGGCTGAAACCGTTTTCATAATGGTGTTTTACTTTGTCACTTATGTGCTTGGAATATAAACTCCTAACATTTCCAGCTTCTGCGAAGTGATAAATCTCAGGGGGAAAAAGAACTCTCGGACAGGCTTTCAAAGTTCATTAAAATTGTCTCTGCACAGCTCTGCACACAGAACCTTCAAAATCTGTGATAGCAAAAGATAGCACCTCTCTTCTGCAGTACTGGATCCCCAGTTTCCACAGACTGTGTTAAAATGTGGATTGCTGCGCCACACCCCCAGATCTTCTGATTTCTGGGGTGAGAGCTGAGAACAGAACAGCCACCCTCTGACCCCAGTACACCTGGCTGGGCTTCCAGGTGTGTGACTTCCTAACTTTTTCAATTTCTCCATGGTTTGTCTTCATGCATTGCTCTTCAAGAATCTCTGTACCTGGGTAAAACTGCTCTCAGATAAGTACGCATGGAAAAGCTTTCAAAACATTTGGCATTAAAGGTTCTTTCTAGAAGTTCATGCATTGGAAATATTCGTTGGAAATTTTCATCTCAAAAGCATCCATTGGAACAGCAATGTTATTCAGGTGAAATGCTTTGGAGCACAAGGACATGTCTGGGAACCACCCTCAATACTGTTTCAGTCAAAAAAGATGCAAAGTGTTCAAATAGAAATCATATCTGTAATTGCTAAGAAGATGCCCTTCGCGACCCTCCAGGGCGTGTACTGCGTCCACGAGGCCTCCGCAAAGCAGACGTCCTGCAGGGCCTGTTGTCCTAACAGAGCGCTCGCCAGCCTCCCGGCAGAGTTGGGAAGTCCTGGTTGAGCTGCCCTCTAGACATGAGCACATAAAGGAAGACTTCGTCCGAAGGCCTAAGCAAATAAAAGTCAAGTGAGGAAAGTGGAACATTAAATTTTAGAATTGGCAAGTAGCAACATTTTGCAACCTCACAGACATTATTTAACTAAGAGTCGAATGCCACAAAGCTGCAAATTTGACGTGTAAATCCTCCCAAAAGATGAAGGCTTCACCTGGAAAACAAAACCAAACAAAATAGCTAAAATGCCGTTATTTAACCCAGGTGAATAGGTCCTAAAGCCATAGATGACAAAATCCTAGGAGGAAAAAACGGAAAAGAGAGAATTTACGTTGGGGTGGGGACACTGACGCGCCTTGAGGTGAGCTGTAGTTACATAGAGCCCTTTTCCTTGTGTCTCTCCTTCCGTACTGATCATGGGGCCCTCCTCCTTCCCTAATGTCAGGCTTCTGCAGAGCTGTTAGCACTGATTTCCAATTGTTTCTGAATCAAGAACTTCAGAAGGATTCCAAAGTCACTCACGCCTTGTCCGTTCAATTTTATTCAGCAGGAGACGGGAGGGCGCCTTTCCGTATACCGCGTGGCGTTAGATGCTGGCGGGCCGAGGAGGCTGTCTGACGAGGATTTTGCTCCTCCCAAAAGTCCTACGCATGGTCTGGTTAGAGAAATAAGTTGTCCACATTTATTACGATGGAATGGAGGTGATAGTGATGAGGGCTACAAGAGAGGCAAATATAAGACACTATGAGAGTTGAGTGGCGAGGGTCGAGGTTAGAAAAGGCTTTAAGGAAAAGGAGCTATTTAAACTGAGCTTCAAGAAACAGGCAGAACTTGGACGTGTAGGCGTCGTGGAGGCCAGTTTATGAAATGTGTCTGCATGACAGTACGTGTAGGCAAAGCAAACACCAGTTTAATACCCCGGACTCACTCCTTCCCTAAGTCAGATCACCTCCTTCACACAGCAATCCCCCCAAATAAAGGTCTTTTTGGAGTTCTAATAACATCCCTGTCTAGAAATATTTTTAGAGGGTATTTTTTTTCTCTTCCCTGGATATTCAATTTCCTAGTGTGAAACCCAATGCTCCAGAGCACACATTCATGTTTGGGTCTTGTTCGGGGTAAATTCTTGAGGGGAGTCATGCTGAGATTTATAGTATTTGTATACAAATGATGCATTTGAGACGCAAAAGACCTCACAAATCTGGCTGCGTGGAGACTCTCTTTGGAGAACAACAGAGAAATCATCTCGGTGTAGATTTCATAACCTCAGGTCTGTCGCGGCGATGCCGTTCCAGTCGAATGGTTTGAACTTCTCTGGCCTAGAGGAAGAACACTTGACTTATGAGAGAGAGAGAGAGAGAGAGAGAGAGAGAGAGAGAGAGAGAGAGAGAGAGATTTAAAGAGGAGGAGGAGCAGGAAGAACAAAGGGGGAAAAAGCCCAGATCAACGAAATGAAGATGGAGAGGTTTGTTTGGAAATGAGGAAAGCATACAAGGGCGTACGGGGAGAGATGCAGACGGGGAAACGGGGCTGGGGCACAAGAAGCCTTAATGAGACACTGCAGAGCCTTCTGCCCAGCCCTGCTGTGGAGAGGGCCAGGGCCTCTTCTGGGGAGGTTGCCTCCCATGGGCACACCCATCGTCAGGATTTCATACCATCTGTCTGTCCCAGCCTTTGGCAGTCCTGCCCTTGTGGGACCGAGGCAAGACAGACAGAATGCATAAGCTGGAGGAGGTGATGCATGCCAGAGAGGCCTGTGAGGATGGGAGGAAACAGCACGCAGGCCCCAAGAGCCAGACACCTGTGTAAACTGCAGGAAGATGAGAGGAGCCGGGCGGAGCTGATGGAGATGCCACATGCACGCGGCTGTCGGCGGCGAAGGGTACGGAGACAAAGGCAGGTGTGCGCACGCACACACACACACACTCACTCACATACATACACACACTCACACACACACTCACACACACTCTCACACACACTCACACACATACACACGCGCGCACACTCACACACTCACATACACACACGCACACACACACATACACTCACACACACATACACTCACACACACACACGCACGCACACACATATACACTCACACACACACGCACGCACACACACGCGCGCGCGCACACACACATGCGCACGCACACACACGCGCGCGTACTCACGCACGCACACACGCACACTCACATACACACGCGCGCGCACATGCGCACACACACACGCGTGCACACACACTCACATATACACAAACGCGCGTGCGCACACACACGCACACACACACGCACACACACACATACACACACACACACACACACACACACACACACACACTCCGGGAAGTGAGCAGAGGCAGACTGATCCAGAAAGGGTCCAAGAAACAGCAAGAAGAAAACAAGCAGTATTGAAGCCATGGAAAATTACCCCCCAAAAGAGGTGTCTAAAGGAATGCGACTTTTAAAATGTCCTCATACTGCATTTTCATAGAAATTTATTTGCTAAATCAAAAAAAGGGTAAACAATACCATTCCTAGGGTTGAATGCCCTGGGAAAATTAATTTAACTTAATATGTTGCCAAATATCTAGATGGGTGGGAGCTCATGTAAAAAACACCTACCTGCGGTGTTTTGTAAACACCTGTGAGTATGTCCAGGCCCCCAGCACCCCAGACCTAGGGAATCAGCATCTCCAGGCATGAGGGCCAGGTGATTGGGCTGCCGACGCCCACTCCTGAGGGGTGGGGGTGGCTTCATTCCATTTGCAGGAGCGGAGAGCCTATCTCTGGGAGCTAAAACTGTTCACCTGCTCTGTGTTTTAAAGGGAACACCTGAACATACAGAAGGAAACAGTTATAAAGATATTGCAATTTGAATTCTTAGGAAACCAATATACAATATAAAAGAGTTACCACCTAGCATGTTCACAAATGCTCTCATGTATCATTAAGGTGGGGCAGTTATCACTTACGTAAGTATATTTAGTTCTCATGTTGTTGGCGCCCAGGAGCACAGTGCAAGGTGGTGTTTTCTGAAGTACGTCCCATGGCATTCTAACCCCCAGAAGGCTCTTTGTAGAAAAAAAGTGAAAGGAGACTGAGAACCATTACATATTTTCCCCAGCATCCCCACTGTAATCCGATGACTATTAGTATTTAAGACATCTTTAAAAACCTATTTTAAAACCTGTTTTCCAAACTTATGTGACCACAGAACCAATTTTCAGTATACTATCTGTGGGTATCATGAGGAACTAGCATTGCAAGGAACTTGCTTCTAGAAAGCATTAGCATCTTGTAGAAAGAAGGGTAACTGGTTAGTAATCACAGACTCATTTTTTTTTTCAAAGAGGCGAAACCAGGGATTTGCAAAATTATAAAGCACAGCAACAACACAAGCCTATGCTAAAATCACATAAACTGGCATTCGGTATTTTTTCATACTCAAGTTCTTACCCTCCCTTAGGTGAAGATCTAAATCATTGTAATAACAAAATTATTTTCTGATACATGTGAAGAAAAGCTTTCTAAGGCATTTGAAGTAAAATAGCTCCTCATATCAGACAGGAAACTACTTTCGGCTAATAATCTGCAGAAGGAACATTTCAGGGGGTCTCTGAAAAGAAAGCCATTAGTAGGAGAGGGTTAACTTGAATGAGCCTCTTCTCGGATGGTCGGGATACCCTGCTGTCCGTTGGGTGGCAGTTCAGGGTGAGATCTGGTCCCATATGGTCCCAGCCCCTTCACGTTGCAGCTTGTCTCGGTCCGTTCTCGTCTCAGTCCCCCATCCAGAGCCAGCACCAAGGAGGGTGACTGGAGGTAGATCAAATGAGCTATTGGTGAAAACACTGGGTTGATTCATAACTGCATCATTCACCAGCTCACACACATCTGTTACATAAGCTAAGCTCGCCTGATAGAAAGGCCTTCTGGGAGCGCCCGGAGGAGGGGCAAACCTGGTTTCAGAAAGGAACACAGGATGTGAGACAGAAGTCTCAAGAGGGGAACTGGGAAGATGGAAAGTTAACAAGAAAGGTAAGAACGTACAATCGTGTTTGCAGACTTAATGAGCCAAGAGACAGAAAACCCCACCAGTCATTCCTGCATGGCATACATAATTAGTATTGTAAAATCAGCCAATGAAATAATTTTTCTAAAGTTGAGCTTTTTATCATGGAGGGTGGCTTTTACACATGGTTTTGGAGCAAATGGTTGCTAGGAAATATGACAGAATGAGGTTAGCAGACTGTTAAGTGTAAGTGATATTTGGGGTGTGTGCACGATAGGGTGGGGTGGGCAAGATGAGCTAATGTAACTAAATGTAACTAAATACATTCCATGTCCATGGTTGATTTGGCATCAGTGTTAGGTCTTTATTTTGAAGTTCCAAAGCACACCTCCGTGCCTTGGGTTTAGAGCATGAAACCCGATACTCTTCTAAAACAGCGTCGCACGGTAGACGATGGCGGTGAGAGAACAATTCGGCAAGAAACTAATAAAAAATTCCACTGGGTGGTGGTTTCTCAGGTCAAGATTTTGTTCATTAAGTCTCAGTTTTCTTCTTAATAGAAACAAGGGTGGTTTTATTCTGACGTGAAAATGTCAGACGACCTAATGGTGCCAAGGCCACGGGCTGCAGCCTGTTGGCCCCCCCACTGCCCCCTTCTGTCCCCCAGACCCCCCCTGCCCCACCCGAGCATGTCAGCACAGTGCTAAGCCGGCAGCCGGGGGGACCAGAGCAGAGCAGCGGGCTCCTCGGGGTGCTGAGGAAAGCCCCCCGCCCCAGCACCCCTGCCACCACCTCAGTCACGCAGATGACAAGCTGTCCTGTGCGGTGTCGTCTGTGTGACATGTGCCTCAGACACACGCCTACAGGTGACTCTCCAGTCCTTACTAAAGAGGAAAGAAAAAGCTTGTTTAACTTTGGAATTCATTTGATTACTCAAACTGATGTTTTAGGAATGGGAGAGCATAGATGGATTTGTGGAGGAAAGAAATATGTGTAGATCTGTATGTTTGTGTGGGAAATATTATTAACTGTAAAAAGAAGATCGTAAATAGGTGTGTAAAAAAGGTATGATCCCGTTTTGCTAAGGTAAGTCTTCTTTTTCCTCTGAGAAATGTAAGTAACAGACTGCTAAAGTGACGGTATGAGGTACCTGTGTTGACCGAGGCACCTGTAGGGTAGAGTCGGAGTGAGGGAGAGACAGGCCTCCATCATTGTTAACTTCCGAGACGAAACCCGGGGCACCAGGTTTACAGTTCTCCACCCTGGGCCAAAGGACGCCCCTCACATTAAGAATACGAAGAGGCGGAGATGGTGAGAAAGTGGGTCTCTCCTACATTTCTGGGGGGAAACAGCTTGGAAGGTACCACATTAGCCAGAAATCGCACTCCTGAGCACTCATTCCAGAAAAGTGAAAACTTAGGTCAAATCTATACACGACTGTTCACGGCGTATTTGTTCGTAACAGCCAAAATATCCTCGAGTAGGTGGACGGTTAAACAAACTGTGATATATCCCTACCAGACAACACTATTCAGCAATAAAAAGCAGCACATTATTGTTACATGTGACAACTGGGATGGATCTCAAAGTTGTTATGCCGAGTGCAAAAAGATAGTCTCAAAATATTGCATATAATACAATTCTGTTTATGTAACACTCTCAAAATGATAGACTTACAGAAATGGAAAAGTAATTAGTAGTGGCCAGGGTTAGGGATGGTGGAGGGATGGGTGTTCATCATGCTGTAATAGTTCTGTATCATGACTGTGTAATGGTTACACAAATCTACATTTGTGATAAAATGCCCAAAACTATACCTACATGTGTCAGTGCCGAATTCCTTACTTTGACATTGTGCTATACTTAGGTGTGACCATTGGGGAAAACCGGCTAAAAGGCACACCAGACTTCTCTCGTGACTCCGTAATTCTTTCAAAATAAAAAGGGTTTTGTTGCTTTTTATGTCATGAGGAGGATAAACTCTAAAAAACAATCCTACAAACTGTAAATCAACTTTGATTCCGGATCAAAGTATAGAAAATATGAAGTAAAGAAGGAAATGTTAGTTAAAAAGTAAGTTACCCAAGTCATATATTATTTTTCCACTCATAAAATTTTAAAAAGAATGCTTTAAGAAGCTAATTCATTATTATTATTTTTTTTACTTCATGGATGATACCTTTAAAAAGGGTATCTTAAAAGTACAAGTATTTTTGAAATAATTACTCACCATTTTCTTTCAGAATTTTTTTCAGTCATAACCAGTTTTATTGCACAAGGACCCTCTACACATTTATCAATTCTAGTACCTTAACAGTTAACCCAGCACGCAGTAACACAGAGCCATGTGTCACGGGGGGCAGGAAGTACCACCCACCTCTTCCGCGTATTAGCTATTTGTCACTCCTGAGCCACCGGGCTCCCATCACTGAAGTCTGTCACTTTTTGCATTCACCCAAGTAAACAATAGAAGGGCTTAAATATAAATGCGACATACGGTGGTGCCAGAGAATGTATTTTTACGAGATGTTATCTATGTGTTATATAAACTCTGATGGCAACCACTCTGAGCACCTCTTGTAACTGCAGAAGTCAAACATGACTTGTACTCATCTTTTGTTATCTGTATATATTATTACAGTTTTAATACAGCTTTTTCCTTTCTTAAAATGTGTATATTTTGGGCATTCTCTATATTATAAACAATTTCTTATAAAATAAGTTACAAGTTAAACCAAAGGACTTTACAGAATTGACTACAGAACACCATAAACACTGCCTTCGCTTCAGCTCTTGCCCTCGGTATCCGGTGAGCTGACTGGGTGTCTTTGGGCATGATGGTGACTCAGCATGGATGGCACAGTAGTTAGTATCTTCAAATAAGCCTACCAGGTCCACTTCCCTAGCCCCCTGAAGTGCACCCATGTGGCACTCTGAAGCCTCAACCCAGTTTTAAAATCCTGGGCAACCTTCTCCCCCCACAACCCCTAGAAAGGCAGCTTCCAGATCAGAAGCTACTCCAACGAAGACCAAACCGCTCTGCACTCTACTCACCATTTTTAATGGTTGATGGTATCAGAATATTGAGATTTACCCAAGTTATGTATTCTAAATTTGAAGTTACTTCTAGAAAACTAGTTATTGCGGGGAGGGGTTCTATACTTCTACTGTGTGCACAAAATGGTTAATATTATTAAATGTGACACTTCTGTATATTTTTGTACATCAGCCTAGGACGTGCAGACTGTACCAGAAGTCTCTTTTAAGTTTGACAGACCCAGAGATTAACGACAAATTCAACTCTGCTTCTGCTTTACTTGGCTGCCAAGAGATTTCTGGTTGTCACACAGCAAACTTAGTGAATCTGGTTGAAGAAATATTTATAGGATGAAACAATCAGTTGAGAAAAAGATCATGTAATTATCACTGACAATGAGTCAGACATGGTGAAAGCTGTGACTGATTTAGGAAGGGACCCCAAGCATGTGATGTGGTGTTCTCACACTTCGTGTTCATTTTTTGGTTGCTTTGGGGAGGACAGTAAATCTAGTCCCTGATAGTCCATCTTGGCTAGAAGCAGATGTCCCCAGATATTTGCTTTTAAACATACTAATTCATGTCATAGAAACTTTAGTAGAATTTCAGCAATTGTGATATGAAATTCAGAAATACGATGGGAAAATTGGTCCTTAAAGTAGAAGAGATTTTTCTGGTAGTGCTTGAGAATCCTTCCTTATGATTAACTTCTATAACTCTGTTCTCCACTTTTAAGCCTGAGAACATCCTAAACATTTGAAGTTTTCATTTATAATGAATTCCGTGGGGAAAGGCAGTGCAGCATAGATAGAAGCAGTCTTTTGTGGGAGTGTAAACTCTAAATTAGTAACCACCTTTAATTTATTAATAAAGTTCATGTTCTCTATGTCAGTGTTTTCAAGTGAGGCACAATTTATTCAATAAGAATGGCCTAATTGACAGAAAATTGGCAAGAGATTCTACTCGCTTAGAGCCAACTCCAGGTTCTATCTTCAAGCCAGCCATGTGACCATTGAATGTCATAGTTCTTCAAACCTCAGGGTTTTTTGTTTTCTTTTTCTTAACCAATCAAATGATGTGACTAGATAACATTAATAATCTCCACAAAATTGCCAAGGTTTATTTATTCAAAAAATTAAATCACCAAGGATTATTTATTCAAACACCTGAAAGGGCAATATGGCAGTGGGGATGAGAATAGAAATTTTCAAAAAGTGGTGTAAGTTTGAATTAGCCCTTTAAAGAAAGGGAGAGTGAGCTGACAGAGGATCTGTGAAAGGATAGTCCTGGGTTGCTTGGGGGCCAGCTGACAGTGGGATTCTTTGGTCTCCATCTTCATGAAGGTGTGGCTTTCCTGCAATAGCGCTCAGCAAATACTTTTCTTACATGTCATGTCTACTATGTTTTAGTGACCAGAGAGCCAGTGTTAGATGAATGAAGTAGACAGAGGTTGCGAGCTTGGACTCATTACCACTAAAGCAGCTTTCAACCCAGAGATACTACATTCCTATGAGTGGTGGTGCAAAGGGTTCAGAGAGTGGAAATTGAGGAGAAATTAATTTTCTTTCAGAAGAATCAAGGAGCCTTGATGTATGTGTGCCATTTGGTGGACTAGTCTGATTGTGTGAATCACAATCAACAATCAAAAGATCATCTCAGATGCATACGACCAATTCTTGAAGAATAGTATGTATCTTTACTGCAGGTTTTCTTAGATGGTGAGGCTGGCAGTTTCATTCCACATAGTTCTTCACAGATAACTTTCTGAAACTCCTTTTTAGACACATAATTTTCTCTTCCAACTGTTCCACTTAAAATAGCTACAACTTTTCTCCATGTCTCATCAGCACTATGCTCTCTGCATGCCATCACTCTCTAGCCCTGCCATCTAGGCAGAAAGGACCAACCTAACGTCCACTCCTATCCTGCAGCTGTGAAGATCCCTCTAGGAGCTCCTGAGGATCCAGACACCCTGCCTGGTGTCTTCCCCCCACAGAAGAGCGCACCAAGCTCTTGTGATATGTGATTCATTTCTCACTAACCACTTTTCTCCCGAAATATTGAAAAGAATTTCTGGTGGGAAGAAAATCTTCACTGCAATATAATTTTTAAAATCTCTGAAGAGTCAAACAATGCAGTTGCTAGGTGGTGAACTTATTATGCATCAAGTTGACAATGCACTGTGGAATTGTATGCCTGAAACCTATGTAATCCTTGCTAACAGATGTCACCCCAATAAGTCTAACAATAAAAATGAATTAAAAAAAAAAAAAGAAAAAAAAATTAAATATTAAGTCCATGAATTTGTCACTGTGCACTTACATTAGCAGCACTGTACAAACAACTTCATAAGGTTTCATAACCTTGGTGTATCTGTGTCTCACAGTTACATTCGTGTCGATGTGTGGCAGTGTCTTGCTGATGGCTTTCAATATTGTTGTTGCATATTTTTGAGTGCCGTTTTGAGAATGTTGGAGCTTGAATTAGAGCAATGAACAAACATTAAATTTCTTAATAAACTTGGCAAGAGTGGAAGTAAAATCAGGAACATGTCAGTCCAAGTTTATGGAGATAATGCCATGAAGAAAATGGCAACATACCGAAAAAAAAAAAGGCAGTATACAAATGGATTAAATGTTTTTCTGAGGGGAGAGAAAGTGTCACTGATGAAGAGAGGTCAGGGCGGCCAGTAATGAGCAGAACTGATAAAACTTGGCAAAAATGTGTCAAATTGTGCATCAAAATCATCACCAACTATGAGAAGCATAGCTGACCAAATAAATATTAATAGAGAAACAGTTAGGAAAATCTTAGCTGAAAATGTTGGCATGAGAAAGGTGTGTACAAAATGGTCCCAAAGGGACTCTCTGATGAACAAAAGCAAAGGGGAACCGAAGTTTGCCAAGACCTTTTGGAGAGGCAAGATGATGTTTTAGGGCCAAGTTATCACTGGTGATGAAACATGGGTGTACCAATACGACCTTGAAACAAATCATCAAAATGCACAATGGAAGTCAGTCAATTCTCCATGATTGAAAAAGTTCTTTCAGTCCAAATCGAGAGTCAAAACAATGTTGCTAACCTTTCTTGATATCAGAGGGATTGTTTATTATGAATTTGTACCAATTGGACAAATAGTCAACCAAGTTTACCATTTGGAAGTGCTGAAAAGGCTGCGTGAAAAAGTTAGACGAAAACAACCTGAACTTTTCATCAACAACTCATGGCTCTTGTATCATGACAATGTACCAGCTCACACAGCACTGTCTGTGAGGGAGCTTTTAGCCGGTACACAAATAAATGTATTGGAACACCCTTCCTACTCACTTAACCTGCCCCCCTCAATGACTTTTTCTTTACCCAAAGATAAAGGAAATATTGAAAGGTAATATGATGACAGCTGTGATGGCTATTCCACAAAAAGAGTTCCAAAATTGCTTTGAAGGGTGGACTGGGCCCTGGAGTTGGTGCACAGCTTCCCATGGGGAGTACTTCGAAGGTGACAGTAGTGATATTCAGCAATGAGGTATGTAGCACTTTTTCTAGGATGAATTCATGAACTTAATTGTCAGACCTCATATAAAAATATGCATAATCTGTTGGTAATTGGTAGAAGGGATGGCTCCTATAACTTTTCCCCTCACCACTGGCTATGAGTCTTGTTTCCACTGACTTAGTTTAGCAGATGGGTTGTCTTGCTGTTCTGAATATATCATTCATGTTCTCTACCACATCATTCTAGACATGAAAATACTAACCTTTGTCTTTCTTTCTCCCTGAGTATTGGTGTGTATAGCAGATTTCTCTGAACATTTAAGAATAACAAGAAAAGGTCTACATAACAGATAATTCAACATTGAACACTCAACTTTACTGTTCTCAAAATTTCTTTGGCTATTTCCTACAACTCAACACAGATCCCCTTAGAAGGCCCCAAAGTAAAGAGAGACCAGAAAAGGAAAGATTTAGATAGACTAAGGACACAGAGTCATTTAGCCTAAAAGACCCTAATAGTAAGAAGCAAGATGAGGATTTACCATTTCTTAATCTATTAAAGATCTTCAACCAAGTCAACTCTTTCTTTTTTCCTATCCTATAACATTCACACTGTTCAGAGGGAAATATAATGGGCATTTGGTAGATATTTCTTTGAACTGTATTATGTATATGGACCGTTAGTTTTGGTAGTAGTATTACAGTGTAAAATTTAAGGTCATTGGCTTTCACATTGCTTTAGAAAACATGATACAAAAAAATAGAGAAATAGAAACTATCTCACAAATGAGCATAAAATCTTAAAGTACCTTTACTTTGTAAGATTTTAATATATATGTCTAGTTTTCACTAGTTTTCTTTTTATCTTTCAATTTTTGTAATATATATAAACACATATACATATATATGGTATTGTTAAGTTGTAAAATAAATATATAGATCAACTACTATCTTAAATAAGTCTTGCAATACCCATGGAATTTAAGAAGAAATAAGAGTGGTGGTTCCTATTTTGAGATTAGAGAAACAAGCACAGAGGGTTAAATGCCTTTCTTACCACAGGGTCACAGAGAGAATCTATGAAGGGGAGAGAGAGAAGGGGTCTTTCCTTCATTGCATACTGTTTTATATGTTAACCATCATGCACATGCTAAGTCAATGGAGGCTGGCACTTTACATAAATATATGATGATGCAGTGCTATATGTAATAAAAATCTGAAGCATGAAATGTGGAAGCAATTCAAGAAAACAGATCTCACATTTTTGCCTTTGTCAGAGTCAGAATCTGACATGTTCTGATTAAAATTCAACATCTGCAGGCATTTAAAATTAAAATATACAGGTATTCATGTTTTCCTCCTTCCACAATGTTTTATTGCTGCTTTTTTCATCTTAAATATTAAAAACATTACATTATTTTATTTCATATGTCGAACTTCATGTCTCAGTATATTACGCATTGCCCTTTCACCCCAAGCTCTGGTTCAAATCCAGCTCTTAGCTGAGGAAATAAGAAACATCTGAAAATATTTAGCAGACTCATCTCAAGGCCTAATGGACTACAGTTTACATTAACTTGACAAACACAACAAACAAACAGATTTGCCACAAATGAAAATGTTTACACGAAAACATTCAGGAATGAACAGTACATAAAGTCCTCTCAGACAGAACTGAAAGCTATGCCTTGATTTCACAGAGAATTTAGAACAAAGATGGAAAAAAATCTGGGCTGCACCTGTCCCACCCAAAACAGGTGACTACAGGATCCAGATTATAGAAATCTGCTTCGGTCACTTTGTGGTGGGGAAAACTGCAGTTTGGAAGGGCTCAGGGGATGGAGGAAAATAAGAGAAAACAGCTCTAAAATAGATCGTCGACTATATCACGTTACTCTTATATTCAGGCAAAAATTATGTATTGAGGCATGCACTGAAACACTTCGCTAGGTACTTTTTCATTGGTGCCTTCCAGCAAGTTGGGAAAATAAAGGTAACTTTGGTTTAGAGGAAAACAAAAATAAAGACAAAGAAAGCCTGTTTATTGTTTTGAGGACCAGCTTCTTTATTTTTATTAGAGTTATTGGGGTGACATTGGTTAGCAAGAATTACATAGGTCCCAGGTGTGCGTTCTACAAGGCATCGTCTCTGTGTTGCATTATGTGCTCACCACCCAGTGTGCGTTCTCTTTCCATCACCATGTGTTTGGCTCCCCCTCCCTCCTCTCTCATCCCCTCCCTCTTCTCCCACCCAATCTCTGCTAACCCCCAGGTAACTACTAAACTATTGACTGAATCCATGAGGTTTGTATTTGTTTGTTTTTTCTTGGTTGTTTTCAGTTTTATATTCCGCATGTGAGTGAAGTCATACAGTTCTTTGTTTTTTCTGTCTGGCTTATTTCACTAAGCATGATGATCTCCAGGTCCATCCATGTTGTTGCAAATGGCAATATTTCATCTTTTCTTATAGCTGAGTAATATTCCATTGTGTGTATGTACCACAGCTTCTTTATCCAGTCATCTGTCACAGGGCACTTTGGTCGTTTCCATGTTTTGGCCACTGTGAACAGCGCTGCGATGAACATTGGGGTACGTAAGTCTGTGTGGACAAAGGTTTTTAAATTTGGGGGTTACATACCCAGAATGGGGATTGCTGGGTCATATGATAGCTCCATTCCCAATTTTCTGAGGAACCCCCACACCATCTTCCACAGTGGTTGTACCAGTTTGCAGTCCCACCAGCAGTGTGTGAAAGTTCCTTTTTCTCCACATCCTCTCCAGCACCTGTTATTCCTTGTCTTGTTGATAACAGCCATTCTCACAGGTGTGAGGTGGTACCTCATTGTGGTTTTTGATTTGCATTTCCCTGATAGCTAATGAGGATGAGCATTTTTTCATATGTCTGCTGGCCATTTGTATTTCTTCATGGGAGAAGTGTTTCTGCACGTCTCAAAGACCAACTTCTTTGTTTTTTTTGTTTGTTTGTTTGTTTGTTTTTCTAAATGTCAGATTCTAGAATTTTATTTTATTTTATTTTATTTTTAATTCATTTTTATTGGGGTGACATCTGTTAGCAAGGATTACATAGGTTTCAGGCATACAATTCTACAGTGCATTGTCAACTTATTGTACAATAAGTTCACCACCTAATGTGACTTCTCTTTCCATTACCTTATATTTAGCTTCACCCCCTCCTCTCTGACCCCCTCCCCTTTCTCCCCTCCCTGACCCACTCATCCCCAAATAACATTAAACTATTGATTGTGTCCATGGGTTGTTTGTTTGTTTGTTCATTTCTTTTTTCTTTGCTTTCAGTTTTATATTCCGCACATGAGTGTGGAGGTTCCTCAGAAAATTGGGAATGGAGCTACCATTTGACCCAGCAATCCCCCTTCTGGGGATCTACCCAAAAATCTTGAAAACCTTTGTCCGCAAAGACTTATGTACCCCAATGTTCATCGCAGCGCTGTTCACAGTGGCCAAAACGTGGAAACGACCAAAGTGCCCTGTGACAGATGACTGGATAAAGAAGCTGTGGTACATATACACAATGGAATATTACTCAGCTGTAAGAAAAGATGAAATACTGCCATTTGCAACAACATGGATGGACCTGGAGATCATCATGCTTAGTGAAATAAGCCAGACAGAAAAAACAAAGAACTGTAAGACCAACTTCTTTGAACAGGTTTATCTTTCATGATTTAAAAACAAGGACACAATAGCCACCTAACATTGACTCTGCTACCAACCTCAGAGGCAGGTGATCACACACCTTCAGAGGCAGGGGCATGAGCAGGCAGTGACGGACTATGGGAGGCCAAAGAGGACATGCCCCCATATAAAGGCCTGTCAATGTTTTTAAATGTTAAATGCTGTGTAGTCCAAATAAAATATATAGGCAGGTCAGCAGTGTGAAACCTCTGCCCTACAGCTACTCTCTAAGTCCCATGTTGGATGACTACAGAATCTCTGCTCTGATGGGTCTGGTCTCTGTCCTCTCCTTCACCACCACTTCCTCCCTCCCCCATTGCCTCATCTTCAAGACACATGAAACAATTGCAACTATACGGAGAATGAGCAATTCAAATCCCTAAGTCAGAAGCTCAGAGTGTATAAAAACTCCCTTGGGAGAACCTATTAACCTGCATATTCTCAGGCCCGCTCCCAGGATTCTTACTCTGAAGGTTTGACATAGGGCCTGGGAATATGCATTTTAAAGGCTGCTTGATGCATGTGGGTCAAGGGCCACGCTTTGGGGGAAACGGTCAATGTTATAGCGTAGACCTGACTCCTGTTCTCAATGGATTTATGAAGGTGAAGGGAAAACACCAATATGGTGCTGACACCTGTGCTCATCGTTGCTTTCTCTTCTCTGCCTTTAGGGCTGGCAGTCTAGGAAGGTTTCACTGAAGACCAGAATTATCCTTGACAGAGAATCTGATACGACTGAGAAGAAAATGGAGCATTTCAGGCGATGGGGACCATTAACTTGGTACATTCTATCCCAAGTCTCACTGACCTAGTTACTCATACCCTCACCCAACTCTATTCTTAGCAGCACATCCCCACTCCGTGATGATATCACAGAAAGAAAATCCTCCCAAGTCACTTAAAATTTGGAGCCATTTTTGCTTTTAATTCCTCACCCCACAGCAATAGGAAACATCAGGCCCCACCGTCGGGTCGTAGAGAGCCATTTATATGGTGTGAAGTGATGCTCTGACTATGGTATAAGGGAAATGCTAAATTCAAGTGTGCTCTGAATCCAGCTTTTGTATTAGTTCTTCAGTGGTTTGAATTCCAATTTATGATAACAGTTGGAAATGTCTTTCATGGTTCCTTTCAGCTTCTCAGTAGTGCAACTCAGAAAGTGTATTACCTCCTACCTTGTAAAAGTTGCTACCAAGTCTAAGATGGCTTTTTTCTTTCTTTTCCTGACAAATACTTAAAGACAGAGCTGCATTCAAGCATTCAAATTTGGTAGCATTAACTCCAGTAACATTACTGAAGTTCCACTTACAGAAAGGGAAAAAAAATTATAAAAACCTTCTGTTTCACTTAATTGAATGTTTGACAAGTCCCTTGAAGAATAACTGGGATACTCTCACCACGTGTTTTCAGTTCTGTCTTTTCCACATCTGTCCCTAGAGTTTGTTCGTGAACATCTCATGGCATAATAAATCCTTCTTTCCTGACACCCGGGTCCCAAACAAGGATTGTGTTGGACAGACGTTATTAATCATCGGCACTGATCTGATTCCTGGGCTAAGATCTCAGTGATGGGAGAACAGTCTGGTTCATTTTGCATGGTTTTTCACACTGTCTTCACCAGAAGGTGCCTTTTAGTCAAGCTTGATCAGATGAGAAAAAAATCTTCCCCTTTATTTAGGAATTTAATGAGATAAACCCAAATTCAATTCATGAACTCAACTCAATCCCATGTGATTATGACGAGACAATAAAGGGACAGAGGACAGGTTTCTCTAATAGACATTGAAATGGTATAATTGTGGTGTTTTCCCTTGTTGTCCACTATTTATTCTGGTAGGCACTCCACAATCAAGAAAAATGGTATTTTTCTTATGTTGGACACTGCTGTTTGGGCTTGTCACAATATGCAGATGCATTTCACACTTTCTGTGAAGTGTTTTGTTATTAGAAATACCACAAAGTAGGTCCAAAGGTATGCTCTCTCAAAGAGTAGTTTTCAAGGATAAGATAAGAGGAATTTTCATTGATAAAAGTTAGCTCACATTTACTTACTTAACCAACAAACCAACCAATAATCATTTACTGAGACTCTATTATGATACAGTGCTGTAATCTATATTAATAACAGTATAACACTATAGTAAGACTTCTCCTTACTCTCCAAAAGTATAAAACGTGGGTAAACAGGCAAGACTGATTACAAGGAGATAATTCTAATCCCAAGACCCAGCACTGTGTATAGTTGGTCTGCCATAGATATTTAATCATTTCTTACATGCACAATAAATGAATATTAAAATTTGACATACAGATTGTAAATTCCATATATCTGAGAAGAGATAGTGTGTGGCATTTCTTGAGCTCCTCTAACCATGGAACTCAGCTTTCAGGAAGCTCCTCAGGGAATTGTATTCCACAGGACTCACTTCGGGAGCTCTAGCCCAGACACACCTCACGGGAAAGGTGGAATTCCTAGTGAGTGTTGCATGGAGCAAAGAATCAAATGGATAGAAATGAGGGGCAAATCCAGGCTGCGAAAGTAACATAAAACTAAAGTAGAGGTCAAAATTAACCAAAAGCATGGGAGATCAAGGAAATTCACCCAAATGGTTGTAACTTAAATCACTAGAGAGTTAACTGGTTTTTACAATATTCGGCTGGGCCAAATAGCACCTGTTTTAGCTGAAACAGACAGCGAAAGCCTAAGGTAAACTCATGACAGTACAATAAGCATTTAGATTTATATTCTCTAGGAAAACTAGCAATCAGTTAAACCATATTTGGGGTCCAGAGCACAGACCACCAAGCATAATAGTTTCACAGTTCTCTTATTAGAAGCATCTGGAGAAATTGGGTGGGGGATGGGGGAGTAAGAGAGGAATATAAAGGAAAGGGGGAAAAGTCTTATTTTTTCCAAAGTCTTACTTTTATACTTTCTTTTTCGGAATAAAAGGTACCAGGACAACATTTGAGGTTCTAGATGTTTTTATTTTTTCACTGATTTTTTTTTTATATCTCTTAAAATGGTCTTTAAAAGCATGACCACTTCTTACATCTCCTTTACTTTCTTTTTTGTTTGTTTTTAGTACGTGGGTAGTTCCCTGGCTGGGAATCGAACTCAGGCCGCAGCATTGACAGCACCAGCACCGAAGCCCTAAGCCACTACACCACCAGGGAACTCCCTTCCTTTACTTTCATTTTTTTTTTTCCTAGTTGCTTTTTCTTCTAAACAAATTTTCAGGAAAATTTAGGTCTGCAATAGGATTTTAATAGTTAGCCTTTTCTGTCCTGTCTTGGCTGGACAACTAATTAGTCGTGTATGCTGAGTGATCGCCTGCGTGCTTTATTTTAGTTTCCTCTTTCAGAAAAGGGATTAAACTAGAAGGTGGTCTTTAAAATTCTCCTTATTCTCTCTACTAAGAGCCATTTTTTTATATTGAGACAAGTCTTGTCAGGTGAGGGAAAACCACATCCAACCTAAGCGCCCTCCCGAGGATCATGGCAACCTGGAGACAGCCCTTTTTCTGTGCTTCTGCCCCATCTAGCAGCCCCATCACCACACCCAATCACTCTAGATCAGTGGTTCCCAACCTTTTTCCACTTGTCTACCCCTTTAAAGCCATTTCTATAAATTGTACCCCTTGTTTTGAAAAGAACTGTTTTTAAATACTGACACTTCTGCTCTGTGCCTGTCTTAATGTAAAATAGTGGAAATGAGGTAATAAGTTAGAAAAGAAAAAATACTACACTAACGGGACAAACCACAGATTTAATTTTACAATATTTGTAACAGTTAAACGTTGATAATGATGATCAAGTATTTAAACATTAAATTAAAAAAACTGCTTGAAAAGACTCACGATGAAAGACAATTCACTTTTACTCAGTAACTAAGCTGATCAAACAGTCTGGCTATGGATGTATTATTTTTATATGTTTAGGGAAGTTCTAGAAACGTCTCAAATGGATTGTTCTGAAACTGTGCATAATGATGGTAGAAGAGCGGTTTGGGGGGAGGGTTCATAGCCACACCCTCACCCATCATCATTCGCTAATGTGATCTGATTTTGAAGTGTCTCCATTAACGGTGATCCACACTTAACATTTATTGTTCCATAACTAGCATTCGCATTTTTTTACTTCGCTTGTTTCCTCACCATTACTGATGATTTTCCCCACACCCTGAATGGCCCAGCACGTACCCCCACGGGGTACCGGGTACAACCACTTGGGAGCTGACGCTCTAGATGCTTAGGACGTTTACACGGGTCTACCCTTTGTACCAGAATGTGAAATGCTTGATTTAGGGACCGTGCATTTTTCGTCTTTGCTTACCTAATCCTATTTCGGGATGCAGCCCCCAGAGGCAGTGCTGCCTGGTGGTGAGGAACGAGGGCCCTGAGTGAGTGAGATCTTGGCTCAGCCAACTCACAGGTCGTGTGGCCTTTGGAAAATGGCTTATTTCGTTATAGCTCTGTTTCTTCACCTATGACAAGAGGATAAAAGTAATAGTTATTACTTTGTGGTGGGATTAAACAAGCATTGGAACAATAATAAAAAATAGTAACTTATTTTAGGGAACCAACACATATTAGATATTCAGTAAACATTTGACGAAAAAAGTAAGTCTACCAAAACAGGAGGTCTGAGGGAAAAACAGATTTGAATAAGATATCTGTCCACGCCAGTATGAAGACTACCGTCTAGCAGGGAAGTTAGGACATGCGCATGAGTAGGTACTCTACTAGGTGGATCTGACAAATACTCCACAAGAAGA
>PVJL010000067.1:274906-688900 GCA_004026885.1 Lyroderma lyra | reverse complement strand
TTTTTTTTTTTTTTTTTTTTTTTTTTTTTGTATGGAGGAGGAAAAGCAGTTCATTCTTTAGGTCACCCTAGGTAGGTTGGTAGATAGATAGATAGATAGATAGATGATAGATAGTTTATGGTTCCATGTGGAACCATAAGCCTCATGACTCAGTATAGAATCTTAGCTGTGTATTTCCCCAAGTTTCCCCCAGCTTTCCTCAGCTGTCTTTCTTCTCTCCTCTAGTACGAAAAGGGGAGGAGTCAAGACCGTGGTCTTTTTCTCTAATTAGGAGAAAAGGAAGTGTTGGAGACACAGCGTTACATGCCTGCTATACACCCCTCACCTCCCAATTCTTCACTAAAAGAATCTCAGTTTGATTCTGAAGAGGATGTACCTGGTCCCAGAGACTCAGGATGTGTAGAAGTCAACCACAGGGCTGCTGTCCCGCCTACCCCAGATGTCATGCAGCTGCATCTGACCAGTAAAGAGAGCCTGTGACAGTCGCTCCCAGCAGGACTGTTTTCCTAAAAACAACTTCAAGCTCTGATGGGCCCTGTGAGAGGAAACCAGAAGTAGGCAAAGAGGCAAGGATCTGAAGTCAAAACATCGTGACTCAAATGCTGCTTTTCACTGGATGACACTTTAGGAGTTTATGGTTTCAGGGTGTATGATCAAGTCACTGCCAATGACTTTTTTTCCCTTGTGTTTCTCATTGATGTTAGTTGTCTTAGGTATTTGAATCAAGATCTTAGTTTCACCCCTCCACATTTAGCTAGAATATTCTGCCTTGATTTTTAAATGGATATATTTGCTACTGTTTATACTGAGGGGGAATAAAAGTATATCTATGTGATTTTTCCACCTTACCCAGCTTCAGAACTATGCCCATATGAACACACATGATTGTGACCGATGATAGAGATGAAATGATTTGGTTTCGAGAGTTTTTTAAATATTACATCTTGCTAAAAATCTAAAGAGGAGGCTAAAAATCGAAATACCAAACAGAAAGCTAAATTTCCAAATAATGGCATAGTGTTTGGATCGTCATAAAGAAATGTGGTCGGAATTGCTGTTTTCAGAAATGAAATCAAACAATTGTAAACTAAAAGGTAAACACACAGTTAAATGCTGTAACTCAGAGAACCTACAGGATGCGCATCCACGTACTTTCTTCTCGTTTTTTGTCTTCCCAAAATCGGATCAAATATTTGGATAAAACAATAATTGGGTCAAAATTTCCAATTATTCTGTGTGATCTGTTCTGGGAGCATGAAGCCTTATTAGTGAGGTAGAAGGCTGCTGTTAAATATGGGCTCCAGTTTGGGAAACACTGAAGAACTGTGCCTAATTGAACACGCCTGTCTTAATTTGTTTCCTTTAAAATAATAAAAAGAAAAATCACTAAGAACTGCCTCTAATGGCAAAAAAAAAAAAAAAAAAAAAGAAGAAGAAGGGAAAAAATTCAAATGGTGCTGATAAAGCAACACGGAAATGACTGGGGAAGTCCGGGAACCACAAGTGAAATTCAAAAGCATTTGCACTGACCCTGTAAGCTGGCTGACGTGGCAAATCACATTTAATGCTGACGATTGTTAAAAATAATGATAAATGGAGACCAAAAAATAAGCAGGTAAATGAAGCAAGCAAACCAAAGTTACTGAACTCCTAATAGACAGCAACAAAAAAACCTCTGACATAGGTTGAAATCCTTTGAATGGTAAGAAATGCAGGAGGGGAAATGGAGGACACTGATTTACAAATGTCATGAGCTTAAATCCTGACTTTGTATATCTTTTCCACATTAATATTTTATCTATCTATTCTGCCTCAAGGCATGGCTTAAGTGGTACTAAAATACAAATCATATACTTTTTTTTTTAGATAAAGAAGTGTTCAAATTTATACTTGCAAACAAAAAACACTTTGAAGGGAAAACGTTCAGTCCTATTTTTAAAAGCAAGTTTTTTAGCAAAGGTGCCATAATCGGCAAACTTTAATGTTGTTTCCCACTTCATCCTGAAAATGACTCATGTTGACAAATACTGAAGTTAGAAATTGTAGCTTCCAAGTCTTGAGATTAAAAGAGCATTCCAAGCCTGAGTCATCCTGAGACTACTCCTGTGCCTGGTGGGTGGGCTTCATTCACTATGTTGCCTGGTAACTATGTTACCACCTGCAGTGTGGGAACAAGATGGCGACTGCTCATTACCATCACCCCAGGAAGGTCATATGGCAGTCAAACCTTGATCAACTGTACATGCACAACAGCATTTTCCATCTGCAAAGACATAAGGGGTTAGAAAGGAGATCGTAGTTAGCTACTTCTGAGCCTCTATGCAGGGATTGATGGGGTGGTGCCCTTCTTGTAGTCAACTTACCCAGCATTCTTTCAGACTGTAGGATATTGCTTTGGGCCTAGCCCAGGTCCCTGTGCTGTCTCAATATATTGACTTTTAAAGCTTTCACTCAGAAGTAACACATTATTTCCACTTGCATTTTGTTGGACAAAGGAAGTCACATGGCTAACTTGAAATGGAGTCAGAGAAATACATTCTTGACATGTCCTGGAAAACAGTTTAAAATACGTAGTAAATATAATGAATGATTAGTATATTAGTTAAGAAATAATGATTATAAGGACCTAGGAAATGGCAGAGATGGACATAAACAAACTTATTTTACTATGTATGTTTGCATATACCAGCAACAGAATTACCTAAGTGATCAGACATGAAGGAAGTGACTCTTGTGGCTTGTCAGCTGAGTGGATGATAATGTCCGAGTTAAATGAAAGAGTGGAGAGAAACAAGTTTGTTCTCATTGATACAGCGAGAATCAACTTCATCTTTAATTTAAAAAAGTAAACCTAAAATAATATGTTACATTACCTTGTATTTATTTTTTATTCATTTTTCTCATTTAGGCCAAGGGAGAATCACATTCATCTTTAATTGTAGATATTGTCATTGCCAGGGTTTCCAGGCAGGGCAGGTGTCGGCGGTGGCACACCCAATTGAAAAAACACACGCGGAGCCGACATGGGGGACCATAAACACACCAGCAAGCAAGCCACTTCATTGTGCACCTGGGACTGTATATACGTATTCAAACAAAAGTGGCATCGTGCCGCACCTGCCCAGTAGCAATTGTTTAGGTTTTCATGGTCACATAAGGCGGTACATGTGCAGTAACTGTCAGCCCCAGGAATTCCTCACCCCCAGACAGGGACTGATTATACCAAGGTCAAGCCTGGGCGGCGGGCCTGGCTTTAACCCTTTACAGCGGGCTTAGCTTTAACCTTCTGGGGACTGACAAAATTAAAGCCAAAATAATGGGTTGTAGCATCCTACACGTGTCTTTAGTTCATTACATTTGCTTTTAATTGTTTGGGTACCCAAAACTCTCAAAGAAACTATAAATAAGAGAAAAAACCCTAATTCCTTAATTAGATATATGAGAAAGGAGATATTTAAAACAACAACAAAAACATTCCCCCATTGTGCCCAAGGCCACACGAATGTCCATTGGTAGCATTACTAGTTCAAAGTCCACTTATTCTGTGATTCTTGTAAGAGCCTCTTGTCAGTTTAAATTTCTTGGATATCAGGTGCACAGTGATGTGTTTTATCTGGCCGTGTCAAGCATATTTTATTCCTGTTCACAATGAAAAGATTGCAGCTGAAAAGACAGGCTTTGGGGAAGACTTCAAACCAACTAAAAAACAGACTTAGTTTTTAAGGAGGTTCAAATTAAATCTGACACGAAGTGTGGCCTCCTGGGCCATTCAGATTCCAATTAACTTTGGCAGTGTTCAATTGACGACACCTTTCCTTGTGGTTATGCAGAGACTCTATTGCATATTAATACATTCAGAATGTTAACTACCCAAAATTTAGGTCTCCTTTATCTCTAACTGCAGAGATATATGATTGGACATTTGTCATAAAAAAAGATATTTGTTCCTCACATTAAAAAAAAAAATCATACATGTCTCCACCATTCTTAGAGAAAGACTTGTAGTAATTTCAAAATTATGAATTTTTTAGCTCAAACCTTACTATCTAGCCTTATTTTCTCCCAAAACACCACACACCAGGTGCACACCAGGATACACACCCTCTGAATCTTTTACCTAGGTTTAAACAAACAAATAAGTTCAGAGCATTATCAGAGCTGTTTCCCGAGCCTCCTTTCAGTATCTCTTCTGGTAGCTCCTGTAGAAAAGAAATAGAGCACACACAGCCACTCCTCACTTAACGACCTCTCTGTTTAAAGACCACTCGGACTTAGAACCAGTTCTTCAGTGCAGAGTATCTCCTTTCTGTCTTTGTCTTGTCCCCGCCGTCCGTTAGCATTCACTACACAAAACATTCACAGTCATGCAAGACTGCGTATTTTAAGTGCAGTGTCATGTGGTATATTGATTATGCACTACATATTACATTCTTATGTTGTACCGTACATTAAATATAATGTGTCATATACATTTGTTAGATATATTATATACGTTATACTGTGGATGAAGAAGATTGTATGAAAAGTAACCTCACCAGGTGACCTGATCATAAATTCCTAAATGAGTCAGTCATGGTGGTCGCTATGCCCCAGGCATATAACACCCTTAGTGAAGCAAGCCCTGTCCATTGTTTCTGTGTGTCTAGGTTAATACACCTTTGAAATAAGGGGTAACCACCTTCAAGAGAGCACAACATAATCTTGTCAACTGTCCTGTGATCCAATCTCAGCCCTGCTTTCTCCCACCTTCTTTATGGTCCCTCCTTAATTTCAAATGCATAAAAGGAGTCACAAAGCTGTCCTTCCCTGGAGCATTTGAGATCATTCTCCCTGGCATTTGTCATTAGTTTGGCTCAAATCAACTCTCATACAATTCTCTATAGGTCTACACATTTCTTACACTGACACCTACTATTATATAATGTTATATGCGACAATATACAATTATATACATTATGTACTATTAGTACGCACTATATGTGCACATAGATGGAAATGAAATAAATACAGTACCTTTCTTCACAGACAATACAATTGTGTAGGTAGAAAACCCTAAGGATTCTATCATTAAGCTACTAGAAACTGTGAGCGATTTCACAAGTTTGCAGAACGTCACAGTAGGAAAGATTCTGCGACAAACCCGTGCCAGGGCTGCCGTTAAACTAGGGTATGTCCCGGCTGCGATGGCAGCTCACAGTCCAAAGAAGAGAGGGCTGTGGGGGAGGCACCTGGCAGGTTTCGGATCTCTTCACGGTTGTTCATGCTTTCTTTCTCCTGTTATGCTTTATTAGATGGTGTGAAATAGCCTTCAAAAGTCATTTTTAACCAGTTGTTATCCAGCACCATGGTGAATCGGTTGTTCCAGCAGCTTTTGCTGAAAATGCAGGCCGTTACTGTCCTCGTCTTACTGAAGCCTTACTGAGCACACCCCATCCAGCCCTGTGAGTGCTTTCAATCATCTGGTCCTGAGTGACAATGCTCTGCCCTCGCTGTACCACTGCACATACTACTGTGGCTGACAGCGTGGACAGCCTACGGTTTCTGTTGTGAATCCTTATTATCCTGCTTACTAGATGGGAGTTGGGAGGCATTTGTTTGCATTTCTGAGCTTTGGTTTCCTCATCAGGTATAATGAGTGTAATTGTAGTACCAACTTCATGGGACTGTTGTGAGAATTAAACAAATAATTATGTGTCAAGGGTTCGAATTGTGCTCTAACAGCTACTTATCACAACCACCATCGCCAACACGCCCACTCCTGATAGTCCCACAACTGCTATTAATCCGATCGTCCTCCGATTACGGACCCAAGGTGGGTTCACAGCAGCCTTTGCTGAAGTGGATGTACGTACTGTCTGTTCATTCTGACTCCAACTGGTATTTACGAAATATTTTGCCCCTGACTTTTAAAATTCAAGTAAAGTTATATTTTACAAAGAAATTACCATTCAAACTCAATTACCCCCAGTAAAATATGTACTGTGGCTTTTGTCCTCTTAACAGTGATACATAAAAGCCTCTATTGCATATGCATGCAACTCACTCTAGGCTATCTTATCTCTATTTCCAGCACGATTTACAACTGAACTCCATTTTCAGAAAAACAAATTCTGGATCACTTAAAATGGAAAAGGGGACCAAATGTAAACTAATTTGGGATGATATGAAAAACCTTTCAATATCCTAACCCAAATAAAGCTTAGGAATATGTAAAATATGAATGCAGTCTAATTCACAATCATGTTCCAAAGTTTTCCTAGAAATAGATAACTTAAAACACGGATGAGATAAAAATATTCTTCATAACAGCTTTACTATAGTTTAAATTAAGGGCAGAGAACCCAGTATTTTTAGTTGCTGACATACAGTTTTCACACCTAAAACCAAGGTTAAATCAATGGTTATATGTAGTTTTGCATAATCGTAGAAAATATGTCTGAGCGTATGTATTTATAAGTCAGTGCTATTGTATTAATGATTTTCTATATTATAAAATATATGTAAAAATATACATTAAAAATAGAAAGATAAAGTATTTCAAATTCATTTTATTTATTCATGATTTTAAAAAAACATGTTTCCTTCATAAAATCCTATAATATAAAATACTTGGCTACTTTTGAAAAATCTAGCAAAACACTTTGTATCCACAAATTAAAGGTTTGATTTTCAGCTCAGTTTATATAAATAATCGATTTTAATGGCTGTTGCAGGTGAAAAAATATGTCATAATGAGAAGGTCATGTCCACACTGAAAAAATACTGTTAATTGTGGTTACCACATCAGGATACTAATATTTCAACCACATCCACAAATTCCATGAATATTTTAACTGAAATTTATCTGGTAAAATTTTATTTTCCCTAATGCCAAGTACTTATTTTAAGTTAACCAGTCAAGGGTGTCCAACCTTTTGGCTTCCCTGGGCTACATTGGAAGAAGAATAATTGTCTTGGGCCGCACACAAAATACACTCACACTAATGATAGCTGATGAGCTAAAACAAACAAACAAACAAAACCACAACAAAAAACAAACAAACAAAAACCACAACAAAGAAAGAAACAAACAAAAACAAGTTGCAAAAAAAATCTCATAATGTTATAAGAATTTGTGTTGGGCCACATTCAAAGCTGTCCTGGGCCACATGCCTGAATCAGAAGATGCTGCCTTTTAATATTTTTAACAAGTAAATTGAACACCATGAAAACATTCATTTAGAAGATTTTATTCATTTTTTTCTTTTGAGGAAGAGGAGGGAGGGGGAGCCAAGTATATGATGATGGAAAGAGAACTGGCTCTGGGTGATGAACACATAATGCCACACATGAGCAGTGCACAGTAGCATTGTGCACCTGGGTCCTATGTACCTACGTGGTTCCTGTTAATCAGTGTAACCCCAATAAGTCTAAAAAAATAGGAGATTTTAAAATATGTTTAAAATTTCACTGCTAAGCTTGAAAATATGAATTTTTAATAAGTGACACTTATTTTCAGCCAAAAAAAAAAAATCACATAGTGGAAATATCACCCAGAAGCCTTATCAAAATTCTTCCTCTGTAGCATCAGTTTATTTCAAAAACTCAGTAATGTCCCCATTCACTGTTAAAATGTTACTGTACTTGGAAGGAAGAGGCTTTATCTTTAATATTTGCCTGAAACTACATGAGAAAATATCCACATATTTGAAAAACGTTGTTTTCTAACATTAAAAAAAAATGTTTGTGTCTCATACCTAAGTTCAACTCTTAAAGTTTTGTTACGAAGCAGTCAGCACATTTCTAAGTAACCTAAGTGAACTTCAGGGTCACGTCTTTTCTCGTTATAAGGTATTTTAAAGATTTTACTGCTTATAAAAATTGTAATTTTTTAAAAGTAATAATAATGACATAGCAAAGTATTTTATATGCTGTTGCCTTTATTTTTCCTTCTATAATAGCGTGCATGAAATGATGCAATAAAGGTATTTTGTATATGATGCTATTTTCTCAACCTTGTCTTTCACTCATTATTTTTAAAATGTGGGCACGGTAACTAGTGTACTGGGGTTACATTTATGTACCTATTTTTAGAGCTTTCTTTTTTTAATTACTCATTTACTGTTGAAATTTTAACCAATGCATATACCTTTGAGAGGCTCACAGAAAAAATCATTTCGATATTTTATCATCTATCAACTTTCCTGTGGGAAGACTTACTAGACATATGTACTTCCATCCAACTGTACAGCAAACTTCCACACTAACTAATTTTATCTATTAATTGCTATTTCAAATCTTAAGCAATATTTTCTATATGTCTCATAACAACACTTTCTAATAAAAAAACAAATTTCGGTTTATGATATTATTTTTCGTAGTATTGATAAATACATACAGAGGTAGAACCCTCATTCTTTGCTGGTGGAAATGGAAAATGGAGAGCAACTGTGAAAAACAGTTTGGCACATCCTCGATAAATTAAACGTAACATTACCGTCTGACTCAGCAACGTCACTCCTGTTATACCCAAGAAGACTGAAAACACATGTTCGCACAAAAACTTGTACATGAATGTTCATGGCAGCCTTATTCATAATAATGCCAGAGAGTCTAAATTTAAATGTCCATCAACTAATAAATGAGATATTTTAAAAATGTGGACTATCTACACAATGGGCCAAGTTGCCTTGGCTTTGCTCCTTATGGTAATAAATTATTATGACTAGGTACTGTTTTCTTGTGACCTTTGATTCTCAGTACCATCAACTGCTTGGAGGCTAGGACACTAGAAATGCAGATATATCTAAGGCAAATCGGTCAGCTAAAAGCATTGTAAGTCTCTTTCCAAGACAAAAACATCACTGCACTATTTTTGTATCTGCTCATCAAACAAATCGAATTGTGTTTGATCAGTGACTTCAGGCCATTTTATTAAAAGATCACATTGCAGAACAAATAGGTCGTTTGGGGATGGAGAAAGCAAATTACGTTATAATTCAATGCAGGCTGACAGGTTTAGATCAAAGACTAGTTCCTGGCAATTTTGGTAATTAAAACAATATCTATAAACATGAGACTTTCAATCCTTAATTTGAATTCAACATGGACCACTTTGTCCTGGTGCGTGCAGAAATGTGTCACTTTTAAATGAATAAACATGACTTGAATAACTTAGTTCTTGCATTAGAGATAATACGTTGATTATCTTTTTAAAAATTACTTGTGTTTCAAGAAGTTCATTTGGGTTGGATGATGGTGTTCATAAGGGTTAGGCTGTTAGTTTCCCTTTTGCTCCATGATTTCAGGCAACACGCCTACACCTTCATTTCTGAGGTGTTTCCTTTATTTGGAATTCTTTCCTCAGTTCTGTTATCTTATTTCTGAGTTCTGAAGTTTTGGTTTATGTAACTTGTTTATATTTTGTATTATTTCTTAAAGTCTTGTAACTCATTTTGAAAGTATTTGGTTTTTGTTCTAATTTGTTTTGTGGATGTATTCCTCATTTTCTTACTTCTTGCAATAACATTGTGTGAGATTTGACTTCAATCATTTTTGTTGCGTGTGTGTGTGTGTGTAGCTTTTAAGGAGACGTGTTCTTCATAATACCTTTCTGAGATTTGCTTCCTGGCTCTCTTAGATTATCCCTGCTCTGCTTTTACCTGGATCTTCTCTTCCTTCCTGTCTATGGTGCTAATTCTGCTTCATTTTAATCACTTTCCCAGAAGTTCCTTCCCATTGTCCATCCCTGTACAGTAAGGGAGCTTTGGCTGGTCAGGTTTGAGAATTCATAGGCTCTAGCGTCCCGGCTTTCACTCTGCAGTGAGCCCCTTCCGTGTCAGCTGTCCAACGTCACCTAACCCCTCCTTGTTCCACCTGCGGTTCTGAGTTTGGTCTGGTGGGCTGTTCAGTGCAGGTGCGTTGGCTGTTACGGGGTTCTCCTGTCTTTAGACCCCCACATACCTCTTCTGCTCCTGTCTGCCCAGGTGCTAACCCAACGCCCCTCTCGAGACTGTTGGTGATGTTTTCCCTCCCACCTGCATTTGGGAGCTCACGGAGGATATCCTGTCACATAGTTCGTTGTATATATTGTACGCCGATTTGGGGGTTTTGCTAATTGGTTACTCTCTTCTGACAAGGAGTTAGAGGGAGACTCGACTCAAAAACAATGCAATTGGTTGCCACATTCTTTCAGATTCCCTCACCTGCCTTGTGTTTTTATTTTCCCAACTTCTTCATTCTCTCTGCTGTGTTAAGTCGGAAATCATCTACAACTGCCACTGTCACCCTGTAAGTTAATGCTTTACCCCAGCATCACAAACCATTCTTTGTCATCACATTTTATTGTCCTGATTAGAAAGGATAAACTCAAATATATTCCATTATGGATACCATTAATTATAGATGCTTTCTTCCCACTAGCTTGAAGTATTGTGTACCAGATGCCCAGCAAGAGTTACTTGGGGTTATTATTGATGCCGTGCGTGTCCCTTTGGCATTGGGAACTGCTATGAAAGAGGGTAGCAAATGATCTGGATAACAACAACTCAGGACATGGTTGATACTGTATTTCCCAAAAGGACATAGAAAATAGAAACTGGGACCTGACTTTCCCTAACCTTGCTCCAAAGTATTCGTTCTGATTAAAGAACACATAAGGAAAGGAAAAAACTCCTCTCCCAGTGCAACACGTCACAGTGTTTTCTTAAAGTTTCATTTCAACGTAATATTAAAACCAAACGTGTAAAACATGACAGAGCAGTAGGAGAACTTCATCTGGGTTAGGGACATAAATTGGTTTTCCATAGTGAACTGTGCTCTCTTTTCCCTTTCAAACAGCTGAGTGTGTCTTAAACGATGTAAAATTTTAGCCTTTTCCTCCTTGGGACCAATCATAATTATTTGTAGCAACAATTAGGCTACATCCACAAAACAAATTAAAACAAAAATCAAATACTTTTCAAAATGAGTTACAAGACTTGAAGAAATAATACAAAATATAAACAAGATACATAAACCAAAACTTCAGAATTCAGAAATAAGGTAACAGAACTGAGGAAAGAATTCCAAATAAAGGAAAAAACACCTCAGAAATGAAGTATGAATTAGAAAGAGTGCAAGAGCAAATGAATATGATAAATAATGACTTCAGAGAAATAAAACCATGAAAAGCCACAGAATATTAAAAAGTTAAGATGAAATAAATAGAAGAAAATGAGAAAAAGATATTGAACACACACACACACACACACACACACACACACACACACACACATTTAATAGATGGATAATAGGGTTTCCTAAGAAGAAAACCAAAGCAAGAAAAAAAAATCCCAAAAAATTATAATTAAAGAAAACTTCCCTGAAAATAACAAAGAAAAATTGAAACTATCTATTCTCTTCATACCAAAGAATATCAACCCAGAATAACTAGTAAAATTACATAACTAGTAAAATTACTGGATTTTAGAAAAAATGCTTTAGGAATCTAAGCCAAAAGGGTAAGTGATCAATAAGAGTAATAAAATTAGGTATGAGGTAGATGGTTTGCAAAAATGGCCCCAGGATTCTTGTCCCCATTTCCTCTCTCACTGAGACTGGGTTTGACCATGTGACTTGCTTTGACTCATGAGACCCAAGCCAACGTGTCCCAAGCAGAGACTTAATAAATCCTTGCACGTGAAAGCACGCCATTGCTCTCGGGAACCCTGTGACCCCCGTGATGAAGTCTGGGCTAGCCTGCTGGATGATTAGACACAAGGTTCATCACCCTTGTCACCCATGTAGACAACATCAACAGCCAGACCAGTGAGTGAGTTTCCTGGGGCCAAATATGGAACCACTTGAACTCCAATAAAGAAACCCAGTGTTATGGACTGAATGGGTGTGTCCTCCTAGCATTCATATGTAGAAATCCTAAACCCAGCACCTGGATGGTATTAGGAGCCGGGGTCTTGGGAGATGGTGAGCGCGTGAGGGTGGAGCCCACAGGAATGGGATGAGTGCCCTTATGAAAGAGACCCCAGAGAGCTCCCTTGCCCCTTCCACTGTGTGAGGACATGGGGAGGAGTCCTCAGTCTATAAGCCAGAAGCCAGCCCTCCCCAGAACTGACTCCCTGAGAAGCGTCTGTTTGTGAGCCACCCTGTTTGTCGTATTTTGTCATAGGAGCCTGATTGGACCAAGACCCCCACCCAACATATTGTAATCCATGAGTTGTTAGTGGTGCAAAATGGGGAGAGAGAGAGAATAAAATAGAAACTCCTTGTTTCCCTTTGGAAGGGGGTAGAGGACAAATTTGTTATTGTGATAAACGGGAAAGGAAATGGAAGACTAAAATACGTGTCTGGTTTTACTAATAGTATCTGATGCCACAATAATATAATAGTTGAGTGAGAGCCTCTATGAATAGAATTATTCCACCCATTTTATAAAATATAAATGACAAGCAATAGAATATCACCATTTTACAGCTCCCATCAAATTAATGAAGCTGGTCATAGCGTTCACAGCTGCTAACATCACAAAAAGACAAGCAAACAGTGTGTGCCTCCTAATCAAAGAACACAGCACAACTGGTGGTAGTGTCGAAGGAACTGAGCCTGAGTCTAATCACACCTCTGCGTTATCTGCCCACGTGTGAGAAACACAGAGGAATATTCACAACCACAGGTCACACAGAGCTAGTCCTTCAAAAAATAAATTGTAAGGAAAAGTCAGGCGTGGAAGGAAAAACTGGTAATAGTGATTTAGGTGACACATCCCAAAATCTCTCTCTCTCTCTCTCTCTCTCTCTCACACACACACACACACACACACACAAACACACAAAACAAACTAAAAATGGATGAGAGAAAACAGTTTCTAAGGATGCACGCTTGAGAATACATCCCCCATGACTTAACTTGTTTAGACACTTACTGAATAAGTGCAATTTTCAAGGAAGGCTGTTCTAGTCACTACACTGTTTAGATGATAAAGCTCTTAAAGAAATGCAAAGGTGTGGTTACTGTAGAAGTAGAGAAAGTGGCCATGTTTGTGGGGAGGGAAGGGATTGCAAGGACATGAACTAAGACAAGGCCTCCTGGAGTCTGGGCGTAGTTCTCTTCCTGGACAGGAAAGCTAGGCCCTGGGGTGTGGCTCTGATGATGAGTCATTAAGCTGCGGCCTTGTTCGTCTTGTTTATTCTTCTGTGTACGTGTCTTCCGGAAGTTAACAAAAAAACAAAAAAAAAAAAAAAAAGAGAGAGAGAGAGAGAGAGACTCTACAGGTTAGGAAAAGCAACTCTGTGGTCCCATTCACAAATGAAGTCTGAAAGTGTCATTTTTATCACCATGACGTTTTCTGTCCTGAGTGAGTGTCCCCACGTACGTGCCCAGAACGGAGCTCTCATTTCTAGATTGATTACCCTTTTTAGTATTCCTGCCATGGTTACACAGATAACACCCTCTTTTTGTGAGCTGGAATTCTATACCAAATCTTTTATTATAAAATCATAAGCATGCATGGTTACAATTTTGTAATAACATCATAACTCAAGTCTGGGTGTTAACTTCTGCCGGATCCTGTATAAAAAGGGATGCTTTTGAATGCCAACTGAGGAAAAGGTGCTCTTTTTCAGAATTATGAGGAGCTGGTCTTGTAATGTGAACTCATCATCATAAGATAGCCATCAAAATGCTTTCAGAAATACACAGTTTCTATTTTCCTGATAAGTTTTTGAATCATCTTTATCATATTTCCTTTTGCTTACATAAGTTAAAAAAAGAAAGAAAGAAAACAAAGACTAAACTGTCACTTTTGTAAAATTTAGGTCCATCATATGAACTGTACTTCAAAATGTTCCTGATCCTAAACTACACAAATTACAGCTGAAATCCTAGCAAATGCACACGTCATCGGCTCAGAAAACAACAGAAAGCCAATGGTGTGTAATTATCTCATTTTAAAAATTGAAAAGGTACAATTTATTTTCAGTTTTAGGGTGCGAAGATTCACTGTAAAAAAAATAATGATTATTTTTGTTACCAACTTTCAATATCATGTCATACATTAAATGTACACTGATATGAATTTTCTTACCCAGGTGGCACTAGGATTATAGTCCTATTCCCAGTCTAGTAAAAGTAAAGCAAAACAAAGGGCAACACACGCTGGTACATACTAACTTGTTTTCTTTATATTTCCACACCATAGCCTATACCCAGAACAAAAGCCAAGAGGTTCCAACAGAAGGACATACACTTTCAATAGCCTTGATGGATCCTATCCAAAGTTTCGATGTCCCCCCTCCTAGAAATACTGGAGCAAGTACATAAATGGAAATTAAATGAAAAAATTCAAAGCCACTATCAGAAGCATCTTCTCAGAGTAGAACCACTTAAAAATAAACAGGAAAAAAAAAACCCTACAAGCTCTAGTGTTAAAATCACTAGAGCTATTTAAACAAAAAAAACCAGAAACAAAAACCAATTATACTAGAGGGAATTCTACGGGACAAGGAAACTTAAGCATCAGAGCCTAACCCTCCCCAGGTTGAGTGAGCCTCACGTGTTAAGCCCTGTTTTGTTCTCCCAAGGGTTCATTTGCATTTAGGTATCAGTTACTGTGCCTCACAGGGAAATAAATTTTGCTTACTATTGTGAAAAGTCTACAGCATAGGCAAATAACAACAGCACACAGAAAAGCCTTCGAATGGCTTTGGTTACTAAAAGGCTGGGAAGGGATGAGGCCAACAGGGTGACTTCCAGTAGCTGCTAGCCTTTGATTTTTCATTCTAAGTGGACCTTCTCTTACAATTTGTCATAAAAATGATAGACTCACAGAATGACAGACTGGGAAAAATCATTCAAGTGTCCCCTGGATGACTTATCCATGTAGTAGGTTTTGGCTCTTGCTGCAAAATTATGCAGCTTCTCAGGTAGAAAGACACCTCTCTTTCTCCCCAGTTATCCAATCTACGTTTCAAATCTATTAGAATCTCATTTTTTTCTGGTGTCTCATAGATAACTCCAGAAGCGTTCAAATGTATCCTCAGTGAGGAACTCTAACTTCTGCCTGAGGTGTTTAGAGACCACTAAATTTCTGTCACGATTTAGTCACTACTATAGCAATAATGCGTGAGGCACACACCTCTCCTCTGTGATTTCTTCCTGGATCATTTGTTTACTTACAAAATAAACGTGATCAGAATTCGATTTCGAAGGTTATTCATGCCCTTTCTTTACCGCACTTCTCCTTCACCTTCACCGAAAGCATTCATCTTCCTGGGGCCTCATTACCTTTCCCTAGGAGCACTTAGAGGAAGAAATGAAGTCATATTTCTCTTTGGGCATTCAAAATAGGATTTCGTAGTGAAACAATGGCCCTACAAACAAGAGCATTTTCTTGAGAGAAGAGGTCCAGTGTATTTTATCATATTCAATACATGAAAGTTTAACTCCGGAAGACCCAGTTCACAGAGTTCCCTAGTAATGAAGTGGTGGTGGGCTGGGTCCATGAGGTCACCGAGACTGGTGATCAAAGTGAAGAACAGGAAGAGAAAGGGTAAAGCAGCCCTTTATTCCAGAGCCTAAGGCAGAGTCCAGGGGGTGCTTACAAAGGTGGATGGGAGGGCAGAGGCTAATCACACACAGCTGGCTTTGGTTTGGACAAAGACATTTGAAACCTTGAGAAGAGGCTGTCTTCATCCACCACAGGTTCAGGTTGAAGGTTAACATGCAGAAAGTTCCATCTGTCTTCTTTACCCTTCCACAGCTCAGCCTTAGGTCAGGCAAACACCCTACAGCTCTGATGCAACAGCTTAAGCACTGAGCGTTAGCCTCTAGGTTGGTAAAATAAAGAGATTGGGTCAAATCCATTTGAATGTCCCTTTGCAAATCCAAAGTCTGATGAGGGTTTACCTAAAAAACTTTCTGTGGCCTTAGTTTACCACTCAACAAAAAAATGTTTCTGCTAAGCCTATAGATAGTAGCCTCTCAGTCAACCGGCACCCACAGGGATTGGTCGATGCCGGATAAATGTAGGGAGATTCTCAGTTAACTGGCACTCAAGCAACAAGGATTTTGCCAGTTAACCAGAGTTGTAGTTAACAGAGACTCCACCATATTTCTTTTGTCTTGTATTGCTCTACTGCTTGTGCTTAATTTTTTAACAAACAATGGGAGTAAGCTGGATGCACTGAACTAGTTTCATTTTGTAAGAAAGAAAAAAATTATGGAAGTTATAGAATCATAATTTATAGTAATAAAGTAAACAACATTTCTTCAGGAACCTGATAAAGTACAAAAACAGAGGTGGGTCAAGAAACCACATAGATTACAGAGAAAATAAAACAGCGTCTGGGCAAAAATCATCTATGTTAAAAAGAGTTATGTGTGTGAATGTCTAAATATATTTATGTCTCACCACCAGAATGGTTTTCCTCTATAAACCACTTATATATTTTTTTCCTTTAGGGGAGAAATCTCTGTTATAAGAGCTTTATAACCATGGGGGGAAATTTGGGGTTCCCACCTTCTCTTAACACCTTTCTCTCCATTTCCATGCCAACAAGAGAAACAGGACAATCAAGTGCTGTTAAGCGTGGGGTCATTTCTCTCCCAGTCTAATTAATATTAGTACATTTTCTTAGCTAGGGCAGCAACTCTTTTTTCTTAAATTTCTGCATGATTGAGTTGTCATGCATCTACCTCCTAATCTACTCAAAATGAATGATCTTTTCCACCAAAACCTAAAGGGTTTCTACATAAATAACTCGTTTTCACTTAAAGTGATTTAAGCACGTGATTATGAGCATCACAGCTTCAAACGATGTTGCTAATGACCACTTAACTGAATTGAACTTAAGGGGCTACTCTGGCTGCGGCCTCCGCGTGACTGCATAACTTGCATTCTAGGAACTTCGTTTGTCCTTCTCTTGGTCCTTGGACGTTCCGGAGGAGAACAACAACACAGTATTCCTGGGGCTGCGGTGTCTGACTCATGCTTACTTAAAATAGCACTGTTACCCACCTTTTGTCCGAGTTGCAGCAAACATTGATAGAGATACATGTAATGGAAGGAACTGAAAACTAATTAAGATAAATGTAAAGACAAACAAAATGAAAAACGTATGGAGGAGATAAAGTGGGAGGTGAGACAGGAAAATCAAGGTCACAATCTATGGTTGGTTATCATAGAATTTATTTATAGGAATAAGAGGAAGAAAGGCCGGGGAACCGTCAGATAATGATACTACCTACTGGATGGTAAGAATCATCTCACAAGAACAATTTGCAGATGGCCACGTGGGAGAAAAGCTCCTGAAGTTAAATGCTAAAGTTCCAGGGAATGAATTAAATCACTCAAGAAAAGTCATTCACACAAGCAAAATAGCGAATTCAGTTACTGGAATGATTAAAAACCATTACAGGAAAAAGATGGGTCGTTGAGGAAAATAAAAAGATTTTCCTCGTATATCCTGGTGGGCTGCCTGCATTAATCGAATTAATGGATTGATGAATCACTTAGTTTTGTTTTTATCAGCAACGCTTTGGTGTCCTGAAGCCTTAAGCCCTGTGGGCTTGGAGTTTAGTCTCATTCTCTTCACACTGAATGTTTGAATCAATTAATCAGAGAACACTTGCTTCCTGTGCTCCCTGTAACTGTCTCAGCAGTGATATCATTTCTGATTCAAATGTGCCTTTCACATAAACCAGTACACCGAAACGACGCGATTACTTATTTTTCAAAAAAAAATGAGCTCCATAAACAATGACATTTTTATTAAACATCAACTAACTATACACTAGTGCTTTATTTACTTAACCAATGACATTTTGGGGGAAAAACAGACGGTTCCGTTCAATTTAAATAATTTAAATAATTTATCCGTTTAACTAGATATTTTGGCATAACCCATTTTCAACTTTAGCAGCCTTTAGGGATCACCCTTGTTTTACACCCAAATTGCCTTCATCATATTTGATCAAAGAAAGCCAGGTTTGCCCCTTCCTGTGTTTACAAACCCCCCAACGAAATGCCTTTGTCTTTTGTGCAGCCCTGAGTCCCCCTCTACCCTGGTGGTCTCCTTTGCTGGAAGTTCAATTCAGATAACTGTCTCTCTACCATACTGTGCCATCCGAAAGGACAGCACAAGCCTTTTTCTTAGCTCTCTAGTCAATTGTCACACCTGGCTATTACTTTCAGCAAAACTTGGCCAAGATCTTAGGGATGGTAGAAAGGTAGAAAAAATGGCAAAAGATAAATGAAGGAGAAAAAAAAAGTGTATTTCTAGTCGTGAACCTCCACAGCTTCTCCTGCAGCAGTTCTCAACCTGTGGGTTGTGACCCCTTTGGGGGTTGAACGACCCTGTCACAGGGGTCACCTAAGACCATCAGAAAACACGTATCAGATATTTACATGACGATTCATAACAGGAGCAACATGACAGTGATGAAGTAGCAACGAAAATCATTTTATGGGGTCACCCCAACATGAGGAACTGTATTAAAGGGTCACGGCATCAGGAAGCTTGAGAACCGCTGTCCTGTGGGATGGATGTGGCTCTCAGATGAAAGCCTCATCCCATCATTTCAAGAGGCCAGGTCCCCAAGCACATAGGAGGGGTTTTCTCTCTCTCAGCTCGCCCTGTCTCGTCTAGGTCATCATGACTTCCGAAGTGTCTAACGAGGCAATAAGAGCTTCCCTCCATGGTTTCATGTTATGTCATTGCATTTGTTCCTCTGAGCGTAAACCATCTCACAAATGGGCCTACTATGCACAGTTTCATTAGTCAGCTTCTTCTTACCTTTAAATGTTTCCTTTCACACTAGGATATTAGCCTTTGCATTAGAAAATAAAAAACAACCTACAAAGGCCACTCCCTTCTTCCCCAAAGTTAAGGTGCAACTTACACCCAAAATGGAATGCAACGTGTCATATTGTAGGGAATACGGGGGAAAAATAACAGCCCTGAAGCTGCTGTCTTTTTTTTTTCTGTACAAATAACTATTTACACTTAAATAAACACTGGATACTACCCTAGCTAGAGTGCTCTTACTACATTAGAAACTATTGACTGGCTAGTTAGTAGCGAGTTATTTCTAAAATTAATAGTTTTGTGAATGAAAACAGCAGAGCAGCTCTAAACCAATTTTTGTGGTAGAAAACCTCCAGAAGTTACAGAGAATGAATTAAATAACTCAAGAGTTCAGTAGTAGGTCTGAGTTTATTGGTGTTCTGACAGTGTCCTTTCTTAGCCCTATATGTTGTAAACTTGAGATACACAGGGTGTGAAAGCTGACTTTCGCTGAATATTGCAGGGATATCTAGAACTATTAGATCACTTATCGTCTAACTGTCAACATTTAAAGCATTGGTGTGATTTGTTATTTTAAAGAATAGAAAAAAAAATCCCTATACACATAAGACAACGAATTGTTCATTTGATCATCTTTTCCCCTAAGAAAGTAAAAGAAAAGCATCCATAATCTCCATGTAAGACAAAGTGCCATTATTTTAAAACCTTAGATACTTTTGGAAAAGGCCTAATACGTTGTCTTGTTTCTTGGAAATAGCACCCATCTCACACAATAGTAATTTTCTAATTTACAGGAAAATGAAGTATGGATTATTCAGTGGCCACAGGCTTTCCGAATAATCTAGTTATTTGCTTTAATTGAGTCTCTCTACTATATGTTTACACATAGCCCAATGCAAGTTTTTCTTCTCCAGTAATCTGTCATAGATTTATGATGTATTTATAGCTTTTCTTTTCATAGATAGTTCTTTCATCTCATATTCAGGTGTTTCTAGAAAAATATTGTCCAACCTTTCCCAAATCCTGTATCACTGTTAATAGTTTATTCTTTTATATGAGACACGCTGGGATTGTGATTAGCTTGGTGACAAGAAGCAAGCTTTTGCCACTAGAATTAATTTTCTTCATTCATACATTTATTTATTCACTCAGAAAAGTTTAATAAAGGAGAATAATGGTAGTGCACTCAGTGCAGAAAACAACCATGAAAAGAACAAGACAGTATCTGCTAGATGGGGAGCATCACTTATCAAGGGATTCTTAATGGTTTAAATATGGAAAATTTTATGTATTAGACAGAGAATAGTGACATCCTATTATTAGAGATACAATAATATAGCTTGTAAATGGAACAAATGAAATCATTTCTCTTTGTTTATGCTACACATTATTGTGACTTTCTAGTATTTCATCATAGCTAAAAGAGGTTTTAAAAGAAGACAGACATGGCTACTAGGTAGCTGTATTCTGTTATGGCAGGTAAAGAACTCAGTACTTAATTGTGATAATCAAACTGTCCTGTGCTGTGAGGATATCCTATTAACCCATTAATTAGAATAGCTTATATCTTCTGTGATCTTTAGGTTTTCTAATTAAAATTTTTCTATTAGGTCAACAATACATCCGGAATTAAATTGGAAATAAGATGAAGTCTACTATCTTGTACTATAGACTATGACTTAAAAGATATTTAAGACAATAATGTAAAAACCTTCATTTGGGAGTCATATCTAATTCTAATTAAAAGGATAAAATGTGAAATAGTAAAAGAGATGTAATCTTCTTGGTGTAAAATGATCAGAATTACAAACCAGGGACACTTAACCATGGAGGTGATGCTGAGAGTGTCAGTGAGATGGGGCTGTGGGGAGTAGCTTCCCAGGGGCCCCAGGATATGCTGAGGTCACTCACTCGGTACTGAAAGGCAGACACCAGACTTTTACCCTAAATGCTGCCATACTGATATGATAGTCTTTTGAATGAGGTCACTTTTCTAAATTACACTCCAATAAAGAAAAAAAAGATGGAATACCAATTATAAAGTGGCAAAACTTTAAAGTGTAAGGGTAAACATTACACATTGAATAGGATGGTGTGGGACCAAGGTGCAATAGCAAATGTGAGTCACTGTGCTAACAAAAACAAGATTTCAGTCCACAGCCAGGAAGTTGGGCAACCTCACTAGCCAAGGAGTTTTCATAGCCTGGGTAAGAACACATGAGCTTTTATTTTTTTTATTATTATTATTTTTTTATGTGGATAGTTCCCTGTCTGGGAGTCAAACCCAGGCTGCAGCGTTGACAGTGCCGAAGCCTTAGCCACTACACCACCAGGGAACTCCCTGAGCTCTTGAACTTGAGTCTTCTCACCTCACATTGCACTCTCATGTTAAAGACAGTAAGAAGAAAATATGGTGTATATCTGTTAGTATTACAAGTGTTTGTGTGACGATGAAATTTATTTAATTGTGTATTGTATTTTTTTTTGAGTCGTCTTAGTAACTCCATTACCAGGAATGTTTTATTTAAACTTTCAAGATTTTTTAATTAATTATAGTGTCAGGCCCATAAGAACTTGCAAAAATGGTGCAAAGAGGTCTTGTGGAGCCATCACTCAGCTCCCCCCCAGTGATGATGTCTGACTTAATTATAGAGTACAGAGGATTTACAGATCCAGGGAATTGATTTGAAGAGTAGAATGAACGAGACCACAGACCTTATTCTGGTTTCTCCTTTTTATGCACTCATTTTCTTCCTAGGTCTTTATGATTACTTCCATGGCACTTTATCACATGTCTTTGTAGGCCTGTATAACCATCACTGTCCTAAATCTACTGAGTGCTTCCCTGTACTGTCCTGTTTATTAATACCCTACCTTCTCTTCCCTACCCCCTGGCAATGCTAATCTGTTCTCCGTCTCTGTAATTTGCCATTTTAAGAATGCTGTATGAATGTAATAATGACGAATAGATACTGTTGAGACTGCTTTTTCTTCCTGCAGCATAATGCCCTTAAGATTTAACCAATTTGTCTCATGTCAATGATTCGTTCCTTTTTTATTGCCAAGTAGTATTCCATTGTCTAAATGCACTACAATTTGTTTGATCACTCACATTGAAGGAGGTTTTGGTCATCTCCAGTTTTTGACTGTTGCGACTAAAGCTGTTATAAATATTAATGTGCAGTTTTCTTTTGTATAAACATAAGTTTTTAATTTCTAGGATGAATGCTTAGAAGTGTAGGTGTTGGGTCACATGGTCATATGTTTAACTTTGAAGAAATTGCCAGACTAATTTCCTGAGTGACTGTGTCATTGACATTCCCACCAGCGATGTACGAGATCCAGTTACCTCATCAGCATTTGGCATTATCTATATCTACAAGATATATTATTTTAACCATTTTCATAGGTTAGTAGTGGCATCTCATGGTGGTTTTAATTTGTATTTCTTAATGTCCAATGTTGTTGAACATCTTTTCCTGTATTTGTTTACCATCCATATCTATTTTTTGATGATATGTCTGTTGGAATCTTTTGCTCATTTTCTAATTGGATTGTTTGGTTGCTTACTATTGAGTTTAGAGAACTCTTTTTTTATATTCTATATGTATGTCTGATACGTGATTTGCAAATATTTTCTCTAAATCAGTGGCTTGTCCTTTTGTCTTCTTATGGTAGTTTTTCATGGAGCAAACTAATTTTGATGGAATCGGATAATCGAGTTTTTCTTCTATGAATTGTGCTTTTGGTGTCATGTCTAAGAATTTGTTGCCTAACCCTAAGTCATGAACATTTTCTCCTATATTTAAAAAAAGTTTTATAGTTTTACATTTTACATTATCTATGATCCTTTTTAAGTGAAATTTTGTATAATAGGCTTGGTCAAGGTTCTTTTTTTTTTTTTTTTAAGGTTCATGTATTTTTAACTGATGCCAATTGTTCCAGTGCCACTTGTTAAAAAGACTTTCTTTCATTGAATTGGATTTTCTCCCTTGTCAGAAATCAACTGGACATTTCTTTTCACATGTGTGTTTTACCAAAAGAGAAATAAAAAGGAGAAGAGGAGGTTAATGCTCACATCAGCTAGGTGGGAGACAGAAGATGTGGTCCTTATTTCAGGTGGGCATGTGTCCAGACCTGTCTGACTGCATAAAAAGAGGATAATGACTAGTCAGGAACAATCAGGAGTCTCTTCCAGAGCAACTGTCATTTAAAAGCAAAAGCAAAAACGTGATTCAGCAGTTTGGCAGGTTTTCCTTCCCATCAAGGACTGGCGGAGAAGTGACATGGCTTTCAGTCTTTCAGCGCTGAAGGTCCCCAAGTCCTTTCGGCTGGCCTCACCTTACAAGCCGGCATATTTAATACCAACGCCCTGCCTCCCTCTGTCCTTAATTAGGTGCTGATTGCAGGGTTCTAGATTGAGCCTGGGGAACCATTCTCCATGTCCTTTAGGTGACTTGGGATTCACGATCTCTTTTCTGACTCACTTCTGGTCAGTTTGAGATGATGTATTAGCTAATACCCTGTCCCTAAGGTTTAATATTTGTGTCTCTTGTGGTTATCTTGATTCAGATAAAGCTTGATAAAACTAATCGACCGGAAGAGCCCTAGCCTCTGGCTCTGAACCCTGAAAGTTACAAGGGAGAAATGAGTGATAATGTTGGAAAAGTGGAGCTGGACTGACTCTCAGGGCAAGTACCCCCATTTTTAGCAAGAGACGTCAGACCAAAGCTACAGGGGAGCTTTATGGAGCAGGAATTTCCCCTTTTGCATCTTATTGGCGGTGGTTTTGTACCATTTGATGTTTAAATGGTGCCCAAGGGATCCCTGGCATTTTCTGCTCAGGTGAGGAGCAGATAAACCTTATTAGAAAATCGGCCCTGTTTAATTATACTCCTCCTCTCTGTCCTTTTCGGTTCCAGGTAGGAATTAGGCTGGTCAGCATCCAGGTGACCCGGCACCACGCAGTAGGTGGGACAGGAGTTTGGCTAGAATAAGAAATGAATGTGGTCGAAAGATGGATCTGATATCCTGGGCCCACTGTGCAAAAAATAAAAAAAAGCATTCCTGTGACTTTGTTATTTCTTTCTAAAGCTGTGACATTTTGTAAATGTGCTCTAGGCCCTCACTTGAGTGACAATTGGATCACAACTTAGACTTCCCAAGGGTGCCCTGCAAAGACAGATGATTGCAGCTCTTTTTTTGGTATCGCCGATATAAATATGCATAGTCCCAAATCCTTTTAAAGATGCAGAATGCTGAGTCTGAGCCACGACTACATCGGCTTCAATGCTGGTTTATATACACACACACATATATATATATATATAAAGAACACGTCACATACAGACCAGCATAGGCACTCAGCCTTATCATCAAGGGCAGATGCACTGTGACGATTTATCACTAAGCTCTGACCTAAGTCCGGAGAAGGTGTTTAAGCACCCACTCGGGCTTACAGTTCACTATCCGGTAATTCCCCCTTATCCTCAGTTTTGCTTTCCACAGCTTCTGTTATCTGGGTCCGCCGTGGCCCAAAAATATTCAATGGAAATTTCCAGAAGTAAACAATTCCTAAGATTAAAATCGTGCAGCGTTCTCCCACGGGACCCGACTCCTCATCCCTTCGTCCGGCACCTCCATGCTGCGCCCCCTCCTCCCTGCCAGTCACTCGGCTGCTGTCGTGGTGACCAGATGGAGCGTCACAGAGCTTGTGTCCTTTTACGCAATGATGGCCCCAAAGCGTAGGAGTGGCGATGCTGGCGATTCGCATGTGCCAAAGAGAAGCTGTGAAGTGCTTCCTTTAGGGGGTAAAGTTCTGGACTTACTTAGACAAGACAAAACAATTGCATGCTGCGGTTGATGAGGTTTATGGTAGGAAAGAACCTTCAGCCCATAAAATTGTGAAGAAGGAAAAGAAATTTCTGTTAGCCGTGCCGTCACAGCTCCCACCGCAGGAGGTGCGGCCTCCGTGTGCCATAAGGGCTCCATCCCCGCGGCAAAGGCGTTCGGTTTGTGGGTGGAAGACGAACAGGACCTGAAAACACGTCCCAGTGGTAACATCTTGTGCCAAAAGGCATTGAGCCCATCGATGACCCCAGCAAAGGGTCCCCTGAAACAAGTGACCACATGCACATAATTTTTATTACAGCATATTGCTGTAATTGTTCTATTTTATTACTCGTCATTGTTGTTCACCTCTTATTGTGCCTAATTTACAAATTAAACTGTATCCTGAGTACACATGGGTAGGAAAAATGTAGTATGCGTAGGGTTCGGTAGTCTCCATGGTTTCAGGCAACCACTAGAGTCTTGGAACGTACCCCTTATGAATAAAGGGGGACAACTGTACTAAAAGGTGAGTGTTAGGTGGAAGGAAGCAACACAGACCCTGCACGTGTGCGTGCTAAATGGTTAAGAGCACGCGCCCTGAAGCCAGAGGGACTGAGTTTTAATCTTGGCACCAACGTTTACTAGATAATCGTCCGAGCTTCAGTGGGTCAGTGAGAGTAATCTTATTAAATACCAAATACAGTAGTTATAGCAAAGGAGTCATCTGCATCCGTTGTTTGAACATTGTAGAGTATTTGGTTGTTATCACGTACTCGGATATTTTTGTAAGTGTTTGTTCATTCATGTACTCATCCAACCAAGATCTAAGTTCCTGAGTACCTTCCATTTTGTTCTTACTGTTCTAGAAGTTTAGAATTCATCAGTGAAGAAAACAAAAGACAATCTTTGCTCTTGGGAAGTTTTAGCTGGCTTTGTTTTTTTTAATGCTTGGAGTTAAACGAAACATCCAAGATTTTATTTAATGGATTTATTTTTAAATGATTTCGTTTTACTGCATCAGAAATGTGCACACTGCAACCCCCACATGGTCGCTAATTCCAATCACAGTCGTGTCTCTTCAGACTCATAGAGGGTGGTGTCTCTCGCTGCACTGATTGACGTAAGAGAACGCCCCCTCGGACAAAAGAAGGCCTTCACGAGGTGCTTGTCACTGGCTTTGGACACACGGAGGTGATGGTAACACCAACTTAGCCCCCGGCTCCACAGTAACCGTTTTCTCCATTCAACAGCTTTTAAATAGAATGAACCAAGGTGTCAGCAGCCTGTGACGACATTTATTTCATGCTGGACGAGAGAAAAGAAACTCGCAACTTTTCGTAAAGAATTTAAGAACAAAAATTATTTAAGGAAGACTAAGGTTAAAAGCCTTCAAGTGTACAGATTACCTCCATAAAACTGTTTTTCATCAAGAGATCTGTTTTTAGAGGAAAATCATTTGCTGTTTTATTTGTGACAGGAATGAGCCCTTTCTCGAGCTATTTCATCGTCCCAGCAAAATGTGGCGACTCACCAGGACCTTGATTTCATGGTACCATCTTTGTTTCTCTTTTAACATCTATAAATAGTTACTCCTTTTATAAATGATAAAAACGTCATCACCATAGTTTTATTGCTTTAATATAATAGTCAGCACACCTGGAACCACTGTTCTTTCTCAGGAACATAAAAAAACACTGAAGTGATCAAATAACTTGCTTCGCCATCAATTAGTCTCGCATTGCCCCTGTATTTTGAAATGGGGTAAAAAATATAGACGTTCTTTCTAGAGCCTTGTTGTGATGTGTCATTTCTCTAGCTAGAATAAAATCATCCAAAGATGCTCCCCACTTTTCTGATTGTCTTCTTCTCCCTAAATTATTTTCTTCTTTCTCTTTCCTTGCTTCCCCACTGCCCATTCTGCAAGTATAATGGGAAGCAAAGAGTCAGGCATACTTAATTTTTGCAGTCATCAGAGGAAAGAGCTTCATTTGTCTCTTATCTCAGGCCCACAAAGCAGACACATATGTGACCCTCAGTCAGTCTTAGAATTGCTTTACACACTACTCAACTATTTGTTTTATTTTTATCTTAATGTCATGTTACCCAACACAAAAACTACCTCCTCAAACCACACATTGATCATTAATTTGCACATACATTTCTCCAATGATAGCTTGAAAAATCATAGTACTGTTCCTAAAAGCAATGCCATGTTTTGCCTTTCCCTAGCAAAGCACGGCAGAAATTACAGAATCCACTGTGGTCCACTGTGCTAATTCAGAGACTTTTGATCCAAGACTTTTCTTTTTCTCCCTGCCTGGATCATCTAGATGGGCTGTATCCATAGCTCAGAGGTGGCTAGAAAGTTAGGCAGCCTTCTGTTATAACAGAGTAAATATTGACAGTGTTAGCATTATCGGTGGTATTTATTTATCTGTCTGCCTCTCTATCTATTTATTTACTTTGGCAGGGCTTAAGATGGTTAGGGGATCAGTGGAATCTGTAATTTGATGCTCATTCAGATTACCAAAATATTTTCACTGAAATTAGATCGTTTAGTCTTAAACCCATCACACCAATCTCTACAAATTTTTCTGTGTCGTAGATCAACAGGGAATACATTGACACGTGGTTGATCTCATTAGGTCATATTTTGTAGGTTATGAAACAGAGCTACTACCATCAGCTTTTTAAGCTCCTTTCTTAATGTAGAAGCCCAACTTAAAAAGAAATTGCTACATTTTAACATTGAGATGCTTCTGCATAGCAATATTCACCTTTAGGTTTAAAAATATTGTTTATTGTTCTGCTGTGATAGTCAAAGAAGAGTTTTGACCAAAATATTTGAGTCACTATGACCACTGTTGGCCCATCAATCTCCTCTCGTCACTACAAAGTTCAACCCAAGCCCAAGAAACAGGTGTCTTCTTTGGGGAGTTCATCATATTTAAAAGCCAGATCTCCTCTTGTTTGCATCTATCATATAGTTCTTCCTCATGAGCAACAAGTATTTAATTTATAAGGTGCCTTCAGTGAAGAGTAGATGATGAATGTGTATTAAGTTGATTAGATTTATGCAACAGAGCTGGAATCGTATCATTCAAAATAATAAAGCAAAGATAGGCTTTAAAAATCTTTTTCTTTTTGGAAAATAAAGGAGCATTCCTTCCATAACAGCCAGTGGGAAGAGCTAATAACATGGAGTGAAATATACAGTCCATTTTACTGGGATTTACTTCGGCCTTGCTATTTCGTGCAGTGTTTTGTTTTGTGTTTTTTTCTTCCCTCTTTTGGTCTTCTGCCACTTTCTAGAAACAGTTCATTTTCTTAAATAAAGAAAGAGCTTCCGAGAAGCAGTAAGTCCCAACCATCTCCAGAGCACAACAATTTCAAGCCTCAAGTCCAAGGTATTGGGCATTTCGGCAGTAATGTATAATCTTCCATTAGACCCTGCCATTTGAAATAATCACTGTTTTACATTTTATCTTGAAAATGGTGCTCACTGGGATTGCCATTCAAAGAAAAATTGACCAAAATGTAGATAAAACCAATCGTGCTGTTATTCCCTGTTCTGCATCTTTAGTGGCAATGATGGTGACAGATGAAAACTCTTCAAAAGAAGGATCGCTTCTGTATATCAATCTGAACATAACTTGTTTTGCATTGTCAGATAACAATGCCGACTAAAGCAATGAAAAAATAAACATGGACAGGGGCATCGGTGGAAAAGTCCATCACTCAATTTCTACCCATAATAAATAAATGGAGGAAAAAAAAATATATATATTCATGACATGGTTGAAAGACCCCAGCCCATAACATTTAGAAATGCAATTTCCAAACATCCTGTGAGCATTTTCAGAAGCTGTAGCTGAGTATCAGTGGGGTGTTTACTCATCCCCGAAGTCATGCTGTTGTTAGTTTTTTCTTCTCCGTGTTCTGGGATCGCGTATTTCCTTTATTGATCTACTTAAACATACACCTTGGTGAGCTCCTATGGCATTGACAAGCATATTGGAGAAGAAAGAAGCTGGTGAAACGAAGTAGCCATTATGGGTGGCTATTGATAGATATTGATAGATATCCACTCACATTGAGGATAAAGCATTTCCAAATCTCCCAAATTAAAGAAGTTTTACACTTGGTCAGGTGACATTTTTATTAAGTCAAAAAGACCAGTTTTGTCACCCTCTTAACCCGATGACTGAAGTGTCCTGGAATGATGAATGTCAGAAGGTCATAAAAATCACTGAAAGTACTGTTTTGCATTTTGAGGATTGTATTTTGGATCTAAATATATAAATTAGTGGCTTTTTTGACTCATCTGAGTGAGCTGACCAGTTGGTAGACGGACCAACGACTGAAATGCAGAGGTCAGCCTCTGCAAATTGGATCCAGTCTTCTTCAAAATCTGGCAATTGATTTACACACAAAAGCAGAATATTTAGAAGACAGTGGGAACACTTAATTTTTACCTAACGTGCATTTATTTTCTCTACCTACTGTTTCCATTTTTCTCAAAATGAAAACAGTCACCTGACTTTTGGTATAGCCATTGAGTATGTACTCGTAATTTTTCCAAACTTAAGGTTTATAACATCATTCTCATAATGTTTTATACTCCTGGCCTGCTTTATAACATGGAGCAAAAGAAAAATTGTCTTAAAGTGCAAACTCCTGAGAAGTCAGCTAAATCTAGAAATTAATGAAGATGCTGCTTTTCTGCTCTCTGACTTTTGTTTGTAAGGACCCCATGAAATTGGGCAACACAGAACTAACTACCTGCTACAAATGTGGAAGGAACTTGCAATTTTGGCATGATGGTGAGTTCCACTGTCGTTAAGATTTTTCACAGGAAATGCATGCTGAAAGGTCCTTGGCTTCTCTTCTTATTCTTGCCACAAAATATGAGTATTAATCTGTCTGGGTCAACAGCAAAACAAGTGAAAGTATTGGAGAATTTAAAAGACCATCCGAAAGCACTTTACAGGTTAGGTATAACCTTTATTGTCGGAGAGATTTTTCAATCACTACATTGATAGAAAACAAAACACAAAAAAGTTTGTTCTCCTGAGGTTTAAAGAAATAACAACTCGATTCAAGAAACGGAGTCTATCTAGTTTCTAAATTCCTTTGGATTAATGTCATCTGTCGTCTATAGTTTACAAGAAACTAAAACTGTGCCTATAATGGCAGAGGTTAGCGAAGGGAGGCCCCTCAGAGACTATAGATTTGAAACTCCTTCCTAGAGGTCAGAGAGCTTGTGAAATAGTTGGGGCAGAACTGGGGCTCCATCACTTGTCTGCTCTCTCAAGTATGCATACTTAAGACATCAGAAAAGAATAGTTATCAATTCATTCCATTAATGTGACAGATGTTACACTTTGACCTGGTCTTGATGTAGTTTAGTTTTGTACTCTCTCTCAAAAAGTGAAACATAAAGAATATCAGAAGATATATTTAACTTACTTGAAAGAACTCCTGTATTTTGCTGTGTATAATGTCCATCCCCGTTTTTGGCCCAAACTTTCAGGGAAAAAAATTTTTGTTTTAATTTTTTAATTCAAATTTTTATTTGTTTATACTTAGGTACTTGTTTTTGGTATTATAAAGGAATTTTAGCATTTTTAACATATTATTCTTTTTTAAACATATTATGGTTCAAGAAATTTTATGTAACCAATAATTACAAAACACAGGAATAGATACAAGGTACAAGAAATTTTATGTATAAAATATTTTTATATTAAAAACACCTGATTATTATATTCCAGGGTATTATTTTGCATACAGATATTGTTACTGATTTCTAGAGTCACACTTTTAATTCATAAGCATAAATGAAAGAATTAAAAACATTTGTATAGATATGGAATTTGTACTACCCAAGTATAATGCACACTCTTATTTTTTCCTCACAAATTTGGGCCAAAAAAGTGCACATTATACTCAGCAAAATATAGTGTTTTTAAACTACTTTATTACATTAATTTCTTTTATGCAACCACATGCTGATTACTTAACAGATCATAGAATGATCTGAAAAGATCCTGAAAGATCATCTGATTTAGCCCTCCACCTCCCAACCAATAAAACACTGTTCTGTTCATTTTGTAGTACAATCTGCTGATTAAAGAGGCCAGCCAGTACCGGGGATACCTCGTGAGCAATTAGCTTTGCTGCATTGTTGTTTCTCTGAGTGTAACAAGACCGTGCTCTCCAAGTATTCTGTAAGGCAGATTTCTCCCCGATTTGATTCTCCTGTCTCCTACTTAGCACAATTTGGAGGAGCCTAACTATGGACATTCCTGTTCTTACTCAATTGTTATGTACAGTATTAGACCCTGACTTGAATAAGTCATTGTTGCTGTATTTTATCCGCTACATTTAAAAACTAGTCAATTTTTGTTCTATAAATGATCAGAGCATTTTCACTGTTATCTAATAAATTCCTGGACCATGCTGTTAAATTACACTGTGCTCTACACGGACGATGAGCGACGTAAGTCGCCATGGATAACGTTGTGTATTCACACGATATAGCTGTACATTAATGAGCGTGATCGGGTGTGTGACTCGGGAATTGTGTTACATAATATAGTAGTAACTACCCTTTACAGGATTATAGATTTATTTACACACACGCGCACACACACACACACACACACACACACACACACACCAAGAAGGAGTTCATATTTACAGGGAAACTCTCCTTCAATCTTTTCGGAAACAGAGGCGCCGAGAAGTCCGTGCAGAACCCCAGCTCTGCCTCGTGCTCCGCGGTCATCCCAGGGCGCGGGCGGGTCACCTACACGGCCGGGGCTGGTGGGGCTCATCGAAGGCCCTCAAGCCAAATGAGCAGAGAAGGACACGCTGCCAGGGCCGCCGCTGGTCTTTGCTAAATGATTCTCACTTACAATTCTACGTACAGACTTGGCCTCCTTAGCGACTTCCCCTTCTGTCACACACACACCAGAGAGAAGGGCGGGACAGGGGCTCAGAAGATGCTCGGACCTTCCCTATATTTCAGGCAACTGGCTCCCACGGCCTCAGGGGATCGGTACAATGGCCGGGAAAAGAGGGCCCAAGGAGTGCGGGACGCGCGAGGTAATCAGAAATGGAAGGCTCCTACCTAGTTAGGCTGCTTTCATCGAGTTTGCCTGTAACCGGGGTCTCGGACTACACAGAAAGGAAGGGGACACCTAGAGGTGCCTGGGGAGGAGGTTGGTGCAGCAAAAGGGTCAGTGGCTCTCTGGGTGATGAGAAGGCAGAACCCGGCCGCTTTAGGGACCAGCTGGTCGCGGGGCGTTCTGTGCCTCTGACACGCCTAACAGCCTGGGCGTGAGAGGCCTTTCCCCTCTATGCGGCCTTGGACTTGGGGGCACTTGTTCTGTGTCCGAACACAGCAGCTGGCACTTCGATGTTACGGTACCACTACCCTCGTGTGGGCCTTACTCTTGTCAAGGGGGGTGACAGCCACACTCTCGCCTCTAACGCCCTTCGCACCACCTCCGAGGACGCTCCCTGCACTCTATTGCAGCCACGTGTCACACAGGTGGCCACTGAGCCCTTTCAATGTGGCTCGTGTGACTGAGGAACTGAATTATTCATTTTCATTCATTTCCAGTCGAATGGCTACCGGCGGTGATGGCTTGGCCATCGCATCGGCTGGGCAGGGTCACAGCCGGATTCCTTGGAACAACTTACTGAGGTGTGTTGACGCTCTCTTTCCTCTTCTGTGCTCGAGTACAGGAAAGCTTGTGCGGGGACACCCTGAGTGCTTAGTAGGTGCCCACCTCTAGGGGGAGCCCTGTTCTGGAAATTTCTCTCAGTCACTTGGGCAGGCAATCCACCAGCAACCCTCTAGGGGCAGCGAGGGAAGTGCTTTCTCGGGTTCTACCTCTCACTCCGTCTGCCCTGACTTTGGGGTCTGCCTCTTCTACCTCTCTGAATGAAAATCCAAAGACTTGGGATAGGCTTTGGAGCCAATAGTGAGAGAAGACTAGGTGGCCCTGGTCAGTGACGTTCCTACACGTCAGGGGTTCTTGAACTTGAGCAGGATGTCAGAGTCACCTGTGGAGGCCTTGCTACCGGACAGAGTGCTATCCGCACTCCAGAATGTCAGACTTAGTAGGTCTTGGGGGGTGGGGAGTTGAGAATTGTGTTTCTAGCAATTGCCCAGGTGATACTCATGACGCTGGTCTGAGGACCATACTTCAAAAGCAACTGCGTTAGGTCTTGCTTTGGAATTTGGGGTCCGAACTCCAGTTGGTAATGGTACGTTGTCTGGGCTCCTTTGCCAGCTCTATGGTGCCTGCGTGTGCATGTGCACTTCCACTCCCAGGGCTCTTCCGCAGGAGCAACCGTGGCCGAGGATGAGACCCAGCATTCCTGGGGCCTCCGGCCCTTACAATACTCTTTTACTGGCACCCAAATATTGCTGCTACTTTCTATTCTCTCTTCTTTCTATGGTGCCCCCTTCACTCTACCTTGGCGATCCCATGGCTTCGTTTTCTGAGCCATATTTCAGAGTCAAGTGGATTGGCTCCAATGGAAACGAGCCAACCAGCTGCTTCTGTTTTCATGTGCTTGTGAGAGGCAAAGACTAGAACTGTCCCCCGTGACATCACCATGTTTTCCTGTGCCTTTGGGGGAGGCAGAGCCCGAGATGGCGGAGACGAGGTCTGTGCAACCAAACTCGGTTCTTTGGGGGGTGAAGGGAGCATTTGGGGTTTTGGGTTGTGGAGAATGGATACGAGGGCGCCTACGACCCTTCCTAAGCAGGAGGAATTAATGTTGACAATTTGGTGATCACATGTCCCTTGTGGGACTCATCCAAACACAGCAGCTGGGGCCTCAGTCTTCGAGGGCCTGATTCGGTGAGTCTCATTCTATCATTGAGGGATCTGAGGAGATTTATTTGATGTCACACACGCTGCCATGTTGGGGTTTGAAATTTACTGACCCGGAATAACCTGTGCTATTTTGACATCTGCTGCCTCTCTTTGAATTAGGTGACACTAAGGATTCTTCCCCAAAGAGCAAAATGTATCTTTATTCCCTACCTTAAAAACAGCAGCTTGGCTGGTGGCCGAGATTGCAAGGGAAAAGCAATTCCATCGTCCTGACCCGACCATGACCTTAGGGAGCTGTAGACCCGGGAGGAGTGTTTTATGCTTACCTCTTCTGGGGGGGGGGGGGGCGGCCGCCTTTGTAAGCAGCCCACCTGCCCCCGGGCTCCAAAGACACACTTCATCCGAGTGCAGACATTCTCAGACGCCATCGGCCCCAGCCCGGGATAATTGCACCATCAGGGCCGGCCCGCACAGCAGGGTGTGGTGGGTTCTGTTTGCGGCCGCTGCGAGGGCCGGTAGCCCCAGCGCTGTTCCAGCCACCCAGCTCCTGGGGAGCTGCAAGCATTTCGTTCCTAGTTTCTCCTTCGTCATCGAAGCTGAGGCCTTCCGAAGGAGGTGGGGAGTCTTGTGACTTCCATGTTACAGCCGAAGCCGTCGAGGCCCACGGGCCAAATGAGGGTTTTGTAGCCTCGCAGGCTTCGGAGCCCTCGCGGCTCTGCTCTCAGGGGTCTCAGACCTAGAGATACGGACAGAATCAGAACTTCTGTCTTGTCACCTCCTAACCTAAGAGCCAGCAAAGCTTCCTTTCTCACAATGGTGCCAGCTTACGCTTGACTCATGGCATAACAAAACGTTTTTCTTTGTCTTCTCACTTTTTGGTTTTGTTTTGTTTTTTTTTAAGTTGCTTTAGGCGTGAGATCTTAAATATCAACTTACACAAAACGTAGCTGCTCTTTTTCTCCTGCATAAATTCTCAGTTGTCTTTGCAAAACCCTCCCTGGATCTGGAATGTCGTGAAAGGGGACGTGGGACCCAGGAACGCTGTGCCGCTCCCTGCGTGTCGCTTATTTTCCATCCTCGGTTTGCCACACGCGTGGCTGTACCTAAATGCTGACCGTCCCCCAGAGGCAGAGCGCTGTGGGTCGGGTCCCCCCCAGTTCTTTCCTAGAGCACCCCATGCCGGCTTCCAACGTGACGCCCACCCCACCACTCTGCCCTCACCTGCCCACGTGTCCGAGGGCACGTCCCTGAGCCTCTCTAGGAGGCCTTGCCTCTTGCCACGCCCTGTGCCTGGCACGCCAACCCCGCGGAAGCCACAGGAAACCCTTTGGGGTCAATCGTATCAGGATAAAAAAAATACGGTGAATGTTTAAAGGAAAATATTTATCACAGGAAAAGGCACATTGCCATTCGTTTGCCATTAATCACCCTCAAAGTACCCCCCATCGCTTCGCACACTCTCGTTCCATCGATCTGGCCACGTTCGGAAGCGGTTCTGGAAGTCTCCTTCGTGAGTGTCCCCAGTGGCGCTGTCGTGGCCGCCTCGGTGTCCGGCATCGATTCCTCACGTTTCCCTCTGGTGGTCATTGTGGCTTCAGAAGTCACGCGGTGCCAGATCCGCTGAGTGAGGTGGACGAGGACACACCGAGATGTTTTGATTTGACAGGAGTTGCCGTACCAGAAGCGATGGGCGACACGGGGCGCTGCCACCATAGACAACGGAACCGTCTGCCCATTTCTCAGACACTCGCGACAGAGACGTCCAGAACTGCTGCAGAAAGTGGCAGGAAGGACGGGACGAGTGAGTTCGGAGGAAGGGGCAGTATTTTCAGGGGGATGACCCTCTTTCCTGGGTTGCTTGCTATGGGCTGCAGCTACCTACCCACCTACTAAGAGTCGTGTGGCGGTGATCAAAACCACTTCCTGACACTTTGTACAGAAATGACAGCCATGGATTTAAAAAAATGAAAAGAGAATAAAACAAAAGGACAAACGCAAACCATTTAAATGCCATCTTTCCCAGAAACTTGAAACTTAGACTGAGCATGTCAGAAAACTATTTAAGGTGACTCACATGGTTTGCTGTTAAAATACAGATCAATGAGAACTTAAATAAGTTGTAATGTGCTTATATTTGCATGTGCAGTGTCTATTTTTATTTATCCGTGAACTATACCTGAAAGAGATCTGTTTCAGGATGATATAGAATCTGTCATCCTGAGCAGAGGACTTTTTTCATTGTTCTTTAGGAATACCCTACCATCTCCCATAATCCCCTGTACCAGTCCCTAAGCTCTGAGTATACCAGTGGGAGTCTGCCATCTAAAATGATTTGGTTTCAGGTTATTTAGAGTTGACAAATTTTGAATCCTTGTTTTATCTCATTCAATGTCACGTTAATAACTATGATAAATCTCAAAGGCACTCATAAATCAAAGATTCTTAGAGATGAAATACTGCCCAACTTTGAACTCCCATAGGATTTTTTTAGCTTTTCCTCTAACATCTATCACCGTTGAGAACACAGATGGTATCTTGATTCTTCTGTGTTCTTTGTAGCCCTTGGCTGGGTGTATTATAGGTACTCAGCCCATAATTGCTGGAATCATCTAAGGGGTCATCTAGTCACACCTGATGATTTAAAGCAAGAAACTTCTGCATGTAATTTCCTAAGAGATAGTCATGTAGCTTCTATCTGAAACCTTGTTATGTTGAAAGATAATTTAACTCTGCCTTGATAAATTGGCCAAATTCAATCCTTCTTCTAAGGACAGGCCATGTATCTAGAGCCCGTTTATTTTGCTTTTTTTCTCTTTCTAACTTAAAACACGCATTCTTTTTCTTTTTCAAAATGTCCTGCAGTATAATGATTTTAATTCATGTCCGTTTGATTATACTCCCATTTTCTCACTATCTATGACCCCAAATATAAACCTGCAGATTTGGTCTGATGAGTATAGAATGGGACAAACTCTTCCTCTCATGTTCTGAACACTATGCTTATTTTAATGCTGAATGAGATCCCATAGCCTCCAAAGAGTGAGTTTTTACATTATTGTCACCTAAATGAAAAGACAGCTGTTAGCATTTTTGAGACAAGAAAGACAGCGACATGCCAAACCACATGCCATTACCCAACTACCAACTAGAAAAGAGGTCCTTCTTTAAGAGGGTTTGTTGAGGTCTGACTTCTCCATAGAGAGAGCGTCTGTTGTTTACATACGATTTTGTGTCACAGAGAGGCAAGGTGCTGGAAACAAACACATCATGTGCACATCAGGTTTTTTTTTAATTTATGCAAAAATGCATTCCATAGACCATTAAAAAAAAAAACCACAAATAAGTTTGGTAGCACGAGGCAGTAATGTGGACCAGGAAGAGAGAACATTATACTTAGGTTTGCACACAGGTCAACATTTTTAGAATTCTTAAAGAGTAATTTGTAATTTTCATGAAATGGAATTACTGTGACAGCCAATAGTTAGAATTGAACAGTTTGCATGCCATATTTACTCCCCAGGGATCCACAACATGATAAAGTATAGTTAATTTTTGCTCGTTGGTTGAGATATAAGACCAAACTATTTGTGGGAGGATGAGCCCTATTATTCATGTGTATGAGGTTGGACAACTAATTTCATGAACTCATCCTAGAAGAAGAGCTCCATCCCTCATTGCTGACGATCACTAGGGTCACCTTCGAAGGACTCCCCCTTGGGAAGCTGTGCACCGATGCCAGGGCCTAGTCCACCCTTCAAAGCAATTCTGGAGCTCTTTCTCTGGAATGACCATCAGAGCTGTCATCGGACCCAAAATCTGACAACTAAGTCCGTGAACTTGCCACCGTGCGCTTACATTGGCAGCACCGTACCAACAACTCGGGAAGGGGTCATACCTTGCCAAGGTGGACCAGGCACTGGCGATGGTGCACGGCTTCCCAAGGGGAGTCCTTCAAAGGTGACGGTAGTGATACTCAGCAATGAGGTATGGGGCACTTTTTCTAGGATGGGTTTGAGAAATTAATTGTCTAATCTCGTATGTGTAAATGAATTCTAATTGGATGGGGGTGGGGAGAAGGGTAGAGTAAGGTCAGAAGAAACTACAGTAAGGTCTACTGTAGTTTGCCAGACTGAAAAATAGATGCTCCTGGCCCTAAATGAAGAAAAGTAAGTCACTACCATGTGGTAAAGCCTTTTCATATAGATCGGGAAAAAAATCCCAGATAGAGTCTTCGTATCACGTAGGAATGGTAAATGATCATGGCCATCTAAAACTCCCTACTATAATTTCCTAGTTAAAACCTTCACGTACTTGTAAGTCATCATATGCAGTACAAAGAGCCTACAGGAATACGGGCCAAAAAATAGAATTTGACAACGAATCCTGTACTTGAAATGCGCTGTGTATCATGCACCATTGACATCCCTCTGACCCAGCTGCTCCCAAACTTATTGAGCCCGGAGACTCGCACATAATCATGTAAAACTGTGGACTCCCAAGTCCCACACCCTGAAATTCTAACCCAGTAAGTCTGAGAAGAGCTTCGTAAACCACATTTTAAACCACATCCCTATGGACCCTCGTGCAAGCAGCATTCAGCCCACGCTTGGAAAAAAAACACTGGGTTAAAACCATCCTGAAAGTGTCCCCACGTTAGGTGGTTTCTGAAATGTGTGTGTCCTACTTTACCCTCAAAGTGAACTTCTGGAGCTAGTGCGTACTAATCAAAGAGGGCAGGTGAGGCAGATGGATGGACTTCCGAACACCTTTGGTCTGAACCAATGCTAGGCTGCTGGATTATTTTTAGAGCCCTCGTTCTACGTGGTCCTTCTGTGATGCTGTGCGTGGTGAAATGACAACACGGGGGAAGTGGAAACATGAGAACCGAGCTCCCTGTGGGCTTCTCACTTATCTTGTGGAATGACACGTCCCCATATTTTTACATAGGCTCTAAGCGTTTTAGAAAACGATCACCATTTATTGATAGCTGGTATGTGCTTTTTTTTTCCGTGGGGGGTATTTCAAGTCTGCAAAATAAGATGCCAGTCAGCTTAGTAGGTAGGGGCCAAACCATACTCACCTTATTTAAATTGAGCCTTAAAATAGTACAATTTTAGAATATACTCTGAATATCTACTGCTAAATTTCCCATTAAAAACAAGTATGTAGTCTATGCAATAATAAATGGATTTCATCCAGCCATTAAAAGATAAAAAACAATTTAGCATGTAGGTATGGTAGTGATCTGTGTACAACCTCCAAACAAACTAACTACCTCCATTAAACATTTCACTTCCATAATGTGCCTAACTTTTGCCACTCCTGCATATTTAAAATGATCTTAAATATTTATTTAGCTTAATACAGCATGAGTCGTTGCATACTGGATTTTAATGCTAACCTCAGAACCTATAATGATTGAAAGAAAGTATCATTATTATGTATTAATGATGAAAATTAAGTTGAAATATTTTTTAACACACTTGTGAATTTCTAAAGGTGACAGCAATAAGAAATATACTAAGAAGACATTTACTCTTTATTATTCACATTAAATATGCCACTTTTATATTCTGAAAGCAGAATGAGGCTCATAAATATGGTAATTATATTTAAATACTATGTAGTCAATATACTTAGAAATTAAATGTGTTGAAGCTGCCAAATTCTCCTTTTATTGGTTGCTAGGAGAGAAGTACCTCCTCAATAGGGGACAGCTGTCACTGTTAGTTAAAAAGCCCTACTGTGTAAATTGGTATTTAGGTACTTTCTGAAAAGTGCAAAGTGAAGTTTCTGCCACAATAGGCTATTACATCTTCTTCATAACAGTTAGGGCCTATCACATAAACCCTCCTGTGTTCGGGTTCACCGATCTACTGCATAAAGTCATTATGGGCTATTGTGCCCATCCAGAAGCCCCAGGGCCCCATTAAAGATCTATTTCGGATCTCAGATCCCTGCTGATAGAAGACACATGTTCGCAAACCCCAGCTACAAGGCATGAATAGGTGTAATGATTTTCGAATGTGAGATTTTCATTTTACAGAATTCAAACTGAGTCTAGTTTTTGCTTCTTTAAAATCATCACAAATGTTAGAAAGAGAGAGAGAGATGGTGGGGAGTGGGTGGAGGTCGGGGAGCGGGGGACTGAATAGGACTCAGACTGTTAAAACCTTAAAACACCTAGAAAACCTTTTTCCTGAATCAATTGCTGGATCTACAGTAGCAGCAGTAAAGGTGATTGTCAGCTGAGTATCCAAACACCTTTCCTCTCCCCTCTGACCTAGATTTGGGGTTTCCATTGTAATAGACTTCAAGAATAGAGACAAGTTCTGCTAACAATTCTTCTAAGGTTGTGGGCCCAGGAAAGAGCTATTCGGTACCAACAGTATTCAGGGCAGAATGATGATGGCTGGGGTCTGTGTGGTGTAAGAAAGGAGGGATTAGCTCAGCATCACAGATTTTAAGGTTCTATTCTTGGCCCAGTTATCCTGGTGGATGACTGGACAACAAACTTCAATAATCTTCAACCTTGATCTTTCTGTCTGGGAGGTGTTATGGGAATACCGTCCATGTCTCATGAAGAAGATCACACACTGGTTCTCTAAGAAACTACTTGTGCATGAAAGAAACAATCAAGGCTTGCCATCCTAAGGGTGTGATAGGAGCACAAATGATTTGACTGAACTGCTGAATAAAGTTACTTTAAATATTTAGAATTATAAAACTGGGTTGACTTGTAAACTTGTCACTAAGTTGTAAATAAGGCTCTCGAGTGGTCTTGCTCATTTTTTTTTCTGATTTACTTAGTATTTGAAAACTTTAAATGAGATAAATCATGAGCCATGAGGGAAAAATAAAACTTCCATTCTCTATCGGGTCCCATCTCATACATGGATAACTTTAAAAACTGCATTAGAGGCAACTCTGAGTAAAAATGAAAACTCTCCATCAAATAAAAAAGTTGGTATTAACTTGAATTTATCCAAAACATATGCCTTCATTTAAATATAGTTCCCAAAGTGAAGGAGTTTGCCTAGCTCTCCTCGGGTAGAGAATGCATGACACATTGATATCAGAGACCAAACCAACGCGTCCCAGAGACTTCTTTCAGAGACTCTGCCTGATTTTCCCAGCGGGCCACTATAGCATTTTGTCCTGACGCTCAGCTGACACTTTGTCTGACACTGAAGCTTTGAAAAAGCCCCACACCTATGTCTCCATGATCTCTAGCAAAGTTAGCTAATCAATCTTTGTCTTTTCTTTATAAACAGGAATAATAATATCTATCCCACAAGGCTGTTGCAAGATTTATTCCAGTATAACACTTAGCAAGCTGCCTGACATAATATTATAATGGTAATCTTAACTATTATAATTTATATAATTATTGCAATTATTATTATTAGATGTCTTATCATTCCTCCCAGTTAGTAAGCCCTTTGCATCCCTGCACAAGAATTAATGCATGACTTTTCACATTGCTCGTATTAGAAGACTGAATGATTGAATGAAATAATGAATGAAAATAAAAGGCAAGTCCTTGAGAGATAGGGAGCTTGTGTACTAGGAGACAACGTAACTAAAGTAGTGTACCCCTGGAACCCCTTAATGTTGGTGATTTCAGGCACTGTCCTCTTTATTTACTGATTCTCTAGTTCAGGCAGAGAGCTATGCTTCTTGAGAAGGCAACTGATCTTCTTGGACAAAAAGAGAGTCTTTACTGGGACAAAAGATTGGGGGTAAAGGATAATTTTCCTGGGGCAGATTCTGAGGACCGTTCACTTTCAAATAACTCAGAAGCTAAGGAAATAGGAAGTTAGGGATTAAAGATGACCCTAAGACTCATAGGCTATTCTTTGGGGAAAACAACACAATATCAACTACAACAATCGTCACAGAAATTTCAAAATGAAAACAAGAACTGTGATGAGGCTTGGGAGGTAGGTAAGTGCTGTAGAAATAGGATTCAGCCTAGAAGAGGGAGTTGAGAGGAGAGAGAGGGGGTTGAAGATGATCTGAGGCCCTGCTAAAATTACCCCAACAAATGCTCATTCTCACAGTGTATCCTGTGCCCAAATTCAACCTGAGATGACATCTAGAGTTATTTCAGTTAATGATCCACACATTTTTTAAAAAACACAAATGAATGAACCTGACTGGTAAGAGGTATCAGACACTCACACTTTAGTATGAATTCTATTTCCCTCAACTTGGTCTTCTCAGTGTCCCCATCTCAGTGAATGGCAACGCCATCCTTGCAGCTGCTCAGGTAGAAGCCCTGGAGTCGCCCTTCGCTCTCCACGTGCGTGTGCTCCAGCAGCAAGTTAGTAGGGCCTTCTGTCCAGAGGGAGTTGAACCCCTTTTCATGATGTCCATTACTTTACCCAGTTCATGGTCATCTCTACCCTGGATCACTTCCCAGAGCGCCCAGGGAAGTCAGGGGTAGATGGCGATTCTTAGGTTCTGGGCTATTTATGGAGAGTAAGAGCTCCATTCCTCACACTGTCCCCTCCCCACACCCACCCTTTGATTGCGAAGACTTCGTTCTTGCTTCTGCTGCCAGTGACAGGATCCAAGAAAAAGGCTTTGTTGGGATGGGACAGGTTTCATAGCCCATGACAAACAGAAGGTGTGGATGGAGATTTGGTAAATTGTCCATGGTTTGTCATCTTTGGGGACACTCTTGAGAAGCTCATTTCCCCTTTTAGGGTAGCACATTCCAAAAAGGAATAGAAAACAGCTGTGAGAAGTGACAGTACAGACGGGTGAGGCAAAAGGAAGAGGTCACACTTGCACAGGTTATTTGCCAGACAGGATGCCGTTGGCTGGCGGCGGCTACCCGCTCATCCCCACGTACCCTGCTACCGTCCTACTCAGTCCAGCTCTGAACTGGAGATATGGTAACACGAGTTAAGGTAAGAAAGAATAGGGGGTTCCCTGGGGGTGCAGTGGCTAGGCTTCGGCGCTCCCCCGCCGCGGCCTGGGCTCGATCCCCGCTCAGGGAACCAACCAAAAAGAAAAAGGAAGAATAATTCAAACACAGACCCAGCCCAGAGCCCTTCCATTACTAACCTGGATTATCTTAACATGATTTTAGGTGTGTTTGTAACCTTTATTGTTCAAATACTGGTGATGTGATGCTTGAAATCAGGGCAAGTGAAACAATGAAACATCCCTCATCAGAAAAATCATTCAAAACTTGGAAATAAGCAAAATGTATGAATGGTTATTCTTTCAGTATGGTGATTTTGATTTTTACTAACATAGCTACTTGATACTTCGGTACAGGGATTAATTTGTCCTTATTTATCCAGCAGATTCAAATAATATCTGACCAATGGAACAGACTGCCTCAATGTTTATGGTTTATTAGACTGCAACACACTAAACTAGTTTTGCATCTAGCCATCCGATTTACCCCAATATTTACTTATATTACTAGTGTCTCAAAGGGTCTTTGGATTAGTTTTGACATTTTCCTTGTGCCCTCGTTGGTTAATGAGTTGAGTACAATGCTTGACTTGTTCATCTTACTTCTGAGAGGTAGAGTTTTAACTCTTTCAAAATTATACTTCAACACTTGAATAATTTTCATTAGCTCTCAAACATCAGCCTATATTCTAGTGCACTGACCCAATGAGACTGAGATCATTGGTAAATAATCTCTCACATTTACTTTAAAAATTGAAACACTGCACCCCTCGTTTGTCATTCCTGTTTTCTATACCCACATCACCCCTACCATCCAAGTCATTATATGGTCAGTTCTTGTATTTTTATAGGTCCCAATCCATGCTGGCATTCTTTACTTTGTAATAAGTCATCTGTCTAGTTAGCTTTGCCTAAGCTACTTAATTACGCAGTAGGCAATTAGAAAAACGTATTTAATAGGTCACTTTTTTTCTCTCTGTCCTTATATTCCGAAAGCAGATACGTAAGTCAAAATATAGGAGACTTTACATTGATGACACACTGAGTTCAACAGAGAGGAAAATATTCCGAATGTTTTAATGAAGGGTTAAATTTAATGATGAAATAATGGCACCCCAAAGCAGTAACATCATTAAAAGTTATGCTACAAAATAAATGTTTCTAAAGATAAAAGACTGAAATAGAACAGTCACAGAAAACAGTTTTTGAAAACAACTATTGTTCTGCTTTTTGCTACTATGCCTATTACATGACACTCTCCAAGAGTGGCAGACAGTCAGCAAGTTTCTGAACAGGCACAGACATAATTTCTCCTCAAGGAAATCTTTTCTTCTGGCTCTGACCAAATTTTTCTTCATTATCTGTATCATCATTAAAGGGCAACCATTATAAAAGCAAAATGCAACATTTCTAAGGTTTATTATATATGATTAGGATAGTCTACAATTTGTCATTATTTCTCAATTATCCTTTCATGCAACCTCATTATTATTTCTAGCACTTTTATTCTAAAAGATGGATGAAAATACTGATATTAAAAGAAATAAATGAAATGAGAAAAACTGGTAAGGTTGCATAACCGAGTTTAAGAATGCCATTTTTTTTCTGCTTGGTGACTGAATAAATATCAGTGTTGGCTGATATGATTTAGAAAATTGTTAGTATTCTTTCTACACTGTCAACTGCAAGTAATAGGGACTACAGAGTTAAAATGCAGAAGAAAATATAAAGGAGACAAATTTCTGTTCCTAGTAAGAGTTCCTATAATATGATATTTAATTGAAATTAGAAATGTAAACTCCTGGTGATCTATAATGCACATTTCTTTTCGTAAAAATTTCTGATAAACACTAAAACTTAAGTTACCCATTCAGTTCCTATTCATGTTCCAGTGGGTCGTCCTTCAACTTTAAATTTATGAGTAATTTTTCTTAAAAAGACTAGTTTGTGACAGATGAACCACCAATAACTTAGACATCTTTAAATATTAACTAGTATAAGCTAAAAGTTTTAAAGAATTGAGGTCAGATTTGGCCCAAGGTCACACTAATCTATCTGCTCACCCTCTACTATTGACATTTGCTGAATATTACCTTGGGCTACATTTTTAGCATTCCCTCTGGCATGGTGAGATTAGATGTGACATTTCTTGGCCAGAATAAAACACAAGGTCGATTCTAAAGACTATAGTACTATATTTTTCCATGCATTTTTTACTTGCTTATCTGCAGTACACAGGCAGTTCATTTTAAAGCATGGGACTTAGGAATCACTCTGACTGAGCATATACTAAATCCTTCTTATGGGAGGACCCCTCCCCCACCTCGTGCCGGCCTATATGATCACCTCTTGAGCCCTCAGCAAAATCCCTGAGAAATAACCACAGTGGAGGTCAGAAGTCGCCAGCTCCTACGGTAAGAGGTTGAGGGAGTTTATATTCCCACTGCCTGTGGGGAGGGTCGAAGTGTCATCCAGGGGAAAGTTTCCCATTGAGATCGTGTTAGAAAGGATGATTGGCATATGTAAATCCACGAGAACCACTATTCAAGTCTATTGTAAGTTCAATAAGATATTGTGGAGCAGGAAACAAGTATCAATTATTTATAAAAAGTACTTCGGAAAAAAACACAACTCATTGGTAAGCTTGCAATAGGGAAGGCAATTTTGAAATGTCATGAATTATGCTCAATGTTTTATTTTTCTTTCCAAAACCTTAAAAGAAAAAGAATGTAATAATCATAAAACCCTGCCTTTAGCCTCAGAGCCAGTTTTGCTCTCTCATAAGCACTCTGTTACATCCACTTACCCTGATTAGAGTCAATTAACAAATGCAAACATGAAAATATACTTGAATTTTGCTGAAATACCAGGCTTGTAAAATTCAAGCATTTTTCTCAACCAAACATCGATCCTTATTAAAATGAAGTTTAAAAAAATCTCAAAAACCACTAATATTCTCCAACACAAAGGAAACTGTCAACTGGAAAGTTAAAATACAATTACAATTACTTTTCTTGGTACAGCTATAGGTTTTGAGCTACGTGACACAATAAAATATACTCAATATGTAGTTACGTGTGTATTTTGTTTTAAACTCGGTCTTATCTATAAAGGCACACCTAGAGGTGGGTTTAGGATCCTGATTATAGGATTGTACTCATATTTATCAGTAATTCAGATTACCTGAAATTTTGAAAATAATGCCCTCACTCTTGGATTTAAATACTACGTACTAACCACAAATGCTATTAGGAGAAACTCAGCAAAAGCTCCAATGAGTGCACGTTTCCTTCTGTGTGCAGCTTTCCGTCTGTGTAGGCATCTAGGAACTACTGTACTTTGAAGGAGACTGAGCTATGCTACTTCAACTCTTAAATAATGGGACTGTCGATACTTGGGTTGAAGCTGCAGAGCACTTACAGCTCTATATCCATAAGGAGGGCAATGAGCCATCCAAGCTAACTCAGCAGAGAGAGCATTTACTAACAAAATGATTGTAAAGACCCATTGACTTGATGGATGTCTAGGACGGTACAGAATAGTGGAGCCCATGATGACAATGGTAACACATCTGAAAGCCTTTAACAGGCTCCTTGTATCCATCCTAGCACGGTTTATTAGCATGACACAAGCTCCCTGTTCTCGCCCCCTCTCTCTCTCTCTTTAATGATATTGTTCTATGAACCAATGAATGTTTTCATTTGGAAAATCAGAAGGCATTGACATACTATCTGAACTGAGGTTTCCTTAGTGATGCCAAGGGAATAAATATGCTAATGCTGTGCTTTGAGGAATGTACTGGGTAAGGTCCATTACTTCCCTGATTCCACTGGATACGAGGTCCAGGTGAGAAAAGGTTCATACTACAGACCTTGGAATATTTCATTAAGCAAAAGTTCTAACTTAGAAAAATGGAGCATTTCAGTGACATGCTGACATACTTTTAGATGATGATTTTCATATCACATTCTCCTAAGTAAAACTGAACTCATCATTTGTTACTGATGACACCTGAAGCAAGTCACCTCAAGCTATTGCTTGATTCTTCATAAAAGTAGTTAGTACTATGAAAAAGCTACCACATAAATCTTGAAAAAGTCACAAAATCTTACACAAATAATTCTTTTTCATATAGGAATAGAAGACAATCTTCTTCATATACATAAGAATGTACAAAACGCCTTCCTCACGGAAACCCTACATCCTTGGAGCACTAGGGCTTTTAGAATGACTTACAGAACGGCAGAAGTGACAACTGACAAGCGTTTCCCCTGGTGTTGAAACTGGAACGAAACAACTCTCCACATTTGCAAAACATTCCTTTATTATTAGAAATAAATTATTTGTATAAAAATCGCATGCGTCAACCATTGCATTTATTTTTAGCACAACCCAGGGCTTCAATCCGGTCAGCCATTACAAGAGACAGATTCATTGTCTTATACAAGTTGAACAATGTGGGACAGGAATGGGAGTTCTCACAATCACAGAAAAGTACTTACAAGAATAACATCAGACATGATTTATTTCAACAGCATTTTTTTTTCACAAGCTAACATTAGTTTTCCTTTTGTGATTTTTTTTATTTTTTATTTTTAACTGCTCATGAGTAAGCAATACTTTAGCTTGACACTCATTGGTTGTATTGTATAAAACAGGTTTCTCCACTCTCTGTTATTGGTACTGTGGGCTCGTGGCTACGTTTTGTTCCTTACAAGATTGACTATTGATTTGATTGATTGTAGTCTACAGAGATCTTCAGGAGTGAGTTTTTGGCGGTGTCATGTTCATTGTTTAAGATCGCATACCAGATTTCTCCATATTGAATCATTTCCCTGTTTCAGATTGAATGATTGCTGTAGCTGATATATGTTGTCTTGGTAGAGGAAGCTGTTAAGATAAATTAAGATGAATTAACACTATGTAATAATAAATTATCGTGTTAAAGTCATTTTCAAATTCAAATTCCTTATTATTTTTTAAATTCACTTTTTACTATGTTACTTATTATTTTTTAAACTGTGTAGTAGTAATGCAGTAAGAATGCAGCAGCAATTTTAATCTGGAAAACCAACAGTCTCATTTTATAGTGCATGCATTTAACAGAACACTAATAATGTAAAATTTTTAATCTTTAATAAATGTAGGTAACATTTAATTTAAATGTGTATTTTGATTAACAAGGATTTGCAATATGAAAAATAAAAGAACAAATAAATTATCTATTTTGCAAAATGCAAAAAAATTTTAACAACCTCAGTTAAAGACTTAAATTCTTTGAATCTGCTTTATGACCAAAAAATGGTTAGTAATTAGAATTAGTTGTACTTTGAGGATGAATATACTCATATCTTCCACTTAAAAGTAATACTTTCAGACTCTAGAAGGGAACAGTAAAACATCAAATTCATAAAATATTTGTAAATATGAAAGTAAATGTATGTATTGTCAATATATATTTACCATCTGCTTTCATTCAAAGGAGACAAACGGCAATGCTTGAAAAAATTAAGACTCAAGAAGGAAATGAATATTTAGTTGTTCGAGTACTAACTCACTATGAAGCAAAACCCATGATTGTAAAATTATTAGGAAGATAAGAATAACAGAGTATTCTAAGACAAACTTATACTCATGCTTAAATTTCCATCCAAATCCAAATAATTCCTTTGGGTTTTTTGAAAGATGTGATGAAATAAATCTCTTCTAAAATTCAAATGTGATGTCCTATTTTTCAGTGGATTTCTGGAAATGGTCATAAGAAATATATGAAAATACTGCAAAACACGTATGTATTTCACTTCATAAATCCAATTCGGAATGAAACAAATTTTTAGAAGGAAGTTTAGTTTTTGAACAGTGAATCAGGAAATTGTAAAGCTCTTCTTAAGAAATAAATAGCAATCAAGCTCATTCCATTTTTAGTGTATATCACCACTGGTGTTTGACCAGACGAGTTCTTACTAGAGAACAAGTTCACGCCAACTTTACAGTCACTAAAATTAATGCAGCGAGCCCAAGGAAGTGCTAATTGTAGATGTTTTTGCTATTTGTGATTTCATTGGATATTATGAGCTTCGTGACCAAACTAGGTAACCTATCTGCTTATCTTACTGCAGATTGCTACACTTCTTTTAGGTTATTTTTGTGGCACGGTGGAAAGAAAGTAGATTTCAGACCTAGTTTTAAATTGTATTTTGTTTCCTACAAAATGAGTGAGAAATGTTCACTGAATCAGGTCACTGGTCCTCAGGTTCATCACTGGTTCCAAATCCACAATGCTGGGTTTTTTGAGTGTGGAGGCAGATTTGAGGGGGCTGTCCTCTGAGAGAATCAATATGGAATCCTACGTTTCTGGTTACCCGTTCCAAAAGGTAGGTTATCTGTTACATTTGGTTTGGTGTGAAGTGAAACACAATGATTTTCATGGTCGTTTACTTTACTTTTTTATTTCTAATTTACATTATGCTCTCATATGCCTCTAAATTTCCTTAAAGAAAATAAAGTCTGTTTTTCAACTATATTTTTGAAGGACATTCATATAATCTTCACAGACAAGACAAATTGTCATAAGAGTATGAAAACAACCCTTAAAAAGTTGTTTAATTTCGTGCTTATTCAACATATTCAACAGTCGATAAAAATGTAGAAAATATTTATCAAATTTGTGGGTAGTGAGAAGAAAAATTACAGTTGATATAAAAGAGCTTGAAGAAGATGATATTCAGATGTTAACTCAACAGAAAATGATTTGGATCTGACCATCTTCAAGGATCATTCCAACCTTAAGACCACCGCTAATTAAAGACTATACTTCATTTTTTGAACCACTAGAAGTGATCTTCAGGGGAAAAACATGGTAGAATCCTACTGAGAATTGAGACTATAATTTATGAAAGAAGAGCCATCTTAATTTTTCTAATGTTTAGAAAAGGGAGTGCAAGGCACTGGAAACAAGATGACTTTAGTCAACATGAACAAAATGGTAAGGGACAAATCTTGTGAATGGCAGATAGCTTGCAAGAATCTTTATCCCAGAAGTATTACAGAGCAAAATGGGTCAGAGATGTACATATGAGCTAATAGGGGGAGGTTTTACAGTGGTAACAAATACGCTTCTGTGAAAACCAGTTCCTGAATACAGCGACAGTGAATTTCCTGGGCACACCACAGTGCTCGGAAGCTGGAGAAGGCAGATCTACCACCTCCAACAGCAGCTGGTCTCATGAATTATTCATGAACACAGCTCAAGGAGTACTGTGTTACAGCATTTGTTAATTGGGTACAGTTGATAAAATTCATATATATCAACTTTGTTTCTAACTTTTCCCCCATACTTTGATGAAACAACACTTTACCTTTTTTGTGTGTGAAATGTAGTATTTTGCAAATTCAGTAATTAACATACACTCGTTAGTCTCCCTTCCCACTTCACATGACTTATATTTATTCTCTGTAGCTTTTGAAGCTTTAAACCCTTAAATATGTGACCAGAATTTCTGGCATTAACAAATCATTAAGTTTCTAAGTATGACCTATAGAGCTGTTCCATGGTCACGAACGAAAAATACTGCATGTATATCATAAATACACAGCTAATTGGTCAGAAAAAAAATCCCAACAATGGAACAGCCAACATAATTATCAAAAATCCTCTATATATTAAAAAAAAGAAAAGAAAAGAAAGAGGGATGCTAAAACAATGGTTTTTGTATTTTATTTGTTCTCTTTTCTATTAACCACAGGCCAATCTATATTTTCATGGCCATAACGATAATTTTACTTTTATATGGTGATTTACAGTGTACAAAACACTTTCACGTATGCCACTGTCACTTCATTGCAGTAATGGTGATTTATCAAAAGTCTGGTAGCAGAAAGTATGAGAATGCAGTGACACAGGTACTGTTTCAGCGCATTAACCAGCCTGGATTTATTGAGAATAAATTCCACACATTTCAAGAGGAGGGGGCTTAAATCTGAGAAAGTGTGGTCTGGTTACAATTGAATGGCAAAGCCTTTTCCAATATTCAATTATACTTCTAAAGAGATAAGACACACTTTTAGAAGACAATAATTGCATTTGTTATTCAAGTGATTGATACTTTCAGAGAGCTTGTGATTTTTAGAAGATTTTTGAATCAATACATAGATGATGTATTGTAGAATTGTCCATCTGAAATCTATATAATTTTACTAACCAATGTCACTTCAATAAATTTAATAAAAAATAACAACAACAACAACAACACTGGTACATGAAGTAAGAGGTAACAGGGACACAAGAAGTCCACGATACCTAGTGGTGTGCAAGAACACAGGTTAACAGTGGTTATCTGGAGCAAGATTTTGGAAGGATGTATGAAGATTTCATACACTGTCTCTCCATTCAGCGTAAACTATGATTACTTTATCTGGGCTCAAGTTATTCAAATCCAAACTACTCCTGCAAAATATGAATACACTAAAATCTCCAAAGTATGACTTAACCTTCTTTCAGGTTGTAATTGACTTGACCTTGGGTCACCTTTTTAACTTTCTTTATATTTCAAAAATGAGTATCTGACTCCTCTAGATTATAGGCTCACCTACCAGTCCCCACAATGGTAATCTTTCATACTTATTTCAGAGAAAATAAGGAAAAGGACACATGCTATATAATTTCCATTTTATCATCAACAGAAAATAATAGAAGGAAAATGTATGAGACATTCCTACACTGTGAGATTAGTCTTTATCAACACCAGAAATTTTCCTCTTTGGGGAAGCTATTTATTTTTTAAAAGGGTGGGAAGAGTTATTAAGTATTTTTTTTTCTTACCACAGTCCAGAGGTGAGTTTTGGATGATTGCATATTTGGTTGTTTCCACTTGCAACCATATTATATAAAGCTTTCTGGATTGCAGCTACAAATCAAGTACAAGTACTTGGAGACTCTGGTGCATCCTACTGAGAAGTGCCAGGGTTCCAACTGTATCATTGGCCAACAGCAATTCGTGGCATCCTGAGACAGGTTTCAAATTCCTGCCCTGACTCTTTCAAGGCAGAAAAACAGATAAAATTCTGCCCTTGAATAAGAAGCATTCTATCCTGATGACTTTGAGAGTAATTAGTTACTGTACATCTTGTGGTAAGAGCCCAAATAGGTCCATTATTAGTAAATCGCTTACCTGTAATCAAAGATGATTATAACAATTTATCACCAAACCCCATCCTTCTCTTGCCTTCTCAAGGTTTCATGCTTGCAGAAGTGTTCGTGGAATTCTTAAAAGGCTTTTTCTCTACAAGCAACTAAATGACTGAAGGTGATTCTCCTAGAGGACCTGACCAATACTTCTAAGAAGTCTGATAGTAATTGAAGCCAATAAGTATAATAAATCAATATTTATCTTCCAAGGTTATTTCTGCATATGGGGCATTAGAATAATAGATGCTGGAGCTCTAATTATCTTAATATACTCAAGAAAAGAGGCCAAAGAAAGGGGCCACTTGGAGGAAATAAGTATTAACCATGTCTTAACCTCATATTATAACTTAACCAGTTTTCTCATTTCCCTGAATATCCAAATAACATATCATTTATTTGTGTAAGATCTTTGGTGGTAGGTACCATAAATATTAGTTAACTATTAATTTTATAATGAGCAACCAGTATTGAACTAACCAAGATTAAAGAACAGTTCCTAATCACCAAAAGATAATTTTATAAATGAAGCCTAGTTGTAAGCGTCAAGCTCTGTAATGCCTCGAGAGAGAGATTTGAGCATCACACTTTGCATGCATGGTGGTGCTCTGGAGAAAAGTCATGTGCCTTAAAAGTCTTCGGTTCTAACCCAATGGTTCTAACTGCCATGATGATCTCATGGTGTGCAAGCACCATCATGCCCCTGGAACCATGTAGCACAAGTCCCCCAGATTGGTAGAAGAATGTTCAACGTACATCTATTAGGAAGTGCTCCCGCTCTTGACCATCGGAAAGTCTACGGATGACTTACTGTTGGTTTCAAGACTCTCACAGAGTTCACTTTTCACCTCGCCATTTGGTCTGTCATTGCCTTTTTGGATCAGTTTGCTTTGCATGGTGGCAGCTGTCACCACAGCCTTGAAGCTCCTCTTGCGTTTTTGAACGTTCTGCTCTGGGTGAAAAATTATAATATAAACCTTGGGCATGTAGAGCATACCCAGAGACACTGAAGCACTTAAACTCATGGAGACAGTAAGTGTTGTTGTCTGGATATACATCTGAGGGGAGGAAAAAAAAGAGAAAAGGATCAATCTTGGTAAACCCTATCTAGAATAAAGCAAATAACAATCCTTTTCCAAAATTATTCCAGCTTTGCTACTAAAGAGGAGGTTTTTCCCCACCTGCAAATGTGGGTAAGGTTGTATTGTGTATAAAGCCCAGTTCCTTTAAATAAACGATATATCTATGGTTCCCATTAACATCTGTTCACTCTAATAATACCTCTGAAAATATAAAGCTGTCAAACTGTATCTGGCAATCCCAGGACCCAAACCAATTGTGTTCTTTTTAATAAAGGGTCTAAAAACATTCACCCCCCACCACCCAGGGTAAATACTTGAATCAGCCTCAGGGTTGTCTTTTCCTAGGGCATATGGTTGTCTTAACAGATGGCAAAGTCTTGAGGTAAAGAACTATCCAAACCATGAGGAGAACTTCAGCCACTAATAAAGGGAGTATCCCTGCCTGTGAAATCATACATCATGGATTACTGAATTTACTGTTCAGTTCATCTACCACTAAGGTGGTCCTTCTTCATAAGACCCCATGAGTATGTGAATATCCTTAAGGTGATAAAGGATTTGGTTTGTTTCATAGTTGATTTCCTGCAGGAATTCCTTCATGATTGATCCTATCTTAATTACAATGCTTTTTATTTTACCCCCAAGCACTAATGCATTGATAAATGAATACAATGAAGCACTTACTAACTTGTAACTATGTGATTATAATCATTCATAGGAACTTTGTAGTAAATTATATGAAATGCACAACTAAGGTATAAACTTCCTTAGAGCCTATTACCTACATTTTTTTCTTATAAATCTCTAAGAAACATGTAAGATTCTAGACACATAGTAAGTCAGAAACTGCTCATTATTGTAGGTATGTGAAGATCTTCAAGAAGATCTAATTTATATAAGATTTGATTTATATAGATCATGCAGAATATGCTTTCCCTAATTTTCCACTCTGTTAAATGAACATCAATAAAGGCTACGACACAAGGTTGATGACATTTTAAGTAAGACACACAAAGTAATGAGGCATGAACCCATATTCTCGGTCGGGCTCATGCATACCAGCCTCAATAGAGACATGAGTCAAGTACATCTGTCAGCAAAGGGATAAATTACTACATGTCATGACCTCTCCTGCTACCTGCCAGTAAGTGAAACCTCCTGTTAAATTTGAGAGAATTAAGGGTCTACGACAATTAAGAAGCTTCTGATAAACTGTGGATATGTGCCTTTAAACCTCATAAATCTCCCTGAGATTTGCCGTCTACTTTTAAGCAACTTAGATGAATACTTATAAGCTTCTCATGTGTTGGTTAATCCTCTCTAAATTCCTACATAATCTCCAGCTAGCACCGCTAAGCAGAAAACGGGCTGCACAGAAAGGACATAAAGATAAGGAAAGGATACAGCCAAGTGCAAACCGCACAGGTACGTATCCCAAAGCCTCTCAAATAGGTAACCATTAGTTTTGTTCCAGTCAGACCCTGCCAAGTCAACTTAGCTTAAAAACAAACAAAGCAACAAACAAGCAAATGACCTCCATGGTCAAGCAGTCATGAAATGATTACACCGACACTGATTAGCTGGATTATTTCTATAAATCTTTATCTGCTGGTCTCACTAAAATGTACAGGACTGGTCCAAATAATACACAAACACCTTGTTAATCTTATCATTTTTCTCTGCTACCATAAATATAAATGATTAATTTTCTTCCCTTATTCAGAATAATGTGTGTTATACACAGTAAGTTTAACCTTGCTAAATATTAGGCATGAAGAAGATTCTGGAATACCAGTTTCCACATTAAATGTATTACTGCAGCCTATCCTTTTGGCAACCAACTCGATGGAAGATGTAATAGACAGAGACATTAGGATTAAACGGCGCTGTGGTTCGTATGCCAAGTTCTCCGTTAGACACGATGCTATCAAATTTCACCAAAATGCTGGTCTTACCTGTGTGCTGTCTTAAATCAGCTTCTGAAAGATTTCACTGTGGGTTTAATGCAGGAAAAGTGTCTATACAAAATTGTACTCTAAAATCCAAAGCCTTGCAGTGGCCTAGCATCGTTACAGAGCCTTGCACTGGAAGTAGACTGAAATTTTGAACTTCCTTCGAATATTTAGTGAAATGAAAAATTCAGATACTCTATTGTAACCCCAACGAAAGCAACAACAACACAATGAGCAAAAGACTAAAAATACCAACTGCTCTTCACTCCAGAAAAATGAAATTATTAGGCTCATGGATTATCGAATTCTGACTATCTCCCATATTGAAGAGAATGCAGAGAGATTATATTTAAAGATTGAACATGATCATTTGATTCTGAAAAATTCATGGATTTTTGCATACCTATAGAAGATGCTAATTATGTGAGCCATGTGAGAAAGGAACAACACCACTTACAGATTTTTGTTTTTTAAAGATAACTTTACAGAGATACTCTGGCATGGCCTTGTGGGTGGTAAAAGCCCCACTTGATCCACAATCCAAACTAATAAAACTTGGCTGGCAATGGGACAGCTGCTCATTTTTTTTCACTGACCTTTAATTTCTTCCCTCTGACATTGGGGAAGTAATAACTTTTCTCATTGAAAGGTTACAAGGGTAGAATGACATAATCTTTCCAAAATGTCCCAAAGGCACAAAATAGTAGCTCAACAAATGCTATTTGTCCTACAACTTTAAGGGTGCTAACAAAGCATCCATCCAGGTACACAGGACAAGGAGGGGTCTATGAGCTTTTTATCCAAAGTAGACAGCTTCGTTTACTGAAGAGCTGACATCAGGGCTCTAACTGCATAATGTCAAGGAAAGGCTTTTGTGATCTTACTTCAAAGTTGGCGGAATAAAATTATGCCCCACAGTCAACTCAATTTGCTGATGTCAAGGCCACAGTCACTGTGAGTGCTACAGTCTTAGAATAACACACTGGCTCCCTGTATCAAATTACAGTTCACATGTGGGAGAGAACTGTATGAACTCCCTATAACCAACAATAAATCCATTGACAGATGCTGACGATGGCATTGGGTATGTTAATGTAACCTTCTTTCTTCCAATCATTTTTTATGTTCCACCTTCTGCCCCGTCGCTCCAAATTATTAGGACCTGGAGGAAGGGGAGTGTCTTCTCTATTATGTCCACGGATAGCCTGTCACTTCCTCTGCCTCATGGGCCATGAACATTTTGAACCTGAAGCAATCAGATGCACTGGGCAGATTTAAATGATCTCAGGGGAACCATGGAGGAGCTGGTACGTTGGAGCACATTAACACAGCGTCTTTCCTGAGACCCATCACAGCCTCCTCTTCATTCTCCAAAGGGTCATTTGTGCACATCCAGGGTCTAGTGAGTGCAGGTCATGGCCTGAATCATTAAAGACTCTAGGGAAAGTAAGGAGGGAGGAGACTGTATTACTCCAGGAGAAAGGTCAGACTTTTATTTCAACCAGCTGCCTGCACACAGAATTCCACAGATGCTGATGTCCAACCTGATAAGTTGTCAATGCTGTGGTGACTAAGATAAGCCATGATCAGACCTAACACCCAAGGCAGGTTTGTGCCACATGCTAAGAAACAAATTCATTACTTATCCCTGAATATTTCTGCCTTGCCCTGGATGGTTTAATCTCACATTTTGCTATAGTCAGCCAGGTTCTATCTGGCTGCTTTACACACAGGCTGACCAGTTAGAAAGCTACATTGATACTTAAATCCTGCTTGTCTCAGCTTCTGCTATCTATTCCTTCATCTGTGTGTCTGCCAAGGTGGCACCTGCATCCAAAAATAAACTTCCTCCTGCTTTGCAGCAAGGCTTCAGTCGATGAACTTCAAAATCTCATTAATTACTAGAAGTGATTTTTTAAAGAATTTAAAGATAGAAAAGTTTACAGAGAAACTCAAGTTGCCTTGTAGGCGGGAAAAGTCCCAAATCGACCCACCATGTAACAATCCAAATGCTAACAAACTCCTGGCACCTGGGGAAAGCAAAACCCAGAGACAACAACCCAGCTCTTTTGGCCAAGGCTGGACCCTAATGAATGACCACCAAGTCCATAGTGAATACTGCGTCTGTTTTGTTTAGTTCAAATATGGTGCTGGTTTTTCTTCTCAGTCTATTCTAAGGCATCCTCTTCATCTCTCATTTTTACATTAAAGTACCCCAGACCTCACTCCTTAGATAGCTATACATTATCTATCTATCTATCTATCTATCTAATTACCTACCTACTTATGTACATACCTATCATTAATCATCTATCTATTTACTGTCTATCTTCTGTCTATCATCTATCTTCCTATCTATCTAATCTACCTACCTATCTTTCCACCTTACTCTCTTAATCATCATATTTGGAATTATGGCCTTCAACCAGGACTGGCCTACTGGATGTGTGACCTGTACACAGGTCCCTTCACTCAGAAGGGTCTCACACTTGGTTTAATGCTCTGCTGTTACCGTTTTGAAATTCTTAATAATTTTTGAACAAACAGGATTGCATTCTTACAGCATTTCACTGAGCTCCACAAATTACATAGGTAGCCTTGTCTTAAAAACCACTTACAGGGTGGTCAAGTCAGGCTTTCCTCAGGAAATTCAAGTGCCTTTTTGGTAGCTCCCCTAGGATGTCTGACATATACCTAAAACTAACAAGCTTCTGCATCCTAACTTCATTTCTAATCCTGCTCTTCTCATGGTCTTCCTCACCTTGTTACTTCCATCTTTCCAGCTCTTGGGGCAAAGCCTTGAACTTGTCCTTGACCCTTCTCTTATATTCTTACTCTGTCTATGAAGAATCTTGTTGATTCTACCTTCAAAATTTGTTCAGACAGGTCATTCTCCACCACTACCCCCACGGGTCCTCGCCAACATCATCTCTCATTTAGCTGTCCTATGGATTCTTCTTCTTCTGGCCTTGTTCTCTTCTGATCATCTGATCTTAATGCGGAAGCCAGAATAATTCCTTGATTCATAAATCGAATTAGGTCACCTCACTCTCAAAACTCTACCATGACTCCCCACAGTGGTGTCCCTACAATGGCTGACAAGGTCCTCGGAGCTAATCTGTCTACTCTTTGCCTCATTCATTCTCTTTCCACCACACTGGCCTCGTGGTGGGTGCTGGAACATACAAAGCATGCTTCTGTTTTGGGGCTTTTACAGTTGAAGTCTTGCTTCCTCATTGCCTTCAGGTCTTTCCTGAACTGTTCTTTCTCAGTGAGTGCTTTTCTAAATACAGCATTAAATATTAAACCCCCATCTCTCCACCTGCATTCCCCACCTTTATTTTACTCCTCAGCATCTACCATTTTCTACCATAAAAGTCTATATATTTTACTAATTTAATTTATGTATTGTCTTTTCCCCTTAACTAGAATAAAAATTCTATGAGTATAGGGATTTTTACCTGATTTGTTCACTGCTACGAACTCAATACCTACAATATTGCCTCGAGGACATAAATTTTCTATATCCTTTGAGGTAGTATAGATACTTACTCTTGAATTTGGCATTTAAAGAAAGTAACCCTTGTAGTTTCAAGAGGAAACCAATAAATCAGATTCTAAAGCTGGAAAATGGAAAATTTAAGGACCCCATTAACCCTCAAATCAACAACTAGGCCGGGACAGAACATCTTGGATAGATAAATATGATGCTTTCTTAAACTATAAATAAGACAATAATGGGCCATTTTCCTCTCAGCTTAGCAAAAGACAACATAAAATAAAAGTCAATGGTCTCCACTTTGGGAATATGAGCATCCTGAACTCCCTAGACCCTTTCCACAATGTAAAAACTGCAGAATGGAGGGCAAATCACTCACACTATTTATAAGCCTCCATAGGCTTAACTCAAATAATTTAAAGAGACAATGTATGTAAAATATTGGCACAGTGCTTAGCATAAAATAATCAATAAATGATATCTATTGTTGTAATTAATTAACTTTGATCATGTATCTCTATTTATCTTCCTCTGTTCCTCACACAATAAAGACTTAAAAGAGTACTGCTCTCTTAAAATTGGCCCCAAATATTCTAGTCTTTCTAAGAGTGCACACACATAAATACAGGCACAAAATATTTATTCATAAGGAAAACATGCTTTATGCTTGTGGGAAACACTGGGGTCAACACATTCGAAGAGTCATAGTCTAATTTCATTCTGGGAAAAATCACCATCCTGAGTGTTGTGCTTCTCCCACTAGGTAGAAATCACAGTGTTGCTAACCCATTCACAGGTCAGAGACATCATGTCGTGTTTTCATTAGCGGAGATGGAGATAGATGGGTTTGCTCTGATCCATTTGCAGTCTCTCATCATATCCCTTTTGGGTCCGGGCACATGTTAGCAAAATGAAGCGTCAAATCAAAGGGTGACCCAGGGCAGGATCACATGGGTGGCCTGAATTCTTAACCTTGGACTTATTGGAAATGGTGGGAACCAGATGCAGAGAACAATAAAACTTAGACCAACAAGCAGAATATCAGCTTTGCTAAGGGTAGGAAAGGACACGCATGAGGAAACTTAAGATTCTCTAAAGAACGAAGAACAGATATGAGACTTACAATGAGTGCTTCTAATTACATATATGTGATATTTAACATGTAGCTTACTAAATAATTTATTTTTTATTAAAGCCTGATAGACATTTTATGATGTAGATGTTTTAAAGCAGAGTACTTGAAATAAAATGTAGTCTTTAATTTTCAATTATTCTACAGAAGTATTGTTTATAGAAACATAATAAAAATAATTTCTCAAACAATGGTGTTGCATTTTCTACTGTGACATATACAGACGAACATGAGACACCCACTTGCTGAGTGTTCATTGGTTTCTCCTTTACAGGTGTTTTTCGGCAGGTTTCCCTCTATAGACCCCTACTTCAATGCTGTGTTTTATAATTTGGCAATAGCATGGTCAGAACTGAGAATAGGAGTAATGGAGATATCTTTAATTATTATGGTTTGAACAGTATATTAAAGCAGATACAAAATATAATAAACAGAATATTCATATGGAGAGTATAAATAAACATTTAAACATCTTTAGAGAGAAGCAAGGGGGAGGAAATCATTACTGTAAGAACAAAAATGATCTATGAATGAGATAATCATATATAATATGTGATTTATATGTATATAGTCTCAGCAGTCAGGGCAAAAAGAAAATACTTTGAATACTATAGTTATCACTGTTTGGAGAGAAAAGCTTTGCTGGAATTTCAATTTTAGGATAAATTTATTATTTAGGTTGTATTATTGAAGGAAATTTGGTAACATTATGGAAATGGTTTCGACCATAATTTTTTAAAAGGCACTAAATTACTACTCAACTCGATACTCCCTACGTAACCCTTCCTAAAGCCCAAGAATTAGGTCAGTACCTCAGCGCAGGAACCTTTGTGGAGGCACGGCATGTTAGAGAAATACTGTTTTCCCCTGTGGTATGACTTAATACATGAAGAACCAAGAGAAATGGTACTATAGGCTGAATTGTACGCCCCCCCACCCATTCATATGTCAAAGTTCTCACCCTTAGTACTTCAGAATGGAACTGTATTTGGAAATAGGGTCTTTAAAGAGGTGATTAAATTAAAACAAGGAAGGGTGCTTGCGAGTCCAATCTGACTGGCATCCTCATATAAAGAGGAGACGAGGGCAGACACGATCACATCACGGATGTGTGTGCATAGAGGGATGTGAGGATACAGAGGGAAGGGGCTCGGATGACAGCCAATGAGAGAGGCTGCAGAAGAAATCGGGATTGTGGGCACCTTGATCTCTGAATTCCAACCTTCAGAACTAGGAGAAAATACGTTTACATCGTTTCAAACACTTGGTCTATGGTAGCCTTAGCCGACTAATGCAAATGGAGAGTTCGTATCACTCACAAATCCTGTAAGTCAGTAATGGGTCTATTTTGGAGAATTTAAATAACATTTGCCAAGTCACACAACTCATGAAGACAGAGCCAAGATTTAAACTGAGGTTCGTCTGACTTGCCAGCCCATATCCTAATCACACACCATACAGCTCCCCCAGCTACACCGAGAAGTGGGAACGGCAGGACCTGAAGTCTCACCGAATCAGAAAATCTCCTTCTTCTCATAGAGTTGGGCTGAATGTCTTAAAAATGTGCAACTTAGTCAAAGCATCTGAATTAATTTTTAATGGAGAATTTGTATTTGTATTTTAAGACGGCTGCTAGTAGTCAACATGTTTCCTCATCAAAATCCCCCCTGTGGGTCCTAGAAAAGCTCCGACTTTCTCAGACCCATATTTCGCTGAGTTGATGGAATCATCTGGCTGGGAATACGGACCAAAAGAGCCGGATCAACTAATCCTCCGAATTGAGCATGCTTAGTGTTGAGTTTGCAGCGCCCAGAACAGAGGAGACCCTGACCACCCAAAAGTACCGTTTCCCCTGCAGTCCCTCAGGGGTGGCTGTTTTACTCTCTTAATTCACATCCCTCGGGAAAGGTGGTAAGGTGGGGGCGTTCCTTACCCCCCTTCGCCGCTCCTGGATCACTACAACGCATCCTTCTCCTGCAACGCCCTGCGCTCTCAACTACGGTGACCTCCAAGGATACACCCTCTCTTCCCTGCTCCTACGTCTGCCATCGCTCCTAATCGGAGGGTCTAGCTCTGGCCGGCAGGCTTACCCTCTACCGAGCAACGGGGTTCGTTGTGATAGAGAGCAGACTCTCCCTTTACCGGAACTTGAGCAACTGGCACTTTCAAGCAATTAGCAAAAAAAATTTTTTTTTGCAATTTTTACCAGATGCTGGACTTCCGGTTGACGGAGGGTCTACTGCAGTCTACATCCACGTTCACCGTTATTCCACGCCCCTGACCCGTCATTTCCTTGACTTCCTCATTCCCAGCTCGGCCCCTCACATTTGTGACCACAACCTGCACCTTAAATACTCATTTTAGTTTCTTATAATAAATGCTATAAAATGCTTTTGGTGTAATAGATTGGTTTGGGGTAAGATTTTTTTTTTTTTTTACATTATCTTCTATTTTCCTGTAAGTCATTGAAATTTTCACTTAGAATAAATACAGAGTTATGTTCACAGCCTCCAGTAATGTGAGCATTATGGCCCAGGAGTGCGAAGTAGCTAATATCCAGAGGGATGAATAGTTCTCATTTCTCATCGTGCGTGTTTTTGTATGGAAATGGCTTGCCAGGCAGCCTATTAAGGTACCAGAATTAATGTAGGTGTGTACAGGGACCTTTTGCAATAAAACTGGCTATGACTTGTTGCCAAGTATTTTAAAATTGGAGCTGTTAACTTTGCCCATACTTCACTTTGATGGAATGTGGACTTTTTCAAGTGTGAAAAAACAAGTATTAAATAGCATAATTTGTATTTGACCATATAATAAAAAAATAAACTCAGCTATTATCAAATAAATCATGTGCTGTTATAATAGTTGCTTTATACATTATAGTATCCATATGTTTAATTTAATATTCTATATTCAGAAAATGACTTTTTAGTTCTAGGTTTTTTAATGTTAATTATCAACATCATAACCACAATATTTACTATAGTTTCATTACAAAGGTTCTGTAACTTAGTTAGATGATGGGTTAAATAGACTTTTATGGATAGCATAAAGACAATTGCCAAATGTACTACTGTATGTATAAAATAATACCTCAAAGACCGCAAGCCAATTATGAACAGGGTTTTAGGACAGGAACTATTCTTCAGTTGGAGGACCATCTGCATGCTATTATTAAAACTGTGCTCCTAGGAGTCAGAGTAGAGAATCATGTGGACAAATTATTCCATAGGTAAATCTGATCAAGTTCCAAGTATGTTCCAGTTATTAATGCTTCAGTCTTCAGAAGACATATCGGCACCCCAGTGAACCCGTTAATTGCCATGGAGGAAAGATCACTGAATACTCTTCATTTTAATCTTTTGGAAAAAGTAGTTCTGTACTTTTTTTCTTTGGTTACTTCTAACAAGCAACTTTAGGGGCAACGTTATAAATACAGTAAGCTTACCAAGGAGAAAATAATTAGAAACAAACAAACCAAACAACTTTAACTGAGAAAATGTGTGCTCCACTTTTCACTTCTTAGGATTGTGTCTGGGGAGTGCCTGACCACACAGGGCAGACTCTGACTAGAATTAATGTGGCCATTTGACTAGTTTCCAACCAATCTAATGTGAGCAAAAGTAACAAATGTCATAAAAGTGTCTTGCAGAATTTGTTAAAAGAACCCAAGAAGTGTGTGTCATTTGTCCATAAACTCTTTCCCCTTTTTAGTTGACTGGGTTTGTGGTAATGAAGCAGGAGGGGATGGCAAAACCATGGTATGGAAAAAATAGGGGTTCCTGTGTCACTGCATGGAGGAGAGCGTCCAGTCAATCAGGGACACGGCTTCAGACTGTTAATGTGAGTGGGAAATAAAATTACATATTCAGAGCACACACTCTGAGTTAATATTTTTCCACAGGTGGTGGATTTGTATTGAACGATTGGTTAGTCCCTGAGGCCAATGTGTGATGGTTGAGCAGGGTGACGGATAATGTCTATGGCTATGGCAGAAAAATAAAGTTAAAATATCCTCAGATGGATTATAACAATCAACCATGTTCACGTCATTACCACCTTCTAACACAGTGCATAGTCTGTCAATATAACCGTGAGCCATTCAATTTATTTCTAGGTTGAGGGGCGGTGGTCTTTGGTTAGGGAAAGAAAGAACCAAGTTAGGTTTTCTATTAAATTTTCAAGAAAGAATCATTTCAAGCACTTTAAATAGGCTTTAGTACCTGAGGGAGTTTATAGAAAAGGAAGTCTGTATAATTCAGCACTTACAAAAGTTGGGCTGTCAATGTATCATCTAAAATTCCAAAGTCAGCAATTTAGCAATTGTGCTTTCTCTTTTGGCCTCTTTCCCTCAGCTAGATCATACTGGACACTGCATCTAACTAACATCTTTGACACTAGAAACAACTATCGCCAGTCTCTGAATACTTAAAAAAATTAAGCTCCAGAATTACCATTGAGAACTCTTCTCTCACACAGGGAACTTTTGCCACATTCTGTAACTTCTGATTTCTTTTCTTTGAATATTTATACTTCTTCATTTCTACTGCAAAGACCTTCCCTTGTGTCCATTTTAACTCATGAATTTCTGTTGTATATTATTGCCCTGAATTATTTACTCCACCTTTCCTATAATATGATTACACACATTTGTCCATTGTCATATGACTTCCAGAACCACTCTTTAGGGACTAGCTTTCTTCTGTATTCCATTCATGTCAAGGTTCATCATGTGAGACATTTTAAACAATGACAAAATGTATGCCAGGAGTTCCCTGGTGGTGTAGTGGCTTAAGGCTTCGGTGCTGTCAACACTGTGACCTGGGTTCAATACCCAGCCAAAGAACTACCCACATACAAAAACAAAACAAAACAAAACAAAACAAAACAAAAATGCATGCCAGGCCTCAGCAGAAGCTTTAAGCACAATTCAGTGGCTGGTCCTTGCTTTTTTTCTCTGTCAAGAGAATGGTATATTCCAAATGGAGGCTGTTCTACAGCAAGTGTATCTCTGATATCTAATGTGGGTGTGAAATAAACCACTGCTGATTATGGAGTTGCTTGTTACAGCAGCACACCGTAGTCAAAGCTGACTAACACATTCTGGAGACTTAACTTGGTGCAACTGAAAGGTCATTCTCTTGAGACAGTTAGGAAGATCAAGTTAAATGCTTGACTTTGCCAGCCCTGGTTATGGTAACCCGAGACCAATAAATTAACTTCTCAGAGTCTCTTTTTCTCCTATGTAAAACAGAAAAAATTATCCCTGAGTGATAAATTAACAGAGTTGATTATCAATAAGACATAAAAAAGTGTTTCAGAAATAATGAAATAACATACAAGTTTTGGGTATTAACATGATTCAGTATTGATATTTTTCCTCAAGTATGTCTGACTCCAACTTTTCTGTCAAATACAAGGGATTTAGGAAAATCTTGCTTTCATGAAGAGTTGGTCAGGGGCAGAACAGCTATGACAATACAAACGAGACCAAGAGGTAATTAGAGGGAAAGATGGAACCATCCAGCTAAAATCAAGATCCGTTAGGAACTCTGAAAACCCTCATCAAGATAAGACTTTTCTGCCTTATAGGCTGGAGTGAAACCAAAGTGCCTGAGAACTAGAACAGAAGAGAGCTCCTGACAACCTAAGACAATCATCAAGTATACCCACATGAATGTGTATCACATGCCATGTGCTTTGTACATTTTGCACACATTCTCACTATACAGGGGTTCCTAGAACTCTTGGGAGCAGGTACCATGTTTATCCACACTTCACGGGTAAAGAACCGACATGCAGATGTGTCAGGCCACCTGCCCAAGGTCACAGGGCTGATGAGTGGCAGAGTGGGATTTGAACCCAGGTGATCTGGCTCCGGAGTCTGTGTACTTTCCTCTGACCAGATAAGTGATGCCATGGCTCTAAAAGGGAAAGGGAGTGAAGTCCCACACATTCTGAAGAACTCTAGGGAAGAACATAAGGGAAACCTGATTATAAGTTAAGGTAAATCTATCTACTCTTTGCTAAGAAAATGTATTGCCATCTATGCTTAATACGTATATATGAAAAGAACTATGTTAACTTGATTATTTATTGTTGTCCAAGCCAGTAATGTCCTATTAGAAGTATATCTATTTAAAATAAATTTTAAAAATTAGATATGTGGACAAAGATTTATTTACAAAGATGTTCATCAGTAATTATTTGTAAAAATTCAAAGTCAGCATAACACAGTGATCAAAAATGAACAAATACATAAATAACAGCATAGCCATGGGAAACAACATAATTTAAAGAATATATATGTAGGGACAGAGTTGCACCCATGCTTTGATCCCAAAACATTCATTCATTTCTAAGACCAAAGTTAGAAGGAAATAAATGGAAACATTAACCCTGACAGTTCCTATGAGGTGGAACCATACATGATGTTTCTTTCTTTATGATTTTTTTGATCAGAATTTTCTAAATTTTCTACGATGAGTATAAATTACTTTTATAAAGTGAAAAAAAAATAGTAGGCCCTAAACAAAAGAGACATACTCTTTGTTCTACAGGTACGTGTATTTATTAAAAACAACAAGAACAACTAATGGAAGGATATGTGATCACCTTTTAGTAGCTCCCTCTTGCCACCAAGGAAGTGATGAAATGAGCTAGCTATACACAAGCCATGTTCACTCAGCATCCCTTACTAAGAGTTTACTAGCAGTCCTTTTGAATGCTAGTTTGCATTTATCAATACATTTCCACAAGGTCAATTAAAAATTTGTTACAAAATGGATCTTACTTCAAAAGAACTATACATTGCGCTTGTATGTATTCAGTGTATTAATTAATATGTATGTGACCTTTTTTATATTCTTATTTACATTTACTACAAGACTAGGCAGTAAATATGAACTCCGAGCTCTACAATGGTCACTTTTCACAAATTCTAGTATGCCAAAAACCAGACAATTTACTACCATATATTTTTCTTTTATTTTAGAAAATTATGATCTTTTAATGAGACTAATGTTCATTTTTGAAAATTAAATCAATTATAGCAATTTTCAGTTGTTACATTTTATATAAAAATTATATATTTTTACATTACATTTTACATGAATGTACGTTTTACATAATCAGAATAGTGTGACTAATAAGCATTTGACCACAGACATTTAAAGATGCCTCTTAAATATTTTTTATGTTTATTAACCAAATTTTAATAGCTGTATAATTTCAATCCTACTGACAACATAATTTAAATACTATCCTGATGTTATTTATGTATTTAGATTTTTGTTTCTCATCGGGGGCCATATTACCTAAAATCTCATCACCCCTCATCACTCCCTATTCTTCTTTCAAAGCCTGAACTTCCAGCCCCTCATTCTCTGCTGCTTATTACATACCTTATGCATATTTATGGGTTTCTTTCTGTCAGATATTTTTACTTCAAATGAAACATTTCTTTAGAATTATTTCGAGGAATAGACTTATTTATTCAAAAATACTTATGGATTTTATCAGTCAGGATTTAACTAAAGAAGCAGAAACAATTCCTGAGATGTAGATAGATGATAAATGACCAGTAGGTAGGTAGATAGATAGACAGACAGATGATAGATAGCCTTATATATCCTTGGTGCTTTACAATTCCATATCAATTTTCATACTGACATACCGCAAATGCACACACACCTGTTTTGAGATTTTGGTTGTGATCGCATTAATGTACAGATCAATTTAGGGATCCTTTACAAAATTGAGCCTTCCTATACAGAAATATTTTCTATACTTCCATTTATTTAGCTCCTGTTTAATAATTTCTATATTATTTTGTGGTTTCAGTGTAAAGGTCATGTATTTCTTTTGTCAGATTTATTTCTAGGTATTTAATATTTGTTACCTAGTTAAATTTACACATTAATTCTAACAGCTTAACTGTAGGTTCTTTGGGAATACCTATACATACAATTCATGTCATTTGTTAGTAATAAAGTTGTTTTCTTTTTAAACTTTATCTGTTTTATTTATCTTTCTTGTTGTCTTACACCAAATAAGAACACTGGTATGACACTGAATAACAATAATAGCGAGCACTCTTGTTTTTTTCTCAAATTCAGGGAGAAACTTTTCAATAATTCACCATTAAGTATGTTATTTGCTGCATTTTTTAACTACTCATTATCAGACTAGCGAAGTTCTTTCTAGTCTTAATTTTATAATAATGTTTTTAAATTTATAAATGGTTTTTGATTTTAATGAATTTCACTCAATTTAAGAATTACCATTTTTATACATTTTCAGTCTTCCTTTCTATATTATCTAAATCTTGTTTCCAATGTTTCAGAGGAGTGCCGCAATTTTCTTAAAACAGGTACTATATTTTTCTTTTTAGAGTTATTCTCAGGATGTAATGGTTCTATTAAAAATAGGGTGTTTTTTATTCCATTACATTTTCTAAATGGTTATTGGCAGAACATAAGAAAATGTGAATTTTTTTGCATGTGATAATGTATCTTGTCATTACATTGTGCCCTAAAATTTCTCATTAATGTAAGAAGCGTTTATTTGAAATGTTTTGATATTCTGAAGATATAATAGTTGAAAAAAAGATATTTTTCTCTCTTCCTTGCCAATAACTAGAACTCAATTCTGTTTAATATCTAATTGCATTGGCCTAAATTTCTAAAAAATTCTAAATAAAACCGGTATGAATAAATGTTTCTATTTTGTTGCTGATTTGGTAAAGAATGCCACTAGAATCTCTTTATTATAAGTGATGCTAACTAATTCTTTAAGATATATACCAGTATGCTTCATTACAAAATGGGAGCATTTCTCTATTATTATTTTTCACAACTTTTTTCTTTTTAAAAAGAATAGATATTGAAAGTTTCATGGTTTTTTTTTTCATAATCCATTCATAGGGTCTTAAGGTTTTTATGATTCGATCAATTGATTAGATACCTTGGTATATTAATTATCTTCTCATTTTGAAAGTGTTTTAATGTTCGGTTGCATTGCTGCTCCCAGAATTTTATTTACTCTTTTATATCTATATTCATAAGAAAAATTAGTCTAGCACCTTTTAAATAATATGTACATTTTGAATATCATATTTCTTTACAATAAAGTAAGGCATCTTAAAAATTACTATATGCTCTTAAAAAAGGTGTTTAAAGACAATACAGAAAAAAAAGAAGTGCATTTTATAATCCAACTAAAACTTGTTTCTAAAACATAAGAATAATATACTTTCTTATCATATCCCATTTCATAAAAATGTTCACGCAAAGACAAAGAGTAAGATAAAGACTTTTACTTTTGATATTTAATAAAGTTCTTCCATTTAACAGTCTCAAAACACCCATGTGGAATATGTTTCCCTAGAAAAATTTTGTTATTTTTTAACCATACCAACTTTGGCAAGTTGTTTAATATTTAATATCATCAAACTTCTACTTCCTCACCTATAAAACTGTTATAACCATGCCATCACTAACTGCCTCACTAGATAACTATGAAAATAAAATGAGACAAATGCATATGAAATTGCCTCATAAACCATAAAGGCCATAAAGTGCTGTTGGACATTTTGGACGTGTGGTGCTGACCATAAAATTTCCACATTGGCCCTTGTAACTTGCCTAAAATCAAAGAGACACAACTGTTACAAACAGAATTAAGGTGCGAAGTAACAAGCAAACAGATAATGTACCATTCACAGAATACTGAAGGTTTACTCAGACTCTCTCTCTTCCAGTATTGCTGTTGATGTCACGATCTAAGTCTATGATGATCTGACTCCATGGCCTCAGCGCCTACGTCTACATTGATCCGAAGCTGTGGTCTCTCAATTTCTACGTTCCTCACTTGCAATAAGTGTGTTCTTTATCACATTTGTCTTAAAAACGACACACGTAACCTCTGACCACCACTGTAGTCTTCCAAACCTATTCTGCAATCACGTCAGTAATTCTTCAACCCAACAATTTCTACCAATATACCAGTATGGAAGCACTGTCCTGCTGTTCAGCTATTCCTTCCTTACCCGGCTTAGATTTCACGGCCTATTTTATTAAAAGAACGGCTAAGTGACTACACCCCACCCACCACCACTATTCTTCTCTCCTGCTACTGCTCGTGTCCAGAAAACAGAACTCCAATGCTGTTTAAATGTAACTCTGCTGCTTCTATGCCTGCAGCCACTGCAGTGAGTTTGTTGTAAAGTCGCCTCATTTTAAATTGCTAATGATAAACCTCAACTTGACCTCAGTCAGCCCTCAGTTCTATTAGACTGTCCTCCTCAATTTCATTCTTAAGAACACAACTAATTCACATCTTTCTTTAGACCTGCAATATTTACTCTTATCCTTGCTTTTATATGAAAACTGGTTCTCATTTCACTGAGAAAACAGAAAAGACAAGAACTTCCACACACTTTTATACCTCTTTTAGTAACCCACCAGGCTTATGCAGTAATTATTTATGCCTTTTCTCTTTTAACTGTTTAAGGCCAATTCACGACTTGTGCACAAGATTCCATCCATTTTACCTGTAACAACAAAGGAGAGCATTTCTGACGATCCCCCCTCTCCTCCACATGATCTATTTTCCCATTTCTACTGACTTATTCTCTCTATAATAAAAACAGGCACAGCTCATCTTATTAAAAAAGCCTTCTGTGATTCCATAATTTTCAAACATTATAAGAATACCCATTCTCGGGAGCTCCCTGGTGGTGTAGTGGCTTAAGGCTTCGGCGCTGGCGCTGTCAGCGCTGCGGCCTGGGTTCGATTTCCAGCCAGGGAGCTACCCACATACCAAAAAGCAAAAAAAGAATACCCATTCTCACCATTTTACAGTAAATTCAATGAAATTATCTCTATTTGCTCAATCCACTTATCTTCCATTGTCTCCTGAACCTATTCCAACCAGGCTCTACAAAAACTGCTTTTGGCCAAGTTCATCTCCATGTCTTTCAATCTAAATGATCATTTCTCAACCCTTCTCTTGATTTCTTTCTCATCAACATCTGTTATAACACATTTAATCAGCCCAATCAGTTACAGCTGCTATCCTAAGACAATCTGGGATATTCTCTTTTCCACGTTCCAAAGCGAAGTATAGACCTCCAACTAAGAATTAACCAAGGAGGTGTTCCAAAAATGTATATATTTTTAATCCTTAGCCGACCACTCATCTTCATCCTCAAAAGGAGTTTAAAGAAGTCTTGGAGATAGGCCAAAGGTTGGATGGAGAATTTTCTTGGGGAAAGTTCCTGTTCTTTTATAGCTGTTACCTTTCTACCCTTCCGGGAGAGGTTTTCCCCTCTCATGTAAAACCAGTGCAAGAGATTACACAGAAATAGTATTATGTTTCTCTTGCAATTTGGATAATACAGGACACAGAAGAGTTGTGCCTGACTCACACCTACAGGGCAAGAGGCTGAATGAATTAGCCTTTGGCACTGGAGTATGAGTTCCCAAGAGGTGGTACTCGTATCCCCAGGGATACGTGCTGGGCCATTCAGGGGTGTGCAAATTATAAGCAGTAATGGTAAAAAAAAAACAAGTAAAGTAAAACAAACAAAACAAAAAACATTAGTTATGGAACAATAAATATTAAGTTTGAATCACCGTTAATAGAGATACTTCAAAATTAAATCACATTAACGAATGATGATGGTGAGGGTGTGGCTATGAAATCGTTCTTCTATCAATCATTGTGCAGTTTCAGAACAATCCATTTGGGACCTTTCTAGAACTTCCCCAAACAAATAAATACATCCCTAGCCAGACTATTTGATCAGTTTAGTTATCGACTGAGTAAAAGTAAGTGGGTTGTCTTTAATTGAAATTCTTTTCAAGTAGTTTTTTAATTTAATGTTTAAATACTATATCATCATTATCAATATTTAACTGTGTTACAAATATTATAAAGTTAAATCTGTGGTTTGTACTTTTAGTACAATTTTTCTTTCCTAACTTATTACCTCATTTCCACTATTTTACATCAAGACAGGCATGGAGCGAAAGTGTCAGTATTTCAAAACAGCTGTTTTAAAAATCAGGGGTATTTTTTTATAGACCCATTTCTATAAACCGATTTATAGAAATGGGTTTAAAGGGGGTACACAGTGAACAAAGGTTGGGAACCACTGCATTAGAGAAAAGGTTTGGGACTAGAAAAGTTATTAAACTCCTACCAAAAAGAATAAAAGTATTTTCTGTGAGCCAAATATGGGCAAAGAGAAAGAGAAGAAAGAGAGAGCAGACAGAAAAACAGTTGTTCTGGAGCTTCCTTAAAGGTATTTCTTCCAAAAGGGATGCCGAGGGAGGAAATGGGACCCCAAGAAAGTACACAGAGGATGCCTGCCCAGCGGTAAGGATCTACACGGCAGTTACAGCAGTCAGCTGAAGAGCACATATCCCAGGACAGACACTCCAGATGAGACAATTCCAGTGCTGGGGAATTCTGGAGAACCCACGTCAATGCCCCATGAGAAAATGAGTCAGCTCAGAGAGTAGGGATCGCAGCTCATAACAGTGTCAGCCAAGTAAGGCCTCTCCCGCCTCCTCACCTCTCTGCCCTCTCATTCAATCCCTTTTGAATCAATGAAGCACCAAAAACTGAGGCACCACAAAACACACTGAGAGGGGGAGGAGAAGGAGCTACATTGGTTTAAATGTCCCCAGTCACGGTATCAATCACCGAAACACCCCAACAGGAAACCACTGGTTTTCTCCACTAAGGCTACACTTGAGCCGCCTTGCGGCTGTGGAGCGTAGTGGGAAAGAGCACGAACTGCAGAAGCAGTGAGGATGTGGAGAAACCCAAATGCTATGCACTGTGGTGGGAATGTAAAATGGGACAGCTACTGTGGGAAACAGTATGGAAGTTCCTCAAAGAAATGACAAACAGAACTACCACATGACCCACCCATTCCACTTCTGGGTATCTAGCCCAGAGAATGGCAAGCAGGTATCCAAGAGGTATCTGTAAACCCGTGCTCGTAGTAGCATTAGTCACGTTAGCCACACCATGGAAGCGACCTGAGTGTCTATCAACAGATGAATGGATAAGCAAATGTGGTATGTCTACACAACGGAATATAATTCAGCCTTTAAAAAGGAAGGAAATTCTGACATATGCTCAGTACAGACAAAACTTAGGCAGTCACAAAAGTATAAACATAATGATTCCACTGGCACGAGTACAGTATGAGGTACTTAAAGTAGTCGAAGTCACAGATGCAGAAAGTAAAGTGATGACTGCCTGGGACAGGGGAGAGGATGAGGGGGAATTGTTGGTCAATGGATGAACAGGGGGTTCCATCTTCCAAGATGGAAAGAGCTCTGGGGTTGGATGGTAGCAATGGCTGCACAGCAATACGAACGTACTTAATGTCACTGAACTGCACTCTTAAAATGGTTAAAACGATACATGATATGTTATGTGTGCTTTATCACAATAAAAAACATTTTAAAAAAAATTATTGGAGAAAACGTGACCCAGGACAGGTATCTGTGAGACTGCCAGTGTATTTAGGAGTTTAATCTCAGAATACAGGGTTTTGGAAACTTTTATAAAAGGCTTATGTAGTGATTAATCTCTTAACTTCGCTTTACACATGTTTTTCTGATGGGCACACAATAAGGAAAAAAAATTTTTTTTTGATTCAGGATATATGAGCATACACATATAACTAAATGAAACTTAGTCTTACATAACACATAGTTTACGTTCTCATCCTCTCTCCCCTCCCCTCCCCGCCTCCCCTCTCCTCCCCTCTTTTAATGCTGGTCATGGCTCAATAAAGAGACTTTATGATCTGCTGAAGGGATTCCAGCAATCACTAATGTGACCCTATCCAAAATTTGAAACATAAACCTTTGCCCATCATATAGATAACCACAACTCATTATCCATTACCAGATTTTCATTTGTCCAAAACCCTTTTATACAGACTTGAGCACCAGCCACCACAATTTCTATCCCACTAGAGTGGACACTAGAGTACCTCTCGGTTGCCTTATCAGAAAGCCTTAATTTATAAAGCATTTAGTTACTTAGTGCTTATGACGTAAATGTCACAGTTCAAGTACTTGATGGAGAAAAATATTAAATGAAGTGCACTCGTTTTGAAGACAGTTCACTTAACATCTCGAAGGCAGTGTGCATAATTAAGTTACTCTGTCATACAAAATGATGGAGGCTTTAGATAAGTAGCAGCTGGTTACCCGACGGATGGAGCAATTGCAGGGCGGCCATTGACAAGAGAGCCGCACAAGCTCACCCTGTGTCGTGTGCTAATGGGCCTACGTCAGGACAAAGGAAAGAGCTGGAATGGAAGAGCACCTGGAAAAGCAATCACATAAGCCCCTGTCATTCCCGCCAACTGGGTTTCCTGTGTCTAGATAAATTTTAAACTTGCTCACGGGAGGGCAACGAGTGCATTTGCTGGGAAGAGACCTCGTTTTGAAATGTTGCTACTATTTTAAGACCACAGTCAATGCAAACAGGAAATTAAATGAAATTTATTCACTACTTTAATATTAGCACAGTGATTAAAAAAATGTTATGATAACCCTATTCCAAATCAATCTGATTTTTATTTCCTTAAAAACCCCTGCACCGACGTTCATGGAATCCAATTTGACAGCAATACCCTTAGCATGTCAGCGTTAGCCTTTGCAAAGCAAGTGTGCTATTAACAATGTTCAATAATGGCCCTCCTCTTTAGAAAGCTGAATGAAGTTGCATTTGCATGGCTCTATTGTTAAATGTTTTTTATAAAAATTATTGTCACTTGATCTACATGTCAATAACAAAAAAGTGAGTTTGATTTATATACTTATTTTTTCTGTTTATCAGAATTGTTCTTAAGTCATGTTGACCTTTTTGACGTGAAATCATTTTGAAGGGAGTTATCAGATTCACTCTAATTAGTTTTCTATTATATCATTTTTTAAGAAAGAACTTTCATCATTTATTAAGCAAGCATTATTAAGCAAGTGAAAAATAAAGCAAACATTTTTAATTGATAACCATGTATTAGCCACAAAGGTTTTTGTCCTCAAGAAGCTTATGAATCAGGAGAGAAAACAGATACAGAAGCAAGAAATATCACATTGCTATGGTGAGTGCTAAAACTGAGATACAGGAGAACAAACAGGAAGCACATGACGCACACTGGGAGTTCAGTTACAGTTGCCTGGGGAAGATGTGCCCAGTCTAAGTCTGTTTTTTCACTTTTTATTTTTTTATTGTTAGACTTATTGGGGTGACGTTGACTAACAAGAATTACCTAAGTTCCAGGTGTACAGCTCTACAGCGCACCGTCTGTGTGTTGCATTGTGTGCTCACCACCCAGAGTCAGTTCTTCCATCACCACATACTTGGCTCCTCCTCCCTCCTCTCCTACCCACTCCCCACTTGCCCTCTGGTAACCACTAAACAATTGACTGTATCCATGAATTTTTGTTTCTTTCAGTTTTATATCCCACATATGAGTAAAGTCATATGGTTCTTGGTTTTTTCTGTCTGGCTTATTTCGCTTAGGACAATGACCCCCCCAGGTCCATCCATTTTGTTGCAGATGGCCAAATCTTGATAAGACAAAGCGGGGAAAGGCATGAAGGGTGTCCCAGGTGAGGGAAATAGCAGGAGCAAAGGCAGGAGGGTGTGAGATAACATAGCAGGGTGTGCCCTTGACCCCATAGTGGTTAATAGATTCTGGGGAACAGAGCTAAGAGATTTTCACAGGGGCCTTTATATGAAGTTGGAGTGTTAAAGAGCTTGGTCTTCAAGGAGATTTAAAAAGGAATGAAAACCACAGCAAGGTAAGGTAGCCTACCGGCGGGGTGTAAGGGAGACCAAACAGAAGACTCAAAAATCTTCCGTGGCTTCCCTTCTGCCAAAGTAAGAGTTCTCAACCTTTTTTGGTACTGGGGCTTCTTAAAAATCACACAAATACTTGCAAATGGATTTTGTTTATGTCAGCCCTCTCTGTCAATATCTAAACACTTTAACACATAGCAATTTTATGATATCCGAGGCTAAAACAAATTTTTATGGATATAAAAATAAGTTTTTACTTCAAAGACACCAAAAATGTTTTGGGGGACTCCCAGGTGTCCTCAACCACACCTGGGCAAATGCTGCACTAAAGGCTCAAGTCTAAATTCCTATGGCTAACAGCCATACGTAATCTGGTTCCACTCCACTACTGAGTTAAACTGATTTTATCACTTTTGAAAAAACAACCCTTTTCCCCCCTCACCTCCTAATTTTGTATTCTTCCCCAGTCCTCATTATGTATAAACATTTCTATCTTTCAAGGTCTAGCCCAATTCATTTTCATTCCACATCTCTGAACACGTTTTTATATTATCAGCAAATGACTATGCCGTGATGGTTAATTTTACGTGTCAACTTGACTACCTAAGGGATTCTCAGACAGCTGGGGAAGCATTATTTCTAGATATGTCTGTGAGGGTGTATCTGGAAGAAATGAGCAACTGAATGGGTAGAACAAATAAAGAAGGTCCTCCTCACCAGTGCTGGGGGGCATCACCCAATCTGTTCAGAGCCTGAACGGAGTAGGAAGTTAGGAGAAAGAATAAATGTATTCTCTCTTCCCGAACGTGGATGCCCATCTCCTCCTGCCCTTCGGACATCAGTGCTCTTGGTTCTTGGACCTGAGGATTCAGACTTACACCACTGGCTTCCCTGGTTCGTAGGCCTTCAGACTAGAACTGAATGATACCCCTGATCTTCCTGGTCCTGGGGCTTCCAGAGGCAGATTATGGGTCTCCTCAGCCTCGATGCTCTGGTCAGTTTCTCCAATAAATCCCTTCCTCTAGCTACAGAGACATAGATATAGGTGTAGATACAGATATAGATGTCCTACTGGCTCTGTTTCTCTGTATAACCCTTACTAATACATACACTACTTAGGATTTTTCTTTGAGAATTAGAAATTATCTCCCAAACTAGAGAATAAAAACTCCATCACTGAAGACTGTCTTATAGTTCTTCTGACTTTACTGTAGTACTTTGCCCACAGTTGAGCATATAATAATATTAATAATACCTTGAATTTTATAAATCAATATTTTTAGAGTAGATCACAGATACACATGTGCCTCTGTGTATGTGCCTCTACATTTCTCAATGTGGCCCATCTTCTCATTTTATTTTAATGTCTTTCTAAAAATAACATGTTAATATTATAAATTATTTTGTAATATCTTCTGCTTTGGTAATCAATAAATATCAAAGATGTACTTCCTATAGGATATCAATTTATAAATCAATGTACAGCTTATAGCATACAAATACAGTAGATTCTCAGTTAATCAGCACCCCTGGGGGTGGGTAGATGCTGGATAAATGTAAGTAGACTCTCTGTTACCCAGAACTCAAGTGACCAGCACTCTCAAGCAACCGGCAAAAATCTCAAGCATCCAGCCAAAAAAAACGTTGCCGGGTTCTTAAGAGTACCGGTTAACAGGGGGTCTACTGTATTATGACAGTGCAGCTATGTGGAGTGGAAAGCAAACTGAACTAGGAAATAGAAAATGGGTATTCACGTGTCCTCACTGCATGAACCTAGAAAACCATATGTATTTACCTCAATCACAAAACTTATTTGAGTCCCAATGTCTGTAACTGTGAAATACTCCCATTTACTTTGATATTTAAATGAGAATTTTATGAGAAAGGGTTTTTTAAACAATTAAAGTAGTATTCAAATGCAACATTTCATGTAACTATTACCTTGAGACTTGCACACGAATTGCAAACCAGTATCAGGTGTAAGATGACAAGACGCATGGTGTAACAATCAGGGGGGATGAAGCCTCATAAATGAGACGTCTTTGAACATTCAATTCCAAAACAGCTGAGGCACATAAGAATCCTCTATATAGACTATTAAGACAATGTGGACCCTATAGACAATGACTTGAATATTGGTTAAGTACAATGTGAACACATCTCACACAGAACCCACATAAAGTGAAGAGGTTGTGTGGGCCGGTCTTCGCTGTCTAACTCTGAAAGCTAGAGGAGTAACAAGGTTCTGAAGAGGTGATACAGATTTATTCAGAGCATCCCGAAGAAAGATTTCATAAGAATCATCAGACTTCTTTTTTCCCTTGAAAGGTGTACCCTTATCCTCCACAACCCTCATCTCTGAAAGTTACCCTTATCAGCACGCTGTGTCCTATTCAATCCCCCCTTCTCATCCTACCCAAGTTCTCTGACGTAACCGCCCCCTTCACGGCAGCCAGGCCCCTAGTAACAGCACTCCCCCCACCCCCACTCGGACTACCCATCTCTTGACAATGATATTAATTATTCTGCTGAATAAAGTCTTCTATCTTGTACATCAAATCTTAAAGACTTAATGGGAAAGTCAAGCCTTAGAGAGCTTCTGCAGTCAATAATCACAGGACTTTGACCGAAAAACAAAGAGGTATAATAAGCAGGTGACATTTGTTAAAATGAAGTTGGGAAAAGGAAATCCTTATAGAAGATGAACTATGCCAGTGGACAAACGCTCTGCCCCCACTAGAGCCTCTTGACTTGCCCACTGCTATGGAGATGGATAAAGAGAAGAGGTAGTTACGTTTGCAGAGGTCTTAGCAGGAATGGGGTCCTTATGGGCTCTAGACAGACCCTTATCTGCTTGTGCTTCCTTTCCCGTCTCAGTTACCCAGCTTCCTGGTATTTCCTCCCAAATAAGCTGCTGGCTCCCAAGTCTTGGTCTTGGCCTCCTGCTTTTCAGGAAGCCTACATACACTCAGACAGTCACCACCTTCTATGGAGCATGCACTGCATTCTAGACTCTTTGCATAAGTGGTCTATGCTCCTCAAATAATGTTGGTAGGGCCCTATTTTAAAGGTAAGGACATGGTGATTTAGAGAGGGTAAGCTATAAGCCCAAGGCCACGTTGTTGGTGTGTAACAGAACCAGGATGTGAGTGTGTCTGTGCATCACTCAATTCCATTTCCTCTATGTAAGGGCATTTGTCAATAATCACGAACATGAACTGAATAACTCCTTGGGACGTTTATTGAATCTACATTTAGCCTGCCCACTGGGAAGCTGAGGGTGGACGTTTTTAACCAGGTTGGCTTATCTTAAGATTGCAAAAGTAAGCAATGCTCTGTACACACCAGTGCTAACCATTTTGTGGGTTTCATTCAATTATACAAGGGCTGTCCCGAAAGTATCCGGCTGCAAACCGTTCTCGTTATACTGACGGTGCGGCCGGATACTTTCCGGACAGCCCTCGTACACCATTTAATACAAACATAATTTCCCTCTCCACACACCCCAGACAATTTTCTCAATGTAGCCCATCTTCTCATTTTATTTTAGTGAAACTTAATCCAGCACTCTTATAAGTGTTTGAAAAGAAACAAGTCTTAAAATAGTTCGTTTCTATTATCTTCATTTTCTAGGCAAGGACAATAAAATGTAGTATATTGTTGTTTACCATTTAAGTTTTCATAAATATTTTATGTGCTTCTTCAAGGAGCTTCCGTTTGAAAGAAGGATGACTCACAAATTTAGAGTGCTTGCATTTTGTAAGTATGTAAATGTAAATGTATAGAACGCAACAACTTTTTCAAAGAATGAAATAACGATCGGAAATAACTTCAGAATATAAGAAGGTAATAAATCAGTGGATATGGAAAGATTCTCACTGCTCCCAGTCTAGCCTTTATGCATTTCAGAATATTTTAGTCATTCATACAGATTTTATACGTTTCCACAAGACCTCCTTCCTTCTTTGCTCGTCTTTCTGAATTGATGTCTAACTAGGGAAGTCAACTTCAGAGAGGAATAATAAAACAAGCTAGCCTTTCTTTTGCTCTATAACATTCATTGTTCTAGACTTCCACAAGCCTTAAAAATGCAGTAATTACATAGTTAGCATTTATGAAGCAGTTTTAATGTGCTAAGAACTTTATATTATTTTCTTTCAATTTAATCCTAACACAACCCATGAGTCAGGCCTTATTATTCACATTTTCCACATGAAGAAATTTAATCTACAAAGGATATAACTGACACTCATACAAAGCAAGTGTCACCCAGCAAATCTGACAGCCACCTCTATCCTAGGTGTCCTGTCTCCTGATACCTTGTTCCTGTGACTTCCCTCCACGTCAGTTCTTTATCAATATGGTTGGCTCTTAACAACTATATGGTAATGTTCAATGAAACAGAATTAGTTTCGTAAAAGTCAGATGTAACTCAAATATTGAATTTAGGTAGTTTAATTATACAGCCATCATTGATTTTATAGATTTAGGAATTCTTCATACATAAATCTCAAAATTGAGTAAATCTATCAGGTGGATCTTTATTCCTTGGCACAGCTGATAGGCAAACTGGAATTCTGAATATCTGTTCATCAAAATAGCAATACCGGCAGAAATCACAAATGCATTTTTTTAAAGTTGTAAACCAACCCATACGAGTACTTCCTGTGCTGCTTCTCAAAGTCCTTAAAAATATTCTTGTTAGGATAAATGTCAAAGCCTCCAAATAGGCACCAGTTTGCACGGAGCACGGGAAGGGGAAGGGCATTGGGGAGGCCGACCAGGTGTCCCGGGTTAAATGGGATGGAAAATGACAGCCCCGTCGTGTTTCAAACGGTACCCACGGTCAGCCTAGTCTCACCGGGCTACATTCAAGGAGTCAGGAGGCTGAGCATGTGCACCGTTTGAAACAGGACAGTCCCGTTGTTTTCTGTCCCATTTAAGAAAGGGAGACTGATTAGCCTAGCATCGGGAATGTCTCTTCGTTTATTGATTTTGCTGGGGAAGGTTGTTTTTGTTCATTTTTTTTTTTAATTAGAGGATGAAGTGGATAAACTATGTTTAAGTTTATCTTAATATATTTAAGGAATAAAATGGTGATTAAAAAGTATCTGACTTTAACAAAGCAGAGGCTTGTAAACCGTAGGACTGAGGGCAGGAGAGACCAGAACACAGAATGTCGCCACCTGGTGACAGGGCAGGGGGGCGGAGGTGGCGGGGAGGAGCAGAGCAGGCGACCAGGACGAAGGAGACCCCGGCTCAGACAGAAGCTCAAGTTCTTCCAGAGAGGAAGCGAGCAGCCTGCAGGGAAAGACTGGTGAGATGAATGAGAATATGCTGAGACAGTAAGGATGATGTCTCCCTGAAGAACAGGTGTTAACAGAAGGTGGTTCTGAGCTGTGGCAGCCTCTGTGTAAGGAGAAAAGCAGCGGCTACGAGGATGTGTGACAGCCAAGGCTTACAGTTGTGCCGCTTTTGGCCGAGGCAGCCTCACTGACTGGGACATCTGCAGCCACACGGGTTCTGAGCTCTGTGACTTTCACGGAGCCCCTCCTCTCCTCTACCAGGAGCCTTCTCACTTCCTACCATGGAATAATAATGGCTGCTTTAGAGTTTTCAACTACCAACCCTGTGTGGAGGTCCCCCTGATCCATCTCAGGGGGAGTGACTTATTGGAACCCTAAGACTGGGCAAAGGCACTAGGACCGCGAGGCTCCCTTTCTGGAATCGGCGGGCCGAAGGAGGGACCTTCTTCTCTTTGCAGCCGCTGTCACAGAACGGCTCCAGGTGACACAGGCATGTTCCCCACGCCCGCTCTCTCTTACGTCTCAGGGACCAGACTGGAAGGCCGCTGGGGCAGGCGGAGGGCTAGGAAGCCGGCGTCCAGCTCCCCGATCCAGGCTGTATTTTCCAGCCCCTATCTACCAGCAATGAAGATGATCATTTTCTTCCTGATTTATAACTGCATTTATTAATCTAGCGATTGGCTTCGAATCTAGAGAGGGAGGAGCACGGTCCTGATTCTCACACGCACTGACAGAAAGCAGTGTAAGCTGTCATCGTGTTTTTAAAAGAAGCTCAATCTAAGCATTGGCTCAAATAGATGGGCACGCCACTTAGCATGTGTAAATGTAGCATCGTTGCAGATGATCTTAGGGAGTGTCTGTCTTACAGTCACATGCGGCTTAGTTGCTAATGTCACACACTTGGACACTTGGTTTCTACTGAGTTTTAGGGTACCACTGATAGCATCAACCGTCTACACCACATCATAAACTTTCAAGTCTTCGTGTTCATAATTTATATTTTTATCTCTTTAAACAAAATCAGTAAAACGTAAACCAGTAGTATGTTTGCAAATGGTTAGATAAATCCTCCTGAAGAAAATGCTTGGGAAGAGAGGTAAATGCACCCTCTACTTCGTTTTCCTTTTATTTCAAAAAGCCCCAAGTGTATTGCCTCATGCATCACAAACAAAAACAAAAACAACACCCCCCAAACCCCATACATATATACATACATAAATAAAAGCAAACCAACCAAATTCTTCCAAATAAAATGGCATCACACGTTTGAATACCACTGCCACTGATTAAAAATGCAGGATTTTAAACTGCACTTTTTTGAAAACTCTGCTGGCCTACATTATTAAAATAACAAAAGGCAGTGTTTACAAATGTACCAAATACAGTCGCTTCAAAGAAAACTGAATGCTGGGAAATACTCTATAATTGATCAAAATAGACAACTGCTGATGGAAAACATGCTCGATTCAATTCACAGCATAATTTCCTGTGAGCGTTTACTAATGGACATTTTAGAAAAACAAAAATTCAAAATCAATTAAACAAACAGAAAAAAAAGGCAACCTTTCCATATTGTACAACTGGTTATTCTTTCAAGTGGACACGGACCGTTAATAACAAAAACATTGGCAACTTGTGCTGCAACGCTGGGGCGGAGGCTGTGGCGCTAGCTGAAAGGTCGAATGAGAAGGTGAAAATCCCACAGCAGGACTCGGCGAGACGGCCGCGCACATGTGCCCTCCAAAGCAGAGGTCAGCTGCTGGCGGTGCTAGCAGAAAACTGGGTTAGAGCCAGCTTAGCAAGCCCGAGTTCTAAGTGGGAAAGGAACCAAAGACCAGAGTCTAAGTCGTAGACTGACCAGACGTCCCGTTTCCAAAAGCACGTACGGTCAGCCTAGTCCCGCTGGGCTAAATTCATACATACTACCATGCGTACTGTCGTAAACAGGACAGTGCCCTTTTCTGTCCTGTTTAAAAATGGTACGTCTGGTCAGCCTTCTCAGTAGGAATGAAGAAAGTCCAAATATTTGAGCACTAAGTGAGGTGAGTAGATTGAAGTCCACTCATTGGGGGATGCTACTAAAACTATAGTGCTCCTAGTACAGCAATCAGAATAGATTTGTCACGTCGAAAAGGATCACACGGTCTTGATAATTTTTCATTCTAAGTTTGATAACAGACCATACTTAGAGTAGAAATCAATTGTTCAGGAACTTAAAAGTAAAATAATAATTGAGATGCCTAAGTTGAAGAAAAGAATGCATGATTAGACAGGGTCTACTGGGTAACAAATGCAAATTATGGTCATTCACTCTTCTCCCTCAGAGGTTCTGAAAATACCAGAAGTTGCTTAAGAAAGAGAGCAACAGTCAGTTATTAACAAATGATTCGAGAACTAATGTGTGAAGATCAGCCCAGCCTATTCATGTGACAATTGTTGAGAAACAGCAAAAACAGTCATATCCTTCAGCTTCTTTGTGTTTGTTTATATGATGTGAATCCATAAAAAATCACTCGTGACGTGATCAGTGGTTCAAATATCTTATCTCCAGCTAGGCATTAAGTTCACAGTGGGAGAACTGCTGGTCTGCATGATAACTTTTGGTAAAAATGCAAGCATCCCTTCAGAGTAGAGTCCCAAGTCAAAGAATTAAAAACTGGAAAGGACTGAAATTGATGATCTTGTAACTGGTTTCCACATGGCTCAAGAGTTCTCTAAGCTCCTTAATAGCAAGCTGGAGGGATGCTGTGGTCAGACTTACCTCTTCATTTTTATATTTGGTTATCTCATAGACATTTCATTTGTGAAAAGGAGTTTGCTGTTAAAAGAAAGGAAGGTAGGGGGGAGGGAGGGAGGGAGAAGAAGAGGAGCGAGAGGGAAAACTTCTAGGAAGGATAAGTGACATTTCACACATTCTTGGCACAGCTAGGACTAACCCCAGGACTCCTGAGTCTTTGATATTAAGAAGTATTGGTGGTTTTATTGGTATTTTCATGAAAAGAGTTCTCTGAGTTCTTGATCCAGAAGTTTCAACAGTTCTGCTATTGTGAAACCAGAGCACACCTGCCACGTCTATTCAGATGCTAGAGCAACTTCACTGAGTTAGGAGAGGTTCAGTGGGGCCCAATTTCTTCCTGTTGCTTTTTACTCCGCTGTCTGTCATTTGTCAGCCTCTCTCTCTGAAAGTAAAATCTCCCTGAGGTCTGTTTCATTTCTGGAATTATCGCGCACTAACTCTATGGCTTTGGGTGAGTCATTTGGCCTCTACGCTTGCGTTTGTAGACTTGAAGTAGGATGGCTGCAGGATAAACTGGGGTGCTGCAACTAGATCCAACAGTATTTCTCACCTGATTATCACATTCTGGCCGCAAGGAGCCTTTTTGGACATTTTCCCTTAATCTCCCCACAGTGAAATTTTAACACCACAGGTAGAGTATACTGCATATCTCTTTGTGTATTAAATGCATACCTGTGCTTTATACATAAAGAGAATAAAGAATTTTTCTGCTGCCCCAAGCACCAGTTTTCATGCCTTGGATAGAAATGCATGAAATGGGGTACTATTAAATACCAGGTACATAGTAGGAATTTAATAAGTAATGTCAAGAGCAATTATGGCCGATTTCAGCATCAGGATGAAGAGCAGTGCAGTGTCAGCACCCCCCAAAACAAACAAACAAACAAACAAACAAACAAACACACACTGGACCAGTGTACGGAAAGATGACAGAGTCAGAGGCAGGGAATGCTGCTAATTATGACAGGACCCTGTACTATGTGACCATTTGACATTTGCTATTTCCTTCATTTTCACAAGAACCTTATACCCCCCCCCCCCTTATTACCCATTTCACCCACCTCTTACTCCCACCTTTTTCTTGGGGGCTAGATTTCTGCTTTGTTCGGCCAAAAGCAAGCACAGGAGGAAGACAGGCAGACAGGGTGCGAGAAAAGGGGACTTCCCACTTCCGGTGCTCAGCAAGGACCCCTACTTCAAAGGCAGTATGTGTCTCTGGTCACCATTTCCTGATGTCACTTTTAGAGGGGCCTCATGTTCCCCCCCCCCCAATAAAAACTAGCACAGCATGGCCGCTCTCTTCTTCAGAGGAATGAGCTTTAGGTCTAGGAAACTCTTCTCCAGACCCCTGGGGTACCAGCAGCAGCTGGGTGGGGCCCCCTCCTCAGAGGTCTGGTCCCACCCAGCTCAGAAGGACCCCCACTCTGAGTCCTGAGGTACCAGCCCTACCTCTCAGCAAAGCTTTCCCCACACTCCCAGGCGGGAAATGGGAATCATAAACCCTCAGCGCCCCTCCTCCCAGCTCCTATCGTAGGTGTGGAGAACCCTAATTTTTTTCCCTTTGTTTCTCCAGCCCTAGGGAGTAGTAGCTACTTTTTGAACTTACTACTGTATTACTTCAGCACTCCCTTCAACGTTTTATTTGCCCAACATCTCTGTAATCAACTCTCTTCTTTTAAAATTTTCTCTGTTGTAACACCTCACGTCACTCCTGTTTTCCTGGAGGAGACCCAAACTGAGCACGGTGTGCATATATTAGAAAGCTCCCTGGAAGAGAATTAGATAAGTGATGCCAAAACTTAACAACTTTCTTCTAGCCAATATTTAGCAGCTTTACTGCTGTTGCTTTTGTTGTTTAAAATGGAACTGAGCTCAGGACTGGGGTTGTCATATTTAATAATTTCTTCTTTATATCTGGGAACCCATTGGGCCTTCAACTTTCTTTTATTTTTGTTACGTTTTGATGGATGTATAAAGTAAAGACCAAAACACGTATACAGAGCATTAGTATTAGATTTACAGCTCAATTAATTTCATGAATGGATACACCCAGGTCAAGATACAGCATATTTCCGGCCTTCGTATTTGAAAAGAACTATCAACAACAGATGATTCTTTATAAGGAGAGAACAAAGGAAAACCAACTCATGTTAATAAAGTCCAAGATGGAACATAAAACACTTAGTGGTGTAAGATTCGTAAACTCATCATTTTAAATAAAAAGTGTAACTGACATGACTGTTCTTTCCTCCCCACTAGAAGTGAACAACTTGGTTGCTATCTTACAGCCACTGTGTTTAGGGATACCAAACTGTGTCATCAGGGGGAAATCGTGGCATAAGCACCCACTCTCCTCTTCAGAAACTTCTAAAACTCCTGTGTGGACCTCCGTCGAGCTACCATCATGCATGCCCACGTGGGGTGCTCATTCTCAGCTCCAAGACCCCCTCAGCACGCCAACCCTAGTCTCCCAGAGGAAACCCGAGGCCCCGTTTCCTCTCCAACAAGATGAAAGAAACTCCCCTGCACCAGGAGAAGCCAAACTGCAGGCTCAAGTGTCATTGTTGGGAAACGACCTGCTCGCAGAAAAGAAGGTGGTTTGCAGAACAGCTGCCGCACGTGATCAAACCCTTTGATCCCCCTGAAAGAAGTTAGGGGTGAACGCTATCTCTGAAGAGGTGACTATGTCTACAACCCAGGGGACAGCAACCCACTCTAATAGCCCTCAACTTCGGGCATCTCTGGCAGCGAACACTTGCAGCACTGCGGGCCATGCTGAGACAAAACTGCGGACAGGCTGCCCGGCGTGGTAAACCAGCTGGTGCAGCGTGACCTGTTCAAGCAGGCCGGCGGAAGCTCCGCCCACACAACCTGGGCTCAGAGAAGCCCCACTCGCTCCCTGGAGGGGAGGAGCACGAAGTCCCAGATCTTGGGGAGATGTTGGATGAGGCTTCTCAGAATCAAGCCAACCGAAACGAACCAACGTCTAAAGAAGGTGAAACCCGAAGAAGTTACTGGGAGCTGCTATTTTATGTTATGACTGCTTTTTAAAACTTTGTTCGTGGATCCGATAAAATCTCCGTCTCGAATGTTTTTTTAGGCCCAAGCCCCTTGGACGCTGGGGCTCTTTGCAGTTTTTGCTTTGACACAAATCATTCTTTGCAGCTAATTCAGGTGAAGAAGCCTGGGAATAATGCTTGAAACAAAGGCTAATCAAGTTCTTTGTCTAATTAAAAATAATAAACCCGAACACACAAATAAAAAACTCTTTTGTGCCAAGCATCAGGTTAAATATTAAGGGTATCAAGATGGTCCTTGCACTGACTAGCACTATAATCAAATGGCAAATATACAAGGGCTGTCTGGAAAGTATCCAGCCATGTAATACGAAAAATACAGGCATTTAATGGCTGGGTTTTTTCCAGACAGCCTTCGTACACCTCTAAATAGTGATACAGGTTAAGTTTTGTAGGGATAAGAAGAATGGAAGAAATAAGGGGTTTATGGGTCAAAGTTTTGGTGTTTTCCAGGCAAAAAGAATAAAGAAGACGTTTGTTAGAGAAAACCTGTTCAGGGCAGTAAACAGTTTAGAACAGCTGGTACATATGGGGAGATGTGGGTTGAGGAGCAATAGTACTGGACTTCAGGAAATCCACGAAGATGTTTAACCCAGAAGGCTTTTTTCTTTCTTTCTTTCTTCTTTTGTTTCATTTTTAGAAAAACAACACTGGCTGCAGAGTGGAGGATAGACTTTAGGGAGAAGAAGTTAGCAGTTAGGAGACTGACAGACACATGTTGCTGTTGTTTAGGCGAGAGATAAGGAGGAGTCGATCCTCTTGGACATATTGGCCACGAGGAAAGAAGACCGGATTTTAGAACTTTCTGGACAATGTTAAAACTCAAGAGATTTCAGTGCTCGAATCCACGTGTGGAGTGAAGGAGACTGAGGAGTCGGGGGTTCCTGGGCTCAGGGAGGGGGCCAGTAGCGGAGACTTGAAACAAAGAAAAGCCACGATTTGCATTTTGGATTCGTTTCATTTGAAATGACGTCCAGACATACAAGCTGATACAGTCAGTAGCAACTGGAGATGCAGGTATGGTGCTTGGAGGAAAGGTCAGAGACGAAAATAACATGTTTGGGAAACAACATGGGGAAGGGGGATACGTGCATCCACCCGAGAAAGAATACGAGTCAGAAGAGGAGAGAACTAAGAGAATGAACACAGAAATTGAAGGCCCAGGAAAAGAAAGAGCCAGCAGACATCATGGAGAAGAGCGTTCACAGAGGTGGGAAAGGAGGCAGTGCGGCTGGACGGGTAAGAACGTGGGTCCTGGAGGCCAACAAGCTGCCGTGTTTGCCACACGTAATATGCACTTTTTTGGCCCCAATTTCTGAGAGAAAATAAGGATACATGGGTAGTAGTCATTCCATCTCTATATACATGTTTTAAATTCTTTTATTTATGCTTGTGAGGTAAAAATATAGCCCTAGAAATCAGTAACAATATCCATGCACAAAATACCCTGGAATACAATGATCGAGGTTTTTCATTGAAAAAAATTTTGTAGGTAAAATGTCTTGTACCTTGTGATTGTTCCTGTGTTTTGTAATTATTTGTTATACAAAATTTCTTGTACCATAATATGTTAAAAAATAAATGCTAAAATTCCTTTATAATACAAAAAGCAAGTACCTAAATGTAAACAAACAAAAATTTGAAGTAAAAAATGAAAATGAAAGATTTGTTTTTCCCCTGAAAGTTTGGGCCAAAAACATGTGTGTGCATTATACACAGGAGCGCGTTATACACGGTAGGTTTGTCTCCATTCTTTGCCACCTGTGATTATGTGACCCTAGAACAGGAACACTCAGATTCCTCCCTGTAAAATGGTTTAATGATAACTACTTCCAAAGGAGACTGGAAGGAACCAGTAAGTTAATGCATGAAAAATACTCAGAACAGTGTCTGGCCCATAGTAGTAAATGAGAATAAGCATTAGCAATTATGATATGCCAGAAGCTGTTTTTACTAGTCAACTCAGAAAGCCTCCTCTATATAGCTTTTTAATACATTACGATATAAGTTATGAGGTACGACATCATCCCCAAAAGGATCAGACTTAATTTTATTGCATTATATCAAAGTAACATTGTGTGAATGTTGGCTTATTTCGTAGACCTTTAAGTTACTTGTTGTCTGTTATGCTCTCTTTAGTTTTTGTTTATAAAACCACATTTAAATCTTCTGACCTTTTAAAAGTAAACCATTTAGTACTCTACTTGATTCTTATAATTCCTTTCTAAATGCTTTATATTCTATTTACATTTAACTAGTAATAATGTACTTATTTGAATAATAGTAAGACTTTGTATTCACGTCACCTACTTTACAAGAGGATCTCTGTAAGTTCTGCTTGAATTATTTATTTTTAACTGTGGGATAGTTAGAAAAGTAAATTCCAGCACTTCCATTTTATGGATTTTGAAAAAAATGAGCAGAGAACTGGGCAATGATATTTTAAAACTCAGAGAAAAGTTGAGGGAAGTTATGGAAGAGCCCTGAAACATTCCCTATCCCAAACTCAACCTTCCAGAGCCATAGGATTTCCAGAATTTTCAGACAAAGAAGTAGTCGGTAAGGGAAATGAGAGTATCCGTCACCTATCAAACTACTCTTAGAATCGGAGCTAAGAAGAACTGAGACCCTAAAAATAACACTGGGTGCCTTCTAATGAGTTAAACAGGTGGAGCCTAAGAAGTCCGGGGGGAGTGGCAGTCAGTGCAAGAAAAGCAGGAACAGCAGACGGACAGGTCAGCGGCAAAGGCAGAGCTATTAATATGACTTCTTAGAAACGGCAGTGAGTAAAGGACGGAGAGCAAGCACCATCATCAAGGGGCCTGGGCGACTCCGAACCAGGTCCCATCAGGTTGGACAAGCTCGAGAGACCTGGTAAAGTCATCAGGAGATCCAAGAGATCCAAATGCCATGCCAGAGCACAGGTCCAGGCAGGCTGGAAGTCGGTGTCAGAGAGTGTGACAACCAAGGGAGGCTGTGATCAAATGGAAGAAGGCCATGTCAGTGGGTCCAGGAAAAGCCAAGAACAGGTCTGGGCAGGACAGCTGTCAGTAACACAGACTTGCGTCGCACAGGAGGACCTGGGGGAAACCGTAGTGTGCCTGTGACAGGAGCAATCAATGTCTGGTAGATAACAGATGCTCATAAAACCTTTCCGGGGCCAAGGATTCGAACTGATTTCCTTTTCAGAGCAAGGTCATCAGCAAGGCCGGATTGGTTAGTTATTACATGGCCTGCTGGGACTGGTTATCAACTCTTTGTCTGAATAGTGAAGAACCTGCCGTTATAAGAGTAAGTGACTTTGTCACTTGTTTTGGAAGCAGGGGTTGGAAACGTTCATTCCAAGAATGAAAAATGATGTAGATGTATAATTTGGCACTCGCCGGGGACTGGGAGAAAGTGGAAAACCGCTAACTGTCCTTTAATGCCACAGTAGTAAGAAGCATGGTGTACCTCTGTGGTGACAAGCTAAGTAATGACACAGCATGAGAGGCTGCTTGCTGGTCAGGTATGAAAGGACAATGCAATCAGACCAAATGTAGCTTAGAAGCCTTCCTGCAGGTCTGTTTACAGGAGAGGGGGAAAGGAAGCTTTCAGAATTGCCTATTTAAAATGTCAGAGAGAGTCCCCTCTTTCAGACTTCCTCTTTATAATACACACAACTGTCGGCTATAGCATAACCTCCAAATTCCAATTTTAAAGGAAAAAAATGAACATGGGTACTTGACTCAAAAAAGAAGTTGTGTGAAATGTTGACAAAAAGAGAAAACTTTGGTTCATGTATTAAAACTGATTTAGCAAAACGCTTTGCAGATTCTCAGTGTTCTCCAATTATTATATATATTATATAGGTAGAATGACATATGTCACTATATATAGTAATAGTTCCAAAATAAGAGTTTCAGATTCTTATCTCTTATGAGTTATTCCTTGGTAAACAATTTGAGAATGCTCTTATTTCCAACTTAATGCTTATTTATAATAATACATTTAAAAATTAGAGAAGTAAACATGCTATTGACTGAACGTACATTATAATGTGTAGTGTGTATGTGCATAGTCTAATACAGACAGAGTTAGAGGAGCAGATAAAATCATCACGCAGAGGACATAGGTTGAAAGGCCCCATCCATTCCTCTGGGACAATCAATGTCCCAGTGGTGCCAGTGCTGCTGTCAACCCATCCACCAGAGGAAGGATCACGGGGCCCTCATCCCCCATTAGAACCTTGTCCTTCTGACATGTGGGACTGGTTATTAAAAGTTAGTGAGGGAGCCTCAGGGAGGACCCGTCTCAGTGATTCCCAGGAACTGAGATACTGTTCTTCTCAGAGGAAGAACGTTCCTTTCTGCTGGAGTTGCTCAGCTGAGAGGATGTGAGCTGGGACCATTAGCCTTCATCCTCTCCTGTCATGAAGAGGAAGCACACCCACAGCTGAGAGAATGAGGCCCACGTGAAAAAGGAAGCAGGAAAAGAAGAAAAAGAGGAAGAGGGAGGAAGGGCAGAAGGGCACGTGGATATAAGGCCAACATGAGCTGTGGCTCTGACCAACTGCCCGGATATGAGGCTGCTCATATAACTCATGAGCCCAGTGCTTCCTTAATAAGCAAAGTCAGCAAAAGCAAAAGATGTTGCGTGCATGCCTTACGCTTCGGGAACATTAAGTATTGACATGGGCGCAGTACTAGAAAGCTAGGAGTATCTGGCAAGAACACTTAACCAGATCACGGTATGTTGTTCCACAGGAGGTGTGTTCTGAGCAACCAATATTCCAGTCCTGGAATGCTGACAAACTGGAGTTTCCTATCTCTATAAAATAGCCATGACATTGAGAAACACGGCACATGAAGGCATTATGGTAGAGTTAACCACGTGACAAAAGGCAGTTACTATCCCAGTTAGCGCTGCGCCCGCCCACTTCCCCAGGCTCGGTCAGACGTACGACGTGGGAGCAGAGGCGTGCGTCACTTCCGGGCCGCAGCGTCTGCGAACCAGCGCGTGACAACCCCCACCCCCACCCAGCTACTTCTTCCTCGGCCGCAGCGATTGAGGAAGTCATACGTTGAGACGGCGGGGACACCAGACGGTAGTACTGTCAATTGCTGAGTGACCGCATGGAGGACAGGGCTCGGGAGAGTCACCTAAGGCACAGCGGATTGGAAAACGAACTTTGCACGAATGGAAAATGAACCTCTGCCCTGACAGACCGCCGAGGTTGGGGGTTACCGCAGCGTTAAGTTAGTTTTCATCCTCACTAAGGGTTTCCCGGTTTTTTTTTTTTGGTTTTTTTTTTTTTTTGCTTTCTGGTATGGGGGGTAGCTCCCTGGCTGGGAATCGAACCCAGGCCGCAGCGCTGACAGCGCCAGTGCTGAAGCCTTAAGCCACTACACCATCAGGGAACTCCCCAGGTTTCCCTTTTTATTTCCCATTTCAGTTGGCTCATCAGATTTAGTTTGAGAATATCTGAGTAAGGCATTTCAAAAAAAAACAAAAAAGATGCAGAAAGTTTTACGTAAGTACCATTCGGAAATGTAGACAACGATTTATAAAAACTGTTTTTAAGAAATCACGTAGATGTGTATAATTGTGAGATGTTTCATAATTAATTACTGATCAAGTCATGCATAGTACATATTGATAAGATGCAGTCCTTACTAAATTGAAAGGGAAACGTTTTAACATTCACTGTTGTTTTCTGTTTTCACATTGATTCTGGCTTTTATTTTGGTAGTATAAGTCAACATTTTTTCCTTCCTTGGGAAAATGAACTTTTTCCCATTAAGTCTTTTCGTATTCATTACATTTACAATGATGATATATATGTACAGCATTAGTACACTAATGACTTTCCAGCAGATGACTGTTTTAATTCTTATGTCTCAATAAAACATTGTTTTTAATCAATCATTTTGCCAGTTATTCTGCTAAAATCATATGTATATGCAATAAAAATAAAAACAAATCTATGGCATCAATTGATTTTCCCTTGTCCATTTTCCCCAATAAAATATTTACCCCCATTTCCAAAGGTGGCATAATTTTGTGCCTGAAATTTTACAAAAGTGTGCTAGAAAAGAGTTCCTTGACCACTGATTTCCAAGTAACTAAGATTTTGTTACTAACTATAGTGCAAACTACCAGGTGCACCAGCTAGCAAGTAATGCCGACTGGTGGTGAGGCCGAATGCTAGAGGTCTTCCTCAGGAAGAAGGAAGAGTGAAGGCCTGCAACTGTTCAGTCTGAGTAACTTTTCAGCCTCAAGTTTCTAAAGTGGAATAACGAACAGAAAACACCACTCTTGTCATTAATTAGGTTTCAGATTGATGGATGCAAGCCCAGCGTTCCTAGGACTAACACCGAACTGTTGTGTAAGCAGACTTGTGGAGGTATTAATATAAAAGCCACAACCATTCTGCTTTCCTTCCTTCTCATCACCTCAGTTTCCTCCAGGGGCTTAATCATGTAGGAGCGTTAATTCATCTTACCATGAATTAACATGGATATTGACTAGAGTCAATTCAACTCCTTCAGTATTTTCTTGAATAGATATCCAGACTGCAGGTTTTTCCACGGGATTCCTATGTAGAATTTGTATATTGATACGTTCTCCTCACACAGCCCCAATGTAAAGAGGGGTCTTACTCAATGAAGGCAGGCCAAACTAGTGGTGGACTGGGAAGCCTTAAACGTCCGGGGCCAGACCAGTGTCCCCCCAAAAGTAATGGAGCAAGAAAGGGGCCATTACTCAACTCTAAAAATGGTGTTTATCTATAGTTGAAGGTAGAGAGAGTTAAACCAGGAAAAACAGAAATTGGCACCTGTCTGTTCTTTCTGTGTGCCCCGCAACCCACTTTACGATACTTCTTTCGAACGTGGCCCTCGCAAAACTCATGCCTTGGCAATGTACATTTCAGATCTTCTGCCTCTTTGCCTGGAAACTCCCAGAAGGGACTCTTTCTTTGCCAATAAGCTCATTTCCACCTCTGAAAAACACACTCATCGTTTAAAGCCTCACTAATCCATATATTCAAGACACTTTCCTGTATGTCTTAATGAGTGGCCTCTGCTCAGCAACAGAGTACATCAATGAAAGGCTATTTCTCCTTGCAAGGAAATAACCTAGTGGTGAAGACAGATGCAAACCCATACGTAAACTATCGTGCAGTAAATTTCACGGGCGTGACACACAATCACAGAAGTACACAAGGAGAGGGAGCTCACCTAACCTTAAGAGGTTCTCCACAAAGTCTTCCACATTCCCCACAGTCAACTAGGCTGTTCTCCATTCACTGCCCTGCACCCCTGAACATTAGGGTTAAGAAATCGATTCTGAAGCCAGACAGGATGGCTTCAGAACCCGACTCTACTAACCTGCCTACCTTTGTGACTTCGAGCAAGTCACCACCCCTCCCTATACATCAATTTCTTCATTCATCTCATCTATAAAATGAAATAATAAAAGCTTATATTTTACAACACTGATGTGAGGATTAATTGGGGTAATACATTTAGAAGAATATCCCATTAGATCAGTGCCTGCCATCTAGTAAGTAATAAATATTGGGCTATGAATATATAATGTTTCCTCTTCAGCCATCAGATGGCCATTAGTATAACTGGAACCTTTAATAAATTATAATTTCCTTTGGAGAACTCATCTAGGTTGGCAAAATGCAAACAGCAGGAACTCAATAACTGCCTCTTAATCAATACTTTCTCTGCCTAAACTGCTGGACTCTTCTCTTTTATAGAGTGTAATTTGTTTGTATTTGCCCTTCACTCCTGGCAGTAATGAAGTACCAGCTTTCCTCTGACTGGGGTCCAGAATGATGGCCAGGGTCTGAAGGAAGCACCTGTTTCTATTAGCAGTTCCTTCTTCTGGGGGTACATCCCCTCTTTGCACAAAACATTGCCCTACATAGCACCCCCCTTCTTCTCCAACTCTACTTTCCTATGACCCACCCTAAGTTTTCCATCGTTTCAACTTGTTCAACAATAACTCACTTCAATCAATTAAGACATCTCCTCTGACCTATTGCTGCCATTGTTTAACTCACAGTGATACTGAAAGTATCTACTTTGGCAGGACAGTATAAGATAGCAACATGTGAACATGTTTAATAAACCCCAATCTTAAGAGTATTTATTCATTATGAATGAGGAAAAATATTACATTTTCAACTTGAGCTTTTGGCCTAAATTCCATGTTTCATTATATCTTTGTATATTATATATCTTTTGGGATTGTAAGTGAATGAGACTTGTTTTACTACCATCCACTAAGAACCTAGAGGTAAGCTGGTTAGATCAAATGAGTTACCTCTCACATAAATGATCTAGCCAGAGTTTTAAAGGATGGATGGCATTTACGAAGGAAAATGTAAAGAATTTTGCAACCCTAGAATAGCAGGAACTATAAGAAACTCTGTCCCATTAAAATATCAGGACCATTAGCAAATCATTATCTGACAATGATAGTGATTGCAAGAACCAACATAATAATGGGAGGGCATCAATGGGAGAGCCACACCGACCTGAACAAGTTGATCTGTACATGCGTTTGGCTGTCTTCCCATAACACCAACCTGGATGTGAGGACTGAAATCCACTAATTGCTACTGATTCTTAATTATGGGATAGGGTCAGGGTAGGGGAACAAATGATGATGATTTCAGAATAAATCTGGGAAACACATTGGAAATCTGAAGACAGGGAAAGAAAGTAAATATTTGAGTAGAAAAGTTATTTTTAATATTTTCTATTGATTTATAGTTAAAATACAGAAATGGGTGATTCCTAGATGAGAATGATTGGCTGCAAGGATAGTATGATATTATGAAATTTTGATTTCTGGGATACTCCTTATGGTACCAGAAAGACAGACCCTTGAGGAGACAAAGTACAAGATTTTGTATGATTCAAAATTTTGTACAAAATTTGTACGTATTTGTTCAGAGAACAGCTAGTATGACCATCAATAACTTAAATGAACACGGAGGGTGGAGATGAATGAAAGCCCATGTTAAGTTGTGAAATCACTTACAAACTGAGCCCATTATAAAGATAAATGTTGGGTAGAAACCACAATATAACCAAATAATAATAAAAGTAAGAATTGTTGCCATTCATTGAGTGCTTACTATTTCCCAGGTACTTGAAAGACATCTAACTCAATGTCCCAGTGTCCCTTTGTGATAGGTAACTATTGTCTCCAATACGCAGATTGTTTTAAATGAAGCTTAATTGATTCAAGTCACTTGCTAAAAATCCTGTAGCAAATAGTGGAGATGCTCATAGTATTAAAACTTGAAATCGGGATCCTCTGACCCCACAGTTCATACTAAACCATTAAGCTGCACTGCCTCACCATGGCACCTAGACATTTAAGGAGAAAACATTTGGGCAGAAAACATCTTAAATGGCTTCAAACATATCTACCCATAAGAAGTAGGTAATAAATATACTAAAATTGTCATGATAACATGAGAGAATTTCAAACGTGTAGGTGCAAATAAAACTTGGAAAAATGGAACTGTTATTCCTCTTCTCGTCATTCTGACAATACTGGGATAGAAAGCTTTAATACACACACACACACACACACACACACACACACACACACACACACATACACACACACCACTGTTGGTTACAAGAAGGAAAGGGGAAATCCAGATTATATTCAGCTGTGGCAATACTGAAGTCCCCCTGGCCAGACAAGGACATAGATGAGATGTTCCTGACATAGTTCCAGAGATGCCACAGTGGCCAGTATGTACCTATGGCTGTACAACTCCTGGGGCAGAAAGCAGAAGCTCCTCCACGTTCTTTCCTAAGACACACTGCAGCACCTTAAAGCTACAAAGGGCTGTGCAAATGACACTGAATACGATTTGTGGGGCAGCAGGAACACGTTTAGAAAAGTCAGGGGTTTTAGTTGAAAATAAGCTCGAAATGGTTGAAGCGTTTATACAACTTCCAAGAGAGGTGATGTGATCTTCGTTCACCAAGAAGTCCACAGAATCTAGATCCCTGATAGAAGGGACCTGTGTGCTAGTCCAACCTCTCTTGGCTTACTCTGTGTTCTTGTCAAAAAATTTCAAAAGGGACTTACTGAACATTTCAAATGAAAAAAAAAAAATCAAACTAAAAAACAGCCCAGAATATTTGAAGGATTTTTGAAGACAATAAGCATGTTTAAAATAAAAACGAGATTCAGACAACCATGGTGACAGTCCTCAAATACACGTATGTAAAAGACTGACTGATGGCCATGTGGAGGAAGGAGGGCTAGCCTTGATTTTATTTTTATGGTCCCATCAGTATAAGTTAGAGATAAATTTTAACTCAACTGAAGGAGAGATTTAGACTCAACGCTGACAACTATGTCGTAAATTAGCAAATAGCTTTTAGTCACTGGCGGTATTCAGGCCTCATGGGGACAGATAGTGGTTAGCATCAATTCTTGACAGATAATTGGTTCGGTGACCTTCAGGATTTTTGTCAATGCAGACATTGTGATTTGAACATAATCCTTTCTAGTCTCCCTTGTCATGTGAACACATATTTGTGAAACAGTCTGACCACTCTTTGAAACTCATCTTTGGACATAACTAGCTTGAAGGTTTCCATGGAGTGTGCATGGAGATGTAACCTGTATCCTGGAAGTCATTACCCGAGTCCTTGAAACCTGAAACTCTTCCATAGGGTCAAAGAGCATTGGTGAAGAAAACAGGTAAAAAGTCATATGGAGAGATTCTTAAAATTTATACATGTCCACATATCCAGAAAATTGCCCTCTCTTCCCATGGTGATCCCCATAAGCTGTCTTCCTTGCTCAGGGTGTGGGGAGCAGGCAGATCACTACCTCCTATAGCTGCTGTCCCATGGTCTCCATGGATGTGGGAGACTCAGATGTTCCCAAGGTCATGCTCAGTGGGAAGCTTAGTATTTCAGGATTGGCTGTCCATTTAAGTCTGCTCCTGGTTTATACCTATGTTAAATTCCAACAGCAATGGAGATGATGAACTCTCACATGATGGGAGAAAGCAGATTTTAATTATGTGGTCTTAGCAAGACATCACCTTGAGAATTTTAGCATGGAAACATCCTGGACAAATTCAAAGCCAATGACCAGGAAATTTCATAACAAAGCTTGTGTTTTCAGAATCATTTTCCCCTCTGAGGTGGATTGTGATGAGAACGGCTCTATGGGGAATGCTTTTCACCCTGTTGAGGGGAAGTTCTCATCTCATAAGGCCATCACAAAGACTATAGAAGACCAACAGTGTGTGCCTTAATGAACAAAGTTGTTAATAGGATCAAATTTTAGGAAGAGCAGGAAATGAAATGCGGCACAAAGGCCAAATGTTCCATCATGAATTTAGAAAATCATTAGGAACATGTGGAGGATTAATACTGGAAATAATTCTTCAATTACTTCAGTAAAACTCTAAATGTTAAAGTCACAGAAAATCTCTCAGCTTTGGTTGTGGTTACATAACACATAAGAATGCCAAAAAGGCCAAGAAAGAAAGAAAGAAAAGCAGAAATCAGTGGCAAAAGGGGTTGGATCTAGAAGAAAGCTGAGCATATTTTATAGAAGACTGTGTTAAAACAAAAACTTGTCCTTAAAAGGAAGAGAATTAGCCAGTATAAGAAGGTGAATCTCTAGATTAAGGATCTTGATAACGCCACAGGAATAAAAGTTAAGGCAGGGATTTTCTTCACGTGGACTAGTAACTAGTACTAAAGGATGGGAGAAGCCAAAAAACAGGATTCATTAGCTTCTCTTCTCCAAAAGCAGAGAAGAGAATCAGTTATAATGGTCTCCAAGCTACTGTATGCCTCCCCCAAGGAAGTGACAGAATACAACCAGCCTGATCAACTTGTATATATGCAGCTCAGGTCTTGGAATGAGATCATTCCTATCTGACCCTGTTCTCAGGGTGACTGGTGGCTATTTTGACAGGAGCACCTTAGGGTCAGTACAGATCTCCACACTACTCACCTAAGAGTTTGGTTCAGATGAGATCTAACAGTTGCAGGCAGCCACGGAGGAGAGTATGACCGACAAAGTGCCATCTGCCAAGCTGGGCCATGCCCAGTCTCTCAACACCTGTCTCAACACACGACACTGCAACCTCTTGTGGCCTCCCTGTGATTGCTTGTGTTCATCATTCTCACTGCTGTACAGAACTTAACCATCCAGTACGAACCCTGTTCATCAGGCTCTGGCTCTGTCTGATACACACAGCTCTGATATAGCTAATGCAGACACCATGCTCTATGCCTGAAACACAGGTACAAGAGGTCCGGACCTTTTTGATGCCTCAGCATTCCTCAAGAGCAAAATAAAAGAATGGGAAAAAACATGTATCTTGATCATCCAAACCATGCATTCAGAGTTGACTGGGAAGATTTAGAAACAGTGCTCAGATGGACACTGAAGTCTCCTCCACTTTTTGGTGCTTATCATGCCAAGCAGGAATATACCCAGGAGGTAGGTGCTAGTTCTACTGCCATCGTTAGGTAAGAAAAAAAACTTCAGACTTTAAAGAAAAGGCAAATGATCCCTCATTTTCTGTGACCTCAGGGTCTGAAAGTGGAATCATTATTTCTATGGACCACAACACCCGAAGCCACAAAAGGCAGCTTGTTAATGTCACTTTGTTTCAAAACGTCACTTAAAAGAAGCCTAGACTCCTCGCGTAATTACCAATTTTCTGGATGCTCGTGTGTTTCTGACAATGAAACTATCTTCTTTGTAGGCTTTCAAAAATTGGGCTAATTTGATGTATTCCAAGTCTCTAACCTTATCAGAAAAGAAATAGACCTCAAAATTGAAAAGGAGGCTTGGGAAACCATTTCTAGGATTCACATGCTTTAAAACTCTGTTTACCACAGTGAGATCTTATTGTTCAGAAGAAATGGGTGCAATCCTCATCCTGAAGCTTTGGGAAGCTTCTGCATGGGGAGCCCTTGCATCAATCTGTACAGGATTTACAAATGGGATCTACTGTTGGGGTGTTTCATCAAAGGCTGATGGCGGTTAAGATACCCCACTGCACAATGGCTTTAACTTCGATTTTGGTTTTAGTACTTCTCGAATCAGGGCTTCTCAGGCAGTTCAGTGGGGCACTAGCAGGTCTGAACCATGTAACGGAGCATGACAGGGACACACAGCCACCTCCCTGCCTGTGCTGACAGTCATGTCAGCATGGTGTCTGCTCATTCTTCCCTTCAAGTTCCTCTATTGACTGTCAGTATCATACCGTCACAGCCTGATTTCTTTCCTTCCTTATTAGCTCCCTTCCCTTCCCCTTCCCTTTCCTCCGATAAATGAATCTGAACTCAGGTGAAACGTGTTTTTCAGGTTATAACCGAGAAAGTGCGCCGTAGTGAGAGGACAAAGATTTGGAGACCTGTCAGTCCACCCTAATTTGCAACCAACCTCAGCAGGTTAAATACTTGTCCCAACTCCATCACAATCCAAAGTGTATATTACAAAACATACAATCGCTCTCTTCACAAATTAAAGCTGCCCACATATAGCTTTTTTCAACTTTCTCTTTGGGTATCTCAAGAACCTCAGAAACAAGGGGAAGAGGACAGAAGTTGGCCTTGTTCATGCACTCAGGTGTCGGTTCATGTCTTCAACAAAAACTCCCCGCCTGCCCGTTACGTGCCCAGCACTGCCCTGGATACAGGAAAAACACAGATGAAGAAAGCAGTACCCAGCTCCCAAGGAGTTCAATATTTAGTAAGTTAGCCCCATGAGAGCAGCAGGTGATGGGAGCCGTGGTCCATCTGTTTTCATTTCTCCTGTTGACTTGCAGTTGGAATACCAACAAGCCATCACATTGCATCCCAGATGGGGTAAGGCATTTCAATTTCTGTGTGGCTTTTATAGGAGCCCAGTTCAATAAAGGTGTAGGAAAATGTTTAAACCAATGGAGTGCAATATAGTTGAACACATAGACTTGGCAAACTTCAGGCTTGAAAGCCAAACCTGGGTTTATGTCTCAGCTTCACAACTCACGAAGTTCTGTAAAACCAAGTTTTACTGCAGTAAAATGGGGGCTATTTATGATAATGGCCTTTGTAGAATTGTGATTGCTTAAAGCATGGAAAGCAACAAGTCCTGGGCTTAGCATGGTAGGTAAGTGGTAGTACTCTCCCCTCCGCCCCAATTCATGCTTCTCCTCAATACCTTGATGGTGGAGAAAGCAAAGCCAAATGTGATGAGGAATACAGGAAAATGGCATATGGCAAAAGGAACTTTGAATATGACTTTAAAACTTTTTAGATCTAGAAGCAGATCAATTCTTATAAAATTAAAGATATACGCGTCTATGTAGAAATAAATGAAAATATGTATTTAGATGATAAATTTTAAAGAAAAATCTGATCTTTAGCCACTGTACTTTACAATTCTTATTGTATTAATTATGATTCTATTGGAAAAGGGTAATAATATTTTTTATATCAACTAGATTCTAAGAACTTTTTGCATGAAATGCAAGGCTTGATGAGTCTCTTAAAGTTTACAAATAAGCAAGCATATTTAATTTATACCAAATTAGCAACAAATATTATAATCCTTATAATCTATTTTATTTACCTCTTTACGATTACTATATGGAAGTCTCTAAAAGTTTTACATAATTATTCCCAAGTGTACATATATGTATACGTATGTATGTGTGTGTGTGTGTGTGTGTGTGTGTGTGTGTATATTTCTTATATACATAAAACATATATGAGGGCTTCCAGAAAAAAAATGTCTCTATGTTTTATATTACATGGCTGGATACTTTCTGGACAGCCCCCCCAAAACAAAAAAACAAAAAACAACTTTTCTTTCACCTATAGTTTGGATTTGTTTTTTGCAATGACTATCTTTTTATCCCCCCAAATCAATACATGACTTTTATTGCATCTTTAAAATATCACAAATAAGTCTGAGGAATCACTCAGCATCTTGGCGTTTCTGTAGCTAGAACACTTAGATCTTATTCATCAGCCTGCTGAACTGCTCCTTTTTCAGAAACATAGATAACCATCCACAATTTTTTTGATATCCCTGTTTTTAACTGTTTTGGCTCGTTGAATCAAAGCAGTTGAATTTGATACAAGGTCAATATCATTCCTTTCAATAATGAACTCGTCTTTCTAGGCTTGAGATACTGGGCTAGCAACACCTAACCCCCGCCGAACCCTGAGGATGTGTTTTTCACTGAAGAAATTTCGGATTTCAGCAAGAGAATCATTCTCACCATCATCATCATCACTTACACCACAATAACAAGAAGGCATAATCTAACCAACGTTGTCTATTAAATACCCTTGGTATCTCCATTTGACAGATGAGAGCTGAGGCTCAGAGGAGTGACACATGCAGCACACAGGCACACATGCAGCACATAGCACAGAGGACACGGCTGAGCCGAGATGTGCACCCTGGCAGCCAGGCTCCATGTCCCTGTTCATAACCATTGCAGCCTCCCTGCAATAGACTGAAGTGGTTTAATTGCTTGGGGTGTTAGTTAAAATAATGTACAATTTATAACTATTGCACACTGTGGTCAGTTGGAATTGACCCCAAAATATTCTGTTAGAAACATGCCCTTTATTTTTTCAAAATAAATATAGACCTGTTTGCCCTATAAGGGTCATAGCTAACAAGAAGAAAACTCGTCACCTACGTGCTTTCGCTACTCGAATGAAGTCTTAAACGATCATGAATTTATTTTCAAGAAAATCACAGCTTTTCTTTTTTTACCATGGCAAAAGGACTTTAAAACAGGAGCTTTTTCGCAGGGTCCACAGGATGAGTGAAAGAAGAAAAAGAAAAAATCCAATGAGGGGAACATTCAAAGGTATACAAGGGAACCTAAATGGTTCTCGCTACCAACACTCTACAATTTGTCATGAGACGACTGCTCAGTAGCCGTAACTCCCTTCTCTCTTCCTAAGGCACAGTGGTGAAACGATTTATGATACTGCACTAACTGGAAGTACAAGGAAAATGTGGTAGAAGGGGATAAGGAACTCACTAACGTGAGAGGAAATCAAAATCAATCTCTAACGACAGATTACTTTCCACATTAATTTCTCTGGGGTCACATCAAAGTCTTCCAGCCTCTGGCTCCTGTCTTCCCAGCAGGGATGAACGATTTCAATGATAAACCGGAAGCAAGGATGGGCAGCATGTGCCAAAGAAAAGCTAGGTAATGCTAACGTAACAAAATCTAAGGCTAACGTAACAAAATCTGATGGAGGGGGAGATGTGTACCGTCAGCTATCATGCAGAGCTTGCCTTTATTTGTTGGCTTGTTTGTTTTTCAACCAGGTTGATAGCAAAGAAATTTAGAATTGAATGTGGATTATTGAGCACTTTTTTCATTTTCCTGCCTAAGATACATCAGAAAAACTGAAAGAAACAAATGGTGTGAGTACATGCCCCTTGGGGCTTTTTGGAAGAGTAACTCAGACTCCGGATCCCACGTTGACATGCTCTGTGGATGTGAATGTACCTGACCAAGGTTTATGAGCTGGATGGCTGCCCCAAGCCCACTTCTCTTCCAAAACGCTTCGTGCATTCATTTGCATCCCCCACTACATCGGGATAATGATCTTCATGTGTGTTTCACTTAAAAATTAGGTCATGCCTCTGACTGGTTGACCATTTCCTATGTAACTGACGATTGTCTCTACAATAAGAGCGTCTTAGAATTAGACAGGGTCTTCGAGAAATTGTCAGGAAATCAAACATCCCGGGGGCAATTATGTGCCCTGGGCTCTAACATGGCAGGAGAGGCTGGAAGAGGGACTCCCTGGTCAAGCCCTCATTTTACAGGTGAGGAGCCTGAAATTAAGAGAAGATAATTTGCTTTCTCAAGGCCATGGAAATGTCAGTGAGACAAGAACCATCTAGTCTAAACATTTCCCCCGCTTTTGCCTTTAATGCACATTCTGGTACACATGGACTCAGAATTTGGCTTGAAAATATTTACTACGTTCCTGTTCATCTAATTCAACAAAAACCTTTTATTGGAAACTGTTTGCAATGTACTTTGACAGGCATCTCAGCACTTGCAAGAAGTGAGAGTCATCAATTATGATGAATTACCTCTTTCTGAAGAGTTTCTGAGTGAAGAAAACTACTATAGACAGAACCATGGATGCACAGACTCATAAATGCCCCATGAACAACACAGAACACAAACCTGGAAAAGAAAAGTAGTGGACGTCCAGATAGAACACACACATGTTCAGAATCTGTAATCTTTTGTAAACTAGAGAGGTATTTATGGGTTGATTGATTTGGTAAGAAAATTGGGTTCATTGAAATGAACGGCTGTAGTAGAAAGACAAAATTTGAAAAGTTGACCTTTGGGCTAATGTTCAATAAGAAGTCATTTTAGTTTAAGGACTCTTCATAGCATCTTTGATAACACCTATAAAATTCAGTATTAAGTGATTGTTCTGAAATTATCAGTTTAAAACCAGTCTCTCCTACTGGAACTCAAGCTCCATGGAGGCAAGCCACATCTTGCTCAATTGATGCTGTCAGCTTTGAGCAAAGGTGTTAAAGAATTATTGGCTGATTGAGAAAATACTTAAAAAGCAGCAAAGCAGCAAAAGAAATCTGGAAGTCACTCTCAAGGGGCAAGTTTAGCAGGTCATCACAGAAGCCCAGAATTAGACTAGGCATTTGACTTTGGGAGTGGGAAGAGATTTGACCTTGGATGCGAGGTCTACAAGTTTCAAATGAATAATATCATTTGTTGACTGAGTATAAATGGGGGTTCAAGGGGAGAGGGACTCTGTGTTGACTCTCAAGTCTGGATGTCTGGAAAACAGAGATAACTTTGATAGGAGGCATTAAAATAAAGACTGAGCATAACAGAGAAATGTAAAGTAGCAGCTAACGGCAGGAGACCTGCACTCAAAGGGAATAGGTTAAGGTCCAGGTATACTTCATAGCAGCAGCACAAAGGCCAACGTACTTGACTTAATGTCCCTGCAGCTGTAAAATTCCCCTCTTAGAGATGAAAGGAGACTGTTTACACAGTTTCCCACATCGGAGGCATTCAGGAAATAGCATCTATTACAAATATGATCCATTTTGATTTTAGATGATCTCAACTTTACAGTTTGGGTTTTGGTTTGCGTCCAGGTTCTGGGTTTTGGATTGTTTATTTCACACGTTTGCACATGGGAAAGAGCAGGGATTAAGAAAGCAGTTTAAGAAGCACGAGGATTGCTTTTCTAGCAGAAGCTTGTGAGCGATGAGTGCATCCAGGGAATGGTGTCTGGGAGAAAGGCCAAAACCAGGGGAAGATGAGAAGTTGAACAGAAGGAAGAGGAGATCAAGGAGACCAAGAGACAAAACAAAAAGAAGATTCAAGAGCAATATGGTCTCCCAGAGTGCCGGGGTGGGGAAGCGGAAGATGGAGAGCATCGTTAGCAATCACAAGTGTAAGCGTGTTCCTACCAAAATCCACTACGAGGTAAGTCGCTGGAGGGCCTTCTTTGGAAACGTGTGTTTTACCCTCCTACCGTACCGAACGCCTCTTCTCAGTGCTGCCTGTCTTGCCATCTCCTCCACGTTTCATTCCAAATGCAGTGATTTATTTTATGCTTGTTACGGTCGGTTCTGCACAATAAGCAGGTGCTACCAGCAAACGTTCCATACAGGGCGACACGACTGGGTATCAGCATGGGAAACGTGTCCTGTTGAGGAAGGGGCAGGACCACGGCGACAGGCTGCCTGCTGATGTAAACACTTGATGGCTCTCTGACAGGCTCACCATTTACCAATACACTTCTCAATTCAATTCAATTTGTGTGGAAGAGGATGTCAGGGAAAACAGCTGGCAGGAGAAACGTGACATTTCATCCTGCCCGCGAACGGGAATCTTCCACAGAAACCACGTGGCTGTGTGTGTGCTAAATGTGTGTCCGCAGATGAGGGCTGTCCCGAAAGCATCCAGCCATGTAGTATGAAGGACAGGGGCACGTATGGCTGGATGTTTTTGGGGACAGCCCTCATATACACTCACAGAGGCTGTATAGAGAGATGTACTGTAAAGGATTCGGGCCAATAGACAGCAGAAAACGTTACCTTCCTTGGTATTTTTCTGGAGATAAACGTGACTGAACAAATAGAGAGTTGAAAATTTTGATGAAAACATTCAACTGATATTGATTGCAATTTCTGAACTAAAAAGATTGTTTTGAAAATGGGAACCATTAGCCATCCTTAAAAAACTAAACACAGAATCACAACCCCCCTGCAAATACCTACAATTAGTGTTGCAGATTTTGATTGGCTCAAACTATTCCCTGTGAACACAATTCAGAACACTGCCAAAATGCAGAACCTTACAAATTACCTTATGGACTCAATATATGACTTTTAAGAAATGATTTTGAAGAGAAACAGCAATGTAATTGAAAACTGATTGATTCATATTTTATATGCAAGGTTCCCAAAGTTATAAAAATGCAATCTATGGAAAGAAAAAATACTGAAGGAATGTGACCATGATCATGATAAGCAGTGAAAAAAATCAGGAATATCTTAAAATCTGCTTAAGATCACCAGAATATAAAACCCATTTACATCCAAATGTACATTTACAATGCTGATTTTATATATATTTACATAGAGTTCATAATCATTTAGAAATAACTTGATGTTTTTTCTAAAAGAGTTTGCCTCTTCATTTCAACTATCGAAATCCATTTGAGTCCGTTTTGGTAGATTTGTTTACTAAAAATTATCTATACACACTGATTTTTACCCACGGTTACCATTTTGGGCCCCCAAATCCTTCTCCACACTTGGCTAGATGGAATTATCAGCCATTACATTCTTTTTCTCTCCTTTACCCCAGACCAGAGGGAAAGCTATACGCGCTTTCTTGTAGTCCGATTAGAGGCAGGCAGCCCGGTGGCAGCCACGGAGAGCGTTCAGAACCGCACGCACAGCCACAGACCACACAGCGCCAGCGCCTCACCTCCCAACCTGTCATCTGTCCCCAATTCAATCGGAAATGAGCTGCTGCTTTCCACTGCCACTGTCCTCCGTCAAGCCCCCAGTATTTCTTGCCTGCATTTCCTCAGTAATCCTGTTACTGCTTTTTCTTAGCCTTGCGCACCTCCAGTCACCTGACTCACTACCGGCAAAGCTGCCTCCCAGAACGCGGGGGTACTGAGAACACAGCCGTGCTCAGAAAGACTCAAGTGTGCTCACAAACGGCTTCAGTTCTACCGCAAAGTGGCAGCCCGTTATCTTACCAGCCTTATTTTGTGGGTCACCCTATAATTTACTGCCCGCACTGGGAAATGCTTTTTTCAGAGTAAATGGAATGCTATTAAGAATGGGGAAGATGAGGACATATGGTCACCCCCAGCTCTCCTTGCGACTATACTAAACACAAAACAGTTCCTCCATCACCGGTTTTAGACACGATGCCCCATGGATCCTGCTTTCATCTGTTTCTCTCCACCCTTCAAGGTCCATTGAGTTCCCACGCTTCATACAGACTTTCTTGATGCCCGAAATGGTATCCTACTTTCTTCCTTTTGCTATCACTGACCCCAGGACCTCACAGTGGGCACTTGGCCTCCATATCGTTACCAGTCATCCCCCCACACCCTCCCCGCTGCACGTGACCCTAAACAACTCCATAGCAAACTTCTTACTCATCATTTCATTTTCCTAAACATCAAGTAAAGGCCCTTGCATATAGCAAATGTCTAATAGATAATTTTGATGAAATGTAATTATCATCTATGACCTGACACTTAAATTGTAGCCCTTAAATTGTAGCCCTTAAAAATATTTATTTAGTAATGACATGAACTCTAAAACACAGGAAATTCAGAAACCATTTGTGACGATCACAGATCCTGAATCATTTCACCCGTTCAAAAATCACTCACCCATTTCTGCATCTAAAAGATTTTCTCAAAATACCTACTACACGTCCCTAAATAGAAAATGGACATTTGTGTTGTCTGAGAAAAGCTTTTCTTGAGACTTTCACTTAAACTTGTCTGTATGCAATGAATCCTATTTTTATTTTATAGATTTATTTATCAAATCAAATAAAATCTAAGCGTTTATTAAATAAAATTAAAACCCTCCATCATCCACTCCTCATATTCCAATACTGTTATAGATAGAACTAAACAAGTTTGAACGGGCTTCTTTGTTCTGTTTAGTTTTTGCTGTTCTCTAAATAACACACTTATATCTTTTGAATTGGCCATTTTAGATCGTATCTGTTGACTACTCGCAGGAAGGTGACTACTTTAGTGCACTTGCACACGTGTCCTCTCTATTGATCCCTTTTTAGGCACCTCCTAATTTTTTAAAGGTTATATTACTAGTAACTTGACAGGGTTTATAATATTTACATTCACTTCAGTAGATAAACGAACAGTTTTGTGTTTTGCATCTAAACTTACTCTAACAATATAAGACCAATACAAAAGCAATTGCTGTAATCATGGCTACTAAATGTTACTCCCTTCAGATTCATCCAGGTAGCATGACTGGACCCACAGAGAGAGGATTTATATGATTATTAAAACTCTGCTTTTGAAAGGACAATTAGACAATAGGGTGTCTAATATGTTCTTCTGCAATTCCTTTTTAAATTTCTTTGTTTCATCTAAGTCATAGGTGATTGCCACTGTTACTCATGTCTCCTCAGATACACCATTTGTCTTTTGTTTAGATGATTACCAGAATAATTCATACACAAGTCACATACATTTTTAGTCCCAATGACGCATAGTTTGGCTGGCTGGCTACATCACTGTTAAGTTCAAAATATTTTTCCGTAGAAAGTCTTTGCTCACCGCCTTCTAGAATCCAGGGTGGCAAATGAAGCCTGATTTTCATTCCTTTTTCCTTCTAATTACTCTTAGAATTTTCTCTCAATTAGTGAAATTTTACTGAGATATGTGGCCCTTTCGATATTAAAAATTTTGTTTACTTTTCTTCTTCTTCTTCTTTTTTTTTTTTTGATCATGTTTCCTCTGCTTCTTCTTGTGTGTTTATTAGATGCACTGGGATCCTGCACCCATGCTCAATGTGTTCTAACATTTCCTATTTTCCTTTTTTTACTTTTCTCCTTTTTTTTTTCCTTCCTTTTTTTTTTTTTACTTGTTTTCTCCTTTTCTTTTTGATTCTACCATTTATTTTACCCCTCAGATCTCTACTTTACTCTTTAACCCCAGTCACCCCATCTGTTCAGCTCGTTATTTTCACATTCATCATTTTAATTTCCAGGGTTATTTTTCTAATTCTTTGATTGATCTTTTCCATAGCGACCTGTGCATGTATGTATGTGTACATGCTCAATAATCCCTTGATTTTCTCTTGGAAGGTTAATTAAAATTCTGCCTTTTTAAAAATTCTCTTATATTTACTGAATTGTCTTTGGGGTTTTTTTGTTTTTGTTTTTTGATGTTTTTAAAATTATGCTATTATTTTTCTTCAGGTATCATGACATCTTTGGCTGCTGGTGCTTAATTATGATTGAGATTACTAGTGGGGTCCATTTTCCTTGGAGTGGGGTGGTCAGATGACAGACCCATGTTAAGGTGGCAACTATTTTACCTGACTGGCTTCCCTTAAAGATGCATGGACACAGGCCAGCAAGGGACTGGGGTCCCTGGGGGAACTTATTCTGAGAGTTCGGGAATTTGTCATATTGCTATCCTGTATAGAAGCATATTTCCCATTTCCCAGCTGTTCATGTCTGCCGGAAATAAAATTGCTTTAAATTCTTCTCTGTTTGTCTCTCAGGGCCTTATGCCCACACTAGGAACATAAGATAATTCTACCATCCGATGAGTCGCATTCTTTAGAGTAGAATTCTGTCATTTAACCCGTACTCTCTCTACACAGAAGGTTGGAGCAGAAAGGGCAAGGGAGGGGCTCGGCTGGCCCAGCTGGTTCGAAATGCAGCTCTTTAAATACCTTTCCTGATGGTCACTCCAACGTCTGCTTCAGGTCTTTCTGCTGTCTTTGGGTTCAGAAATTATGTGAGACTTTCACAGTAAAAACGGTACCTCTTGGGCTGTGCTTTCCCACTTTTAATTTCTCCATAAATCAGACCCATTTGACTTTGATTGTTCAGGATTTTCTCAAATTGTTTTACCTCGTAGTGGCTCTAAGGATATGATGGCCTACTCCTTCTCCTGTCCTTCTTTTTCCTTTTCTTTCCTTCTTTTTTCTTTCATCATTTTTTTCCATTGTTACCTTAGAGGAAAGGGATATGTATTTGAATGTTCGTCCCGGCCCATATCTCGAACCAGAAACCAGACTAAGTTTCTTCTCGTATTATTTCTTTTAAATATGCCTTGTATGTATTTTAAATAGCCTAGAACGTGTGCTAATTTTGGTGAAATATTTTCTATATTTTGGCATGGATGATACTATCCCATGTGATACTGCACTTAAATATTTAAAAACATTTTCCCAACATAAAAATGTGTGTATGGTTACAGCCAAAGGGATGAATGACGTCATGGAATTATCTGGATAACTGTATTAATTCTCCTTTGCTTTGTGTATGTTAGACAGAACTAAGGGCAACTATAATAATTCCTTTTTGCATTTCTCTGTAAGAATTTAGCAGCTCTATTTCAGAATAAGGGATAATAAAGGAATTTAAAAATAAGTTTATATGGCCTCTCATTTCAATGAGATAATTTGTTTTTCAGACCAAAAAAAAAAGTTGTAATTGGTACCACAGTAAGTTGTATATATAACATTTCCGTTATGCCATAGTCTAACTTAAGTCATAAATAAGCATTTCTACTATTACATCATTATTGTGCAAGTTAATAGGTATTTATTGAGAGTATAGTAAGGTGAAAGGCTCTATGTTAACAGACTTTCATCAGACTGATACTGCTTACCCTCTAGAAATTCAGAAAGGATGCCATTTAAAGGTGACAGAGGAAACAAAAGGGTGGGAGTATGGGACACATCGGCGGGGGTGGACACTTTTGAGTTTATTTTCTTTCCCACTTTGAGGGTGTTTTGTTTTGTTTCCATTCGGTGTTCTGGTTGAAGCACTGTGCTCACTGGAGCTTGGCAGTGTCATAACCCTTGTCTGATTATCTTGGTTTTATAAGACCAATGAAAGATGGTAAGATATGTATTTAAGAAATCTTTCCCATGCTAACAGCTCCTAACCATCCCTGAGGATTCTTTCCCTGACTATTACATTATTTGTATTTGAATCTTCTGTCTTCTCAGCACAATTGTAAGAGTTTGTGTTAGTCTGTGTCCGGCCTTAGACTGTCTACCCTTCCTTCATACAGCTTTTCTATAAGAAAAGAAAAATTCATTTATATTATGACTCGGGAGACTGCAGCAGTAGGCACAAAGCCAAAAAATGATGTCATGAAAATCTATTGGAAGAAACAAGATTCATCTTGATTTCAACATCTGAAAAAAAAGGCATGTGCAGAAATTAAAAGGTGTTCTATCACTCAATGAAGACACAGAGCACTGTCTTTGTGAATGGTACTGATGTCCCTTTATAGCTTGGTTTTACTCAGAGTTTTTGTGAAACACCTGTCAAAATTACCCAACTAATTTTACTTGTTATCCTTACTTCTCTTGTAGTGTCAGAGAGACCCGTGTGGTTAGATGAGGATTTTTCCCATGGATATGACTCCAGGAAGCATAATTAAATGCATGCTAGAAGACATTTTGCTCTTTCACTGTCTTCCGTGTTATAAATTCTGTCACTGCTGTACAGCTATGGGATGCGCAGCTCTCATCTTTGCTTCCTCATCTCAGCTCTGACCCCTCACCATCTCCCCTGGCGCTTGAGTCTGGCACCTTGCTGGGTGCAGCAGGCAGCAGGCAGCATGGCTGGGAACCAGACTGAGCCTTACAAGAAAGGCTCAGGGAAGCAAGCAGACGGACATGGGCTCGACGATTAGCATGATGCTGGACAACGCTCAATAGGGACCTGCTGAATTCATGGGCACGGCTGGTGGCGGGGGGACTGACGCTTGCCAACACTTTGAGTTGGTAACGGTGCAGCTGATTGGCTGAGCATCTTTCAGTAAGAATGGAGGACCAACCAGCTCTTTGGTCCTCCAAAGTCAAGAAAACTTATTTAAAGCCTTCATTGAGAGATATAAAAGTTTTATTCACTATGAATATCTGTGTCAACAATTATAGCAACCTGAAAAAAATAAACATTCTCAAACATTTTGTGTGTCATTTTAAATAATAAAAGATACCTTGACAGAGAATGGCAGGTAGCCAATTTTAATGTGAAATGTTAAGATAACACATGAGTGTATTATATAAAGGACTTCGTAGCAAAATCTTAGGCACTCAGAATATAATACTTCTTGGTGTAGAGCTGGTCTAAATTCAGCAACTCTAAGCCTAAACGACTGCAGGATGACAAGGTTCTGAAAATTCCTACCATCAGTTTTTCTTACTGATTTCTTTATTTTTTCCACGTTGAGTTATATCCCTAATATGAAATAAATTCCAATTATTTTATAATCTGCCTTTCAATATGCTTCTTTGACTTGTTTTTTATTCCATGGAGCTAAGAAAGAAAAAAGGAATTTTGTCTGGCCACATTCAGTCGTATCTCTATGGGCGTGGATTAATCCCAACCTGCAGGTACACACGTTGAATTCCAGCTTTTCAGGCGGCTGGACAGCTCCCACGGGCACGTCCCTTCCATCCTGACACTCTCACTATCTCCATCACTGCTCCTCAAGAGGCAGCGACAATCCTGCAGTTTTTGTTCTGAGAGACAATGTGGTTGTGGGTTTTTTTCCCAATTACCTTAAAAATCTTACTATCATGATGCACGTCTGAACTACAATGATGATATCCAATAGCTTGAGGTAGGACCATGATTTTATTTATTCTACAAAAATCTAGGCACAGAAAGACGTATCTGAACAGAAGAAACAAAGCATCTTATTCGTGTTGTTTTTGCACCGCCCCCCCACACCTTGGATGTCATGATATGAACAGTGACAGCAGGCTGTCATTTATAAAACGTAAAGGAAGAGAAAGGAAAAGAAAAAGTTAAGATGCCAAAACTCAGGAGATTTTGATTGGTTAGGTATTAACTGTCCACAAGAAAGCAAAATAAACTACTTTTGGCCGTCTCCAGAAAAAAAAAAAAAAGAAGTAAATAAAAAGGAGCAGTCCTAGGTAATAGAAACACATATACCACTTAAGTTGATGTTATTCATATGTCACACAATACATACACTTTCAGACTCTGAAAAACGTCACTTTGCCCTGACTAGTCCAACAAACCATATCGAAACAGACCCACCAGGCTTTGAGAAACTTATTGTCCAGTTCACACACTCTTTCCCAAGTAAAATTTATGAATCTGATCCTAATAAATTCCCACCTGAATATGTAAAACGATCATATTTTCTGCTTCTTAAGTTTAGAGCCCACAACTCTCTCACTTGTCTTTCCTGCCTTGTGTCGATAGGTCCTCCACAAAATAGTTGTGGACTTCCATCTGTCCACACAAGTCATGAAAGATCACAGGCCTGGAACCCACAGCAAGTTCGCTTTGTTCAACAACAAGTTTGCTGAAGTACCTTTTTGTCCAAACATAGCTGAAGGCCACACTGACCTCGCAAGGGATGAATGCTCGTATTAACAAGCAATCCGTGCCTGTATTGAGTTCTTTTCCCTCTGACTTCGGTGGGATTTTAAGTGTCAGGCACAACCTCATTTGGAATGTTGGACATTAGGGGAATGTAACTGCCTCCAGCATGTTTGATTTCCTCATGACTTCTGATGTTGGAAGACAGAACAAGTTTTAAGTCCTCAGCTTGAGAGAAGAACTTTCTCACATGCCCACTGAGCTGAAGTATCACTGGTCTTTGCTTTACAAGCTTGCTTGTCTCTATCATACTACCCCAACCTTGGAATTCATGGTTAGTATTAGCTCTCTGCTTTTCTGTATGTGGAACTACATACATCCAGTTTACCACACACTCCCTTACACATATAGATGCTCTTTACTGACAGTGTTTTATTAATGAGGGATTAGTGAGAGAAGAAAATTATTTCAGGAAATTCAGTTGATCTTCGCCTTCAAAAAAACTATAAGCTGCTTTGTATACTGCCCCTTGCTGTCTGCAATCTCCCACCATCACCTTCCAACTATGAAAATGGGGCCTGAGGAGAAGTAATAAGATGATTCACATTGAACTAAGCCATTTCAGTTTCTCTGTGTTGTTGTTGTTTACTGTAAATAAACCCTGCTTCCATGACGAAAGCTGTCATCTTATTATTGAGGAATAGTTTGAACCCAGAGTCGCAGGAGGGCCAGAAAGAGGCACTTCTCATGCTTTGGAATATCTCTGCAACAGCTCACCCCTGTGGATCATGCCTGCCCTTTCTCCCTTCCTCTTTTCATTAACATTTAGGAAAAAAACAGGTGTGTGTATAACAGCTGGGAAGAAAGGCCCAGAAAGTTACCTGAGGTCTGTCGATGTCCAACATTGCCAAAGAGGGTACACTGAAGTTTTTTCATGGAAATCCAGCCTCAATCAACACATTCAAAGCCAAGAGACTTTGAGGGTACTGTGCGTGTGCATGTGTGTGCGTGTGTGTGCACATACGTGTGTGTATGTGTGTGTGTATATGTGTTTAAACAAGAATAACACAACCTGAATCATCTCGAGAGAATATAACTGAATCAAAACAAGAGAGGCAGGAAAGCATTCTGAGGAAAAGGGTTAAAGCCAGGGAGCCTCGGCAAATGCATTTCCCGCACTTACCTTTTCTGCTGACTGGGCTGTACCGAAGAAGATGGGGATGAAGGCTAACCAGATGATGCAGGTGGTATACATGGTAAATCCAATGGGTTTGGCTTCATTGAAGGTCTCTGGCACGCCTCTCGTCTTAATGGCGTAAACAGTGCAAGTGACCATCAGGAGGATACTGTACCCCAGTGAACAAATGAGGGAGAGGTCAGAAATGTCACACTTGAGCACTCCCCTGGCCTTCTCCGGGTCGAGAGTTCGCTGTTCGCCATAGTCAATGATGATGTGGGGGGGGTCTGCCACAAACCAGACACACACTCCCAGGAGCTGGATGGAGATGAGGCTGAAGGTGATCACCAGCTGGGACGCCGGGCTAATGAACTTGGGGGCTGTGACAGATTTCTTCCCCTGCTCAAATATTCGGTGGATTCGGTTGGTTTTGGTGAGAAGGGCGGCGTAGCTGAAGCACATGCCCAGTCCCAGGAAGATCCGCCGAAAGGAGCAGATGACCGTGTCTGGGGCCGCGATCATTAAAAAGGTGATGGAGTAACAGAGGAAGATCCCTGTTAGCAGCACATAGCTAAGTTCTCGCCCGGAAGCCCTCACAATAGGGGTGTCATTATAGCGGACAAAGGTCACGATCACAAAGGTGGTGGCGATGATTCCCAATATGGCAACGAACACAGGCACCACCGCCCAGGGGGAGTGCCACTCGAGTTTGATGATGGGGATAAGCTGGCAGCCCGTGCGGTTGATGTTGGGTCTCTGATCCAAAGGGCAAAGTTCGCAGGAGAGCTCGTCCACCTGGTAGTTGTAACCTTCGCAGCGCTCACAGTGCCAGCAGCAAGGGACGCCTTTGACCGTTTTCTTCCTCTCCCCGGGCTTGCACGGCAGGCTGCAGACAGACGCTGGGGGGGAGTGCTCTTTACTGGCCCACTGCATGTCTTCCACCTGTGGGCATAAAACATTAATGAGCCTTTTATTTCCCCCCCATTTATAACATCTTAATCCTAGCCACCGGTTTGTAATAAATCACTGCATATTGACAGTACAAATACAGTTTACCATAATAAGAGCCCAGTTTCTTTCTGTGATATTGACTTGAGGAAAAGTGTTAAATGACTGGGTCCAATAAATCACTCACATCATCAACTGGATGAGTGTCATTAGTTTCCATTTACCTCCTCCGTGTTGACCAACCTGACATTCAGAGAAAGATTTATTGGCCCAAATAGTTATAAAGCTCAAAAAAAAAAAAAAAAGCCCCACGGAAAGATGTTTGAGAGCTAGCTAATCACAGGTATAAATGCCAGACTGCCTCGAACACTGGTTTAGGGTATGAACGTCTATACACGTGGTGATCCAAGTCTTTAGACCATGTTCGCAGAAATTCAAATCACACTGTGTCAGTTTTAAAGGGATATGGCAAACCCAGCACCTCTAATCCCAGCCACTCCTCATGTGTTCATGGTGATAACTATTTTAATGCGTTCTGACTCTGTGTAAGCTTGAGATACATTTTTGTCCCCGTCGGGCACTTTCGTTTGTGAAAAAGACCGTGCTACATGGGACAGCTGGAGGGTTATGTTTTCCATTGAACAAGAATCACCTTACAGGTGGCCTCAAGCGGTACAATTGGTACAAATGAGGGAGGCCCCTTATTGTGCTTAGTATCCACTTCAGGGCCTTAAAGTCCCACTTCCTTCTTTTGGATTATATCACAAAATACCACTATTAAAATGAAAATGCTATTTTTAGGTGATTCTGCCAGGCAGTGACCTCTTACCCTGAATTTGTTTACAAAGAGTTTTGGACCCGAGTTCAACATTATGTGAGGGTAGGAGGGGGAGTTTCCCACACCACTAAGCAATTCTCGGACACCAGCCGAGTGTCATACAAGTCAGCTCAATTCTGACACCATCTACCTGGAGATAGCATCAGATGCCACAGGTGAAGGGCTCAGTCCTGTAATATTGTACCCCTCCGCACTACCAAAGTTAGACGTAAGTCCAAGTTGTCACCTGGGATTCTAAATGATGGGCTACAGACTGGGGGCTCCAACAACCCCCATCTTGGGTTCGATCCATTTGTTAGAGCTGCTCACAGAACTCAGAGGAACATTTTACTCACTAGATGACTGGTTTATTATAAAAGGATATGCCTCGGGCACAACCAGATAGAAGGAGTACAAAGAGCAGGCATGGGGAAGCGCGTGGGGTGTCCACGCTCTCTGAGTGCAACACTCTCCCCTAATCCCCACCTGTTCGCCAACCCAGAAGCTCTCTCAACCCTGTCCTTTAGGGTTTTTATGGGGGCTTCGTTATATGCTCATTAATGATTCATGAAGTCATTGCCCATTGGCGACTGATGCGACCTTCGCTCTCTCCGCATCCTGAGGTCTGGGGTGGGACTCTTAATTCCAATCCTTTAATCCCTGGTAACCAGCCCCATCTTTAGGTTACCTAGGAACCCTTCCAAAGTCACCTCATTAATACAACAAAAGACACCTTTAATGCTCTTATCATAGCAAGTTCCAAGTATTTTAGGAGCTCTGTGCCAGGAATGAGGGAAAAAACTAAATACATTATTTCTTATTAAAAACTACAATATCACATTTACCTTACTAGATACACAGTAATTTTAGCAGGATGCTAATAGGACAAATCTGAAAATTATGGATTGCAGGAGACAATTTATGAAAAGCAGCTACTATGAAAGGTAAACTCTTTGAAGGGAGTGGGTATTTTTTTCACTGATATGAAAAAAGTGACTGACACACAATTTACTCCCAAATATTTGTTGAATTTGTGAGGGAGGAAGGATGGAGAGGCTACCCCAGCAGAACCCTAAGGAATAAGGAGCCAACTTCCAAGTACTGGGCTATGAAAACAGGGATGCTCAGAGATGCACAGCTAAGGGAGCTGAAGGAATGTTTAAAAAAACAAAATACAGGAGACTCTCGGTTAACCAGTACCATGGAGATCAGCAGAGGTTGGATAAATGTAAGTAGGCTCTCCATTAACTGGCACTCTCAAGCAATCAGTAAAATCTCAAAATTTTTTTGCCGGTTGCTTGAGTTCTGGTTAACAGAGTGTCTACTGTAATAAGAACAACAGCACACCCAACTTATTTTCCCAAGACTCGTATACATAGATCAGTCTGCAGCTCTATTAACAACCCCAAATTGGAATCATCACACTCTCTGGTAGTCTGGCTCCAACATGGCCCCCAAGAACCTCCCGTCCTGGGATTCCTGAATTCACGTAGTCTTCTCCTGCCCTGAACAGGTCTGATTAATGTCGCTAATCGTATATTCCAGAATCTTTGTATGTAATTTCTGAGGCCAGGTCATAGAAGACATTCTGGTTTCTGCCTTGCTTTCTCGTGGCTCACTCATGCCATGAGAACTCCCAAGTAGCCCCATGGAGGCTGCCTGCCAACAACCAGCATCAACTGGCCAGGCAAGTGAGGAAGCCACCTAGAAGGTGGGTTTTCTGACCCCCTTTAGGCCTTTCAAAGATTGCAGCCCCACCTTAATTTCTACTGCACCAGAGACTCTGGGCCAGAACAACACAGCTAAGCAGTTCCTGAGTTTCTGATCTACAGAAACTGTGTGAGATAAAAAGTGGTGCATTGCTTTAAGCTGCTACATTTTGGAGTTAATTGTTATACAGCAACAGAAAAGGAATAGAGTACAAATTAAGGCACACCCTGTCACGTACAGCTGTCACGTACGAAAAAATGCCCTGAAATGTCTCGTGTGGGCAGGATCTTTGCATCACTCTTCAGGACGCCTCTCCTTTGAGCACCATGGGACTGAGATTTTTCTCATGAACACATCTATTACTTAAGGATGCTTTCCTTTCTGGAATGCGAAGTCAATGGTTAAGGGCAGAGAATCATAGTCCGCAAACCAGTAAATACTTACAGAGAGCTGTCAAATCTCACCAAGGTGGAGTAAAGAGTTCATGTGTGTTTAATTTCAAGCCTCCTTCCTTGACAAAGTAGATGTTACTTCATGTGTCATAAGGGCACTAGATTCAGTGGTTAGTGGTTATCTGAGGGTATGGGGGGGGGGGTGAGGGCTGGGAAAGAAGGGACAGAGTCCCAAATATATGGTACTGGAAAGAGAACCGACTCTGGGTGATGAACACATAACACAAGGTGTAGACTATGTATACCAGAATGGTACACCTGGGACCTACATAATCTTTACTAAGCAATTGCACCCCAATAAATTTAACAATAAAAATAAAAACATAAAAATCCAAAAAAAAATTTACTGCTATTAGCTCTACCCTATCTGTTTACCACAAAGAAAAAGCAATCTATCATGTCATAACCCTGCTCATTTTCTACTGGGTTTTAATGATTTACAAAGTTATTTTATTTACTTACAGGATTGCAGCAGGGAAGAAAAAAAAGTTAAATTGGAAGCATATAGTGGCTTTTCTCAAAACTACTGAGAAAAATGGAATGCTACCCTGAGTAGCTGAAGTATTGATTTTATACCATAATGGACTCTTATAAGATAATAAAACACTTTTCACAAAGGTTCCGCTTCAAAGCTAATTATTGTAAAACCAAAATTGCATTTTGTTTGGGGCTTGTATAAATTTATAATGTTACTGTAAAGAAAAAAGGCAGCCAAAAAACCCCACAAAAAACAAAAAACCCAATCTCAGAAACATTAAACTTCAAGTATGGTAGAGATCTTAAAGGTCAGCCTGTCTAACCACATTTCTAATTTGTTAATTCTCAATACACTTTATTTTACGGAAGGAAATAAGACTCGTTAACAAAGAAGTATACCTATACCAGATAAGCTTTATTACAAAGGATAAATATTCATCATTATAGGCTAAATATTAAAGTTTCCTTGATCAGTTTTAGGTGTACCGAACTAAAGGGAAAAAAAATATTTTTTTATAAATAAAAAATAAAGTTATAAAATAATGGAAAATAGAATTTTTTAATAGTTGTGAATTTTCTTTAAGTAAAAAACAATGCAGTCAAGTAATACATGTGGCTCTTTTAATATAATGGAAAAACATTAAGTATGTTTTAGTAAATATGCAAAATATATATACCTCTATTTTCATTAAGGAATCTATGTGTAACTATACTATATTTTGATGTCTAAGTTGACATCTGGGAACCAATCAATATCTACCTCAAAGAAGGACAAATAGCAAATGCTTGAGTCAGGATCTTATCAATACAGGGTCAGGCTCAAATAACGCCCCATTTTTTATGAGCTGGTAATCTATACCAAAATCATAAGTATGTAATTCTATAACAAAACAATATCCTAACTTCATTAACATAACTACTTGAGAAAGGGCATTACTTCTGCTGGACCTTGTACATTAAAATTTGAGAAATGATTTATTTTACATATGTTGTCCAAAACGATACTACTTGAGAGTAAATTAAACTGTCTAATTTTCACAACTGTGCTACAAAGTATAATCAAGGATCAGTCAACACTTTTGCATTGCAATATTAACAAATCACACCATCTTTCATAATGAGTATAAAGAGAAGTCTTATCCATGCATTGTACTTTTTAAAAACTATTTTATTGTGGGTAACTTCAAACACATATAAAAGTAGATAAAATAAAACAGTGAAGTCTTATGTACCCAGCATCCTTGTGAACATTTATCAATTTAAACTGCTCTTGTTTCATCTTTTGATTATTATTATTCTGAAGAAAGTGCCACACATCATATAATTTATCCATACACAGATCAGTTTGTACCTCTAAAAGGTTAAGCACTCATAATTAAATTTTAACTTGCATTAACTTCATCAAATATTTCAAGTCTGTCTTCTTATTCTTGGACATTATTCTGATTAGAATGTTTTCTGTTGAAAATACGTACGTAGTCTAACAAATGAATGATTGTTTTACAGATGGACTTCCAGGGGCAAAACCATAGCCCATTCCTGTCTTGACAATGTATGTTCACCGACAGTGATTCAGTCCATACATTTCACAGAATGTGAACCATCAACTGCTTTCTGCTATCAGACCATGTTATTCCTGCAGACAACACATACCAACAGCCACAACAACAAAACTTTTGGAGTGCACTTACATTTTTCAATCTTTAATCATTCCAGACCAATCTAACTAGAGTAACCCTTCATAAATTCTTAAGATAGATGCTGTTTATATAGAATAATTTTCTTTGTGTAGTTTTAACAACTCCTGTAAAAAGGACTATAAGAATATTTCCTAATTAAAGGCCCCATTATATTTACTCATTTCCAGTACTCTTTAAAAAAATTTCACTCAATATAATGCCTTATTACAATGTTTGCCCACTTATTAATGTGATTCATTAATATAATTAGTATACATACATGTGGGATAATTTTAAATATAATACCTACAGATAATTGATATCTAGTCATATCATTCTTAATTAGTTCTCTTCATCTTCCTCTATAAATAAGCATAGTATTAATCATTTTGGTGACTAGTTTGCAACTCCAATATTCAAAACCCAACTCTTTATCTGAATTAGGTAATGGTACATTGTACATGCAAACATTTATAGTGAGACTGGGTATGTTTTTACAAAGCTTCACTCACTAATTTTCATACAATCAATAGGCTTACCAAATGCACTTTATTAGCATAAGTATTTAATGTGTCAAAATCTGGTGTCTTTCATGAATTATATGATTTAAATGTGAATGAATATATGATGTACAAGTCATTTGGGAATGCAACTCAAAAAAGTTTCTCATATATTTCTTGTGAATTTAGTATATTCATATACTAAATATATTCATATATAAAATATATTTATATGTGAATGTATATTGCTTCCTTATATTCCTCTATTTGCTTAACAAGGAAATGCAAAATGTTTTTTCACTAAAACCCACAAAATATCGTTTAAAAAATGAAAGAAAACATAAATCCCATGTTCATGGATCAGAAGATTTAATTTTGTTGAAATGAAAGTACTCCCTAAAATTGATCCACAGGTTCAATATAATCCCTATGAAAATCCCACCTGCATTCTTTGAAGAAATTGAGAGCTGACCCTAGAATTCATACAGAAATGTAATGGACCCAGAATAGACTCTAAAGTGAAAAACAAAATTGGAGGATTCACACTTCCTGATTTTAAAACTTATTACAAAGTTACCGTAATCAAGACCGCATGATACTCGCATAAAGATAGACAAATCAATGAAATATAACTGAGATCCCAGAAATAGCCTCTTATACATATTGTCAATTGATTTTTGACAAGGACCCCAAGAAAATTCAATGGAGAAAAAAACAGCCTTTTCAACAAATTGTGCTCTTTGCAAACTGGGACAAGACATGACACTGAAAGCATAAGCAAGAAGATAAAAATAAATAAATTGGACTTCATCAATATTCAATACTTCTGTGTTTCAAGAGATGCCATTAGAAGAGTGAAAAAACCCATGGAGTGCAAAATAATATTTTCAAATTATTTATGTGATAAAAGACTTTTGAGAATATATTTTTTAAAACCTGTTAGAATTAAACAGTTAAAAGACAAATAATCAGCAAAATAATTGAATAGATATTTTTCCAAGGAAGATGTATGAATGGCCAATATGCATGTAGAAACACGCCCAACATCATGAATTATCAGGGAAATGCAAGTCAAAGCCACAGTACCCAGTAGGATGATTATGATAAAAAAATAGAAAACTAAGCATTATTTACTGAAGATGTGGAGAAATTAAAATTCCTTACATTGGTGGTGACAATGTAGAATGGTGCAGTTGTTTTGGAAAACAGTGAGATAGTTCTTCGAAAAGTTAAACTTTCAGTTGCCATATGATTTAGCAATTCCCCAACTGGGTAATTTCAATCCATGAAAACTGAAGACATACGAGTATATTCATACAAAAAATCTGTACATGAATGTGTGCAGCAGCATGATCTATAACAGCCAAAAAGCAGCAATGACCCAAATGTCCATTAATTGATGAACAGATAAATAAAATGTGCTGTATTCATACAATGAATACAAGGACTAAAGTACTAATATGTCCTGTAAAATGGAAGAACTATGAAAAAACACTGAATGACAGAAGTCAGTAACAAGGACCACATATTATGCGACTTTATGTATGTGAAATGTCCAGAAAAGGCAAGTCCACAGATGCACAATAAAATGGTGACAGCCAGGGACTAGGGGAAGAAGGAAATAGAGAGTGATGACTCGAGGGCACAGGAGTTCTTGGGTGGTGACAAAATTGGTCTAAAATTCGATAGGGGTGATGAATGCACAACTCTGTGAATATACTAAAAACCACTGAATTATTTACTCCAAAAGGCAAGCTTTGCAGAAGGTAAATGATCTCAAACTGTTATGTTTAAAACAAGGAGACTAAGTTGATATATTCAGGAAGTATTAGCGCTCAGCCCTTCATGTGCTGTATAATAAACACACTGCATGCCCATTCTGATCAAGGCACAGGTTCACTGGGGAGCTTCAGCAGGGACCCACACATGGTTCCTGGCCTTCAGACACGGTGTAGGTGGGGAAAGAGATAAGGACAGAGTCTGTCACAGCTCAGCATGAGACTCAGAGAGAGGGTGGGGAAATGACGCTGCCCGAGGCACACACCGCAGGGCACTTGGACTTGTGACCAGCAGACTAAAGAACGTACAGTTAGCTTGTCCAACACGGGACCCGCGGGCTGCATGTGAACCACGATGGCTTTGAATGCGGCCCAACGCAAATTTGCAAACTTTCTTAAAATATCACAAAAATGATGCACAGATCTTTTTTTTTAGCTCATCAGCTTTTGTTAGTGTGAGTGTGTATTTTATGTGTGGCCCCAGACAATTCTTCTTCCAGTGTGGCCCAGAGCTGCCAAACAGTTAGACACCCCTGATCTCGAGGGGGCATCCCCCCCCACACACACACACACACTCACACACACAAAAGATATTAAGGGCCAGTGGTCAGAAGTCATGACAAACTGGAGAAACTTAAGGTACTAAGACTAGCATGAACATAAAAGGTGGGGTTTGGGGGGACTCAGTGAGAAAGGTAAAGGGATCAGGAAGTACAAATCGGTAGTTACAGTCACAGAGATGTGAAATACAGTGTAGGAAATACAGTAAAAAACATTCTAAACTACTCCATTGTAGATGGCAGATGCATACTAGACTTACTGGGAGGACTCACTTCATAAATTATATAGATGCCTAACCACTACACTGTATACCTGAAACTAATATAAAATAATATTGAATGTAAACTGTAACTGAAAAGATACAGTCACAAAATGTAAAGTACAGCACAGGGAATGTGGTCAATGGTATTTTAATAGCTATGTAAGGCATCAGATGGTAGTAGACTTGTCGAGGTTGTTACATTGTGGTGTGTAAATGTCTAATCATTATGTTGCTTTACACGCCTGAAACTAATAATAAACAATAAGAAGAGAATGAGTACAGGTTGAAGCACTGTGTGGAGAGGCAGAAGATCATCTAGGGAGCAGATGAGATGCTAGGTCATGAAGGATCTTATAAGCTATTGAGGGGCGTTAGGATGTTATTTTGAAGCGGGGAGACAGGGTCCTCTGCAGGGTTGTAGCAAGGATAGGGATGATGAGTTCTGTGTTTTACGTGGAAGAATCCCTGGGCTGCCGTGTAGGGAGAAGACTGAAGGAGCCCAAGACTAGATACTGGTCAATTACAGTGAGGCTGTTGCAGAATTCCAGATGAAAGGTGACAGCAGGCACCTGAGGAACGGCACTGTGCATGTAGGACTTAGTAGTCAGCTCCAGGTTTCCAGACTGTATGCTCAAGGCCATAGAGAGTAATGACTTTCCCCCGTATTACAGCAGAAGACTAGAAATTTCCTCTCCATTGGAGATAAAACATAGGGCCTCTTGGATGGAGGACAACCAAGTACAGTGAGGATTGGGCAGCACATTGATGGAGCTGTGGTGAATGAAAATACCAACACTGAATGGTGAGTTTTCCAGTCCTCCTTCCCTAATTGACTCACAGAATATTATCAGGTTAGCTTATATCCTCCAAGCAGAAGATTTGAAGATTCATCTTTGGGAGACTTTTAGAAGAAAAAGATCTAAACATTATGATATTGGGTGATTTTTCAGTGATGTCTACTGTCAGTAAACACATTCGTGGGCAGAGTTTTCAATTTTGGGGGGCACTCTTAAATATGCATGGAATCCGAGGATTCCTGGGCATGAAGAAATTTTCTACCATGAAATACAGACATTAAATCAAACAAATAGGAAAAAAGTAGGTAAATAGAAGCTATATGTGGAGAGAAAAGCATCTAAAAATATTAACTTTAGAGATTTATTTTTAAAAATGCATGAATAAACAATAACTTTCTGTTTAAAAAGGGAACATTCAGAGAGCATGAAAGAACTCTTATAAATTAATTATAATAATTATAATTAATAATATGCTTATAATTCCAGATAATAGAATTAATTATATTTTTGAATTATAAGATTAGAGATGAAAATCAATAGAATGAGATCATAAAGTAGAGGCAATCTCCCAGAAAATAGATCAATGAGACATAGAAAAAGAAAGCACGAGAATAAAGAATCACCACAGGAAATTCAAGATCTAAATAATAAGAATAGCAAAAAAATAAAATGAGGAGTTAGGATTACCAAACAAAAATTTTTCCCAGAAGGCAATGATATAAAATTCTAAATTAAAATGTCTTACTGAATGCCCAGCACAATAAATAAAAATGTATGCATATTTGTGTATATCCTGTTGAGTTTCCAAATAATGAGGACAAATAGGAGATTTTGAGTTTAAAGACCAAAAAAGTTACAAAGAATGAACAAAGAAACAGATTGGCTTGAGAATCAGGAAACAATGAAGAAATTTCTTCAAATCTCTAAATTCTAAAAAAGAAATGTTTTCTTATGAGATTTTGGCAAGCTATTGTTTAAGTACAACATTAAAATGAAGACACTTCTGCATATGCAAGTTCTCCAAAAAATATATATCTTCCATTTTCAGCCACAGGAAGCTATCCATTGATGTGCTATACCTAAGGAAAAGAGTAAGTGAAGGAACAGGGGACTGGGTTATAGGAAGCAGGAGATGCAACACAAAAGAAATGTAAAGAAAATTCTCAGAATGATGGTAAAGGGAGGTGCTGGGATGCAAGCTATTCCTTATATTTAGAGATAGGCCAATCAAATTAGAGAAGCTGGAGAGATGTCTCTAAGAACATAAATAGTAAAGTTATTTTTTAATTAGTTTTATGTGTACCAAAGAACATAATGCTGGGACATTTATAGTCCTTATATAGTAATAACCCCAACATGTCTATTTCCCATTTGATGCCATACAGAGCTATTACAATACCATTGTTTATATTCCCTGTGCTGTACTCTACATTCCATGACTATATATATTTTAAGTAACAGTTGACATTCAACATTAATTTGTATCATTTTCATGTATACAACATAGTGGGTAGGCAGCTATATAATTTATGGAGTGCTCTCCACAATAGGCCCAATGTCCACTTGACACCTACAATGCTTTTTTGACATTATTACCTATACTCCCCATACTGTACTGCACATCCCCATAACCACTACGTGTCTAGCGATTTGCATTTCTCAATCCCTTCACCCTTCCCACTCATCCCCCCATCCTTCCTCCCAACTAACTCCATCAGTTGGAGTCTATTTCTATTTTGATTGTTCATTTATCCTGTTCTTTAGACTCCACATATAAGTGAGATCATATGGTATTTGTCTTTCACGCAGTGGAGTATTACGTGGCCATAAGGAAGAATAAAATCTTACCATTTGTAACAACATGGATAGAACTGGAAGTTATCATGCTAAGGGAATAAGCCAGACTGAGAAAGACAAATAGTATATAGTTAACTAGATGTCCTCTGCTAAAAAGTTTAGAGGTACATTTGTTTTAGGTATGTAAAATAAAACAAAAAAAGAAACTACTAAGGAATCCATTTTTAAAATGATGATTATTGGCTAAAGGGACAATAAATGAAATGTAAGTTAGTGTGTATCTACATGAGGAAGATAGTAAAGGAGGAGGTGGACATGTCAGAGGAGGATGGGTATAAAGGAGTTAATACCTCATAGGCCACAATGAGAAGTCAGTACAAACTGGCAGAGAAGAAAACTAAGAAGTAGAAAGTAAGTGTCAGCAAGTTATTTAGAAATATGACGTAAAACACATCAAGAAACAATTACTAGTTAAAGCACTGAATGTAGTTGCCTTTGGTCATCTGAAAATAGGGACACATATATTGGGGGAGGGGGTCACGATTTTGGATGGATGGAATTTTAAACATCATATGGGTTAATAAATCTAATGAACATTTTAAATAAGAATGGGCTACAATGAAAAATTCACAAGCCTAATTGTATAGGAAGATGGATAAGAACCAGAGATGCGCAGGAGAGCTAAAACAAAATGCCAACTGAAAATCCCATACACCAAGCCTTGAGGCGAAGGGCAGAGCTTGCATAAAGTCAAATTACTGACATAGAGACCAAGTTGGAAAGCTTCTCAAATCATCGAGGAAGAAAATACGGAGATGGAAACAGTGATAGAAAATATGGAAGAAAATAAGAGACAGCGATTACATGAAAAATTATGGGTAACTAACATTTCTAAAGGATTAGCAAAAACAAGTACTATGCAAAAATATGATAGAAGATATGAAGAAAGAAAACATTTCCCTAATAAAGTGACATTTATGTGAAAAGATGGAAAGGCAAATTTAATGCATGGAACTGATAAGACATAACAGCTTTTGATGAGAGGTGTAAGATTAAAAAGTAAAGCCCAATACAAATCAAGACAAACCTAAGTTTATCCAACAAAAAATAAAAAGGAGGATAGCCTCAAATATTTCCATCACACCACAAATGAAGAATAAAAAGAATTATAATATTTTTAGGAGAAACACTTATGTTCACCTAATTAATAACCTGTCAAGTTTTTTCACATTTGAGGACTGGAGGAAAACTCTGATGTACCGTCACTGAGAAAACTTACTATTTAAGTACGATTTTATTGGAAAAAACTTGCTCAAATATGTAATCCAGTCTGCTGAAAATTAAAGCAAACTTGAGAAGTACAGAAAGGGAATCATAATATAAAAGACATGAGCTTGATTATTTAAAGTGTGTGAGAAATTGACCGAAATATGAGTAAACACGGTTATAAAACTGATATAGCTATCAAAAAGAGTTTAAAAGATTATACAATGTAAACCAAAATAAAATCACAATCATCTGGATTCAAAACTCCCAGGTTTTAATGAAAATGTAACTTGTATGTGCTTTTATAGGCAACAAAGCAAATAATGACAGAAAAAATTTAGAAATATGACAAATTGATAAATTCTACAGCTCAGAGAAAAATGTACTTAAAATGGAATTTTAATAGATTAAACTAAAACAAAATTAACTGTTTAGACCATATTACTAGAAACTGATGGTAGTTTCTAGTAAAACTGGAAATAAATAAATTGCTATAAATTCAACCACTTAGAAATTAAATAAGAACTCTCTTTAAAAAGTTAAGCCAAAATTGCAAATAGGGCCACTTAGAAATAAAAGATAATGAGAATTCTGTGTATAGCATACTGTACTTATTTTTAGAATGCTTTTATTATAAAATCAGAAATAAAAATAAGTGAACTTAGTATTCAACTCTAGAGGCTAGGCAAAAAATAATAACAAAGCTAATAAAAGTAGAGGGAAGAATTAATGAGAACAAAAACATACATTAAAGACTTAGGAAAGAGAATAATGGTGAATTCATTAAAAATAATGTCCAAGAACAGTTTTATGGTATAACTAATACAATTTACACATAGTTGACAAGGCTAATTTGCAGGGAAAAAGATGTAAAATGCAAAACTACAAAACTCCTAGAATGGATAAGCTGGACTTTATGAAATTAAAACATTCTGCTCCATGCAAGACAAAAGATGTTAAGAGAGTAAGAAAACCAACCACAGACTGGGAGAAAATATTTGCAAAATGGTACGGCCACTTTGTAAAATAGTTGGGTGGTTTCTTATAAAATTAAACATATTCTTACCAAATGAAACATATTTTTTACCATATGATCCAGCCAAGTTAACCCCTGGTATTACCCAAAAGAGTTTGAAATCCATGTCCACACAGAAACCTGCACGTGCATGTTTAGCAGGTTTTTTTTTCATAATTGCCAAAACTTGGAGGCAACCAAGGTGTTCTCCAGTAGGTGACTGGATAAATAAACTGTAGTCCATTCAGACAACGAGCTATTATTCGGTGTGAAAAACAAGTGAGCTATGTAGCCATGCAGAGACCTTAAATGCTTATTATGAAATGAAAGGAGGAGATCTGAAAAGGTTCCAACTATATGGCCTTCTGGAAAAGGCAGAACTATGGTGACAGTAAAATGACCCATGTTTGCCTGGGGTTGGGGGGACAGAGAAGATCTTCAAGGCAGTGCAGATTCTCTGTATGACACACTACAATGGTCAATACAGTTGCTTTGTGCATCGATACTCCAAAGTCCAAGTCCCTAAATGTTTTCTTCATCACTCATGCTTTCGGGCTTGACTAGTCAGTTAACCTCACTCTGAAATGTGACACACAATGTGTAATGACAACATTTCTGAGCACTTTCTGTATGGCAGGGGTTGTGCAAAGCATCTTAGCTGATCGCGTGCATTTAAAATGGTTATATGTGTTGTTGGTTCGGTTGACATTTAATCTATTTTCTTCTCTCATTACAATTTTCTAGTTTCCAATAACAAAATCACCCTACCTAGCTTAAAAGCTGTGTTTCACTCGGGCATTCTGAAAATTCCCATCTTTCAATCAACATGAGGGTTTGGGTATCAGTCTCTGGTTTCCAGCTTCCTCGGTGTATTTGTCTGAGCTTCGTGTTCCCCATCTGTGAAAACACGTCATTCACACCTGACTTCAGATGATGTTCTGGGGACTGAATGGCTGAATCCCTAGGAAGTGCTAGAACCCTTATGTCTGGTGGGGAGACACAGGGACCATCACTAATCCCCGCGTCGCTTCCAGGATCTCCTTTCTCTGCTTGTCTCTGGGGCTGCTGTTACTCCCCTTCCCAAAATGTATCTGACATATATTGTGGGAATAAATATCACATATATTCTTCCTACTTGAATCAAAAAGCAGACTCTATCACCTTCCCTCTCCTTGCTGAGACTTGAGCATACCAGGTGGTCCCCTGCCAGCTCACCTGGGACACCACTGAGACCTGCACTAGGCAACAATCATGAGACCAAGCAAGAGGTCACCTTTCCTCATGACCCCAAGTGAAGGCTGGGTCCAGGGTTGATTAGAGATTCCAGTTACAGTGGGCACATCACCCCGAGAGCTGTGAGGTGGGCGTCTTGTTTTTGTTCACGTGATTTCTTTTTTAAGAGTGCAGTTTTGTAGTTTAGAGTGATTTTTGTTTCCTTGATTAACATGATTTTCCAGGTTGTTGCATCCAGGTCACAGTAGTGGCCTTAAACTTCTCGGTGTTTACTCTAGCCCAGAAGCCCAAGCAGGTGGGGAGGGTTTGGCTACCCACTACCCAGTGCTGAGCCAGGCACCACCATCGTAAGGAAACGTCATCAGAGAGTCAAATGTCAGGGTCTGGGTTAAATACACTATTTTCTGTTCTCTACTCTAAAGTAACTATTATGAACAACAGATAAATTATTTGGGGGAAAAAAAGCCTTGACTGTGCCATTCTCTGTATAAAATTTATTCCAGAAAATGTATAGCTCTGGTATAGTGCTGTCGTCCCACTACTGCATGATTGACATACTCTCTGTGCTGTTTTCTGTTTGGTGATGTTGATTAAATAAGCACAATGATACTTCTACTTAATGTCAAATGGCTTTTGTTATTCAGAGATTTGGTGCACCTGTGAGGTTGGTGCAGCAGTTCTAAAAATACAGTTTTTGTCATTTTAAAAACGGATCTAGAATATTAAAATGTCAGCTTTGTTACCTTGTGTCCCCAGACACAGTATTTTGTTTGACCAAAAGCAATCCTGAGAAGTGAATGCACATGAATGAATGCGTCTCAATGCCTTACTCTGCTTTCACAGGGATGAGAATGAGTCTCTAGCTCCCAAAGTATGGCGTGGCCTCTCCAACACATCCCGTCCAGCAGAGTGATCTGAACTCAGCCTCAAATTCTAAGATCTTGGAGGTTAACCCAGTCAAATTGATTACAATAGGAAATGTGATTCCACTGCATTCAAGCACACAAGCGTCTTTTACCGCCTCCAGGGGTTGGCCAGGTGCTAATGTTAGTAAAAATTGCACACATGTAACTATGGATGTAGCTAGAAAGGAAATCAATGACAGCTTATCAATCACAATAAGAATGCATGTAAACTCAAGACAAAATCTGAATGCAGTTCGGATTGCGAATGGCTGGGCAGTTAGTTTTATTACTCACCAAACCACAGATGACGTGAAGTAGACATTACTTCCCTGCTTCCAAACCTCATAGTACTCTTTGTTATTGATTATTTTCCAATTGCAAAGCCTATCATCTGCATGCGCATATATAATAATTTATCAATGGTTTGTATATCTAGAAGCATACTATAGATCCAATTTTTCTCAAATAAATAAGATTTAAAATAAGTTGAAATAGTTTTCTAAAAATGTTTATTTTTGTTTTCAGTTTAAAGGAAGAGAAAGTCGCATTCCTACAATCAGGGAAGAAAGTGAGTGCAGACACAAGAATTTAAAAAATTTGTAGATAAAAATCCCAACATGTAAAGTTACATTTTGGGGGACACCACCAAAAATACTTCAAATGAAAGAGTGGTGTGGGGGAGAAGAACAAGGAAAAAAGAGCACATTCATATAACGGGAGCAAGAAATAGCTTTTTGCACTGAAGAGGAAATCAGACGAGGAAGTATAGTTAGTTCATTTATGAGCCTTTAGAAATGGTCTTTTGTTTCTTTTCTGATTTTTTTCGGCTTTCCTCTTTATTGCCTTATTTTCTAAGGCACTACATTACATAGCTTTGTTTGAATATTTAAAGAACCTGATGGGGTTAATGTGTGACATCCTGAAAGAATTTGGTATTTCCTGTTTGAGGGGTAACAGAATCAATGCGAAGGGAAAACCCTGAGTTGCAATGTGAGATTTCAATTTGTGGAGAGAGATGATTCGCCTTCATAGAAGAACATCAGGGATCTGAAGACTATGTTGCCTGTAACTCCAAATGAATAGGGTGAGAGCAGTCGGAATAAATTATGATCTCAAAACTCAAGGCAACACTTAAAAGCAAAGCAAACACAGAGAGCACGAATAAAATTATTGAGAACAGAAACACCTATAGAACAAAACAGATGCCATTTGTCTTCTTAAGAGATTCATGGGAAGCCTAGTCTGGTCCTTGCGAATAGAGCCCAGTAAGGTACAATTTATAGCCTAACCCCATGACACCGTGCCAAGCTGCAAACAGGGTATCCACAGCAAGATGAGAAGCAGCAAAACGTGCAAATGACGAGAAGAGCTTAGGATTAATGGCTCAAGCCAGGAGCCTATCCTCACAGCCTGGGTTAAGGGCCAGGCAAAATCCAAGAGGGTCCGGCTAGATTTACCCTATTTCACTACCACCAGTTTCTGCAGTGCCAGAAACAGTTTGGGACCAGAATGCCTGCCTTGCCCCATGTACATGACTCTGCAGGACTCTATCCAGTCATCATTAGAAATGAACAATGATCCAAAACACCAGCACTGACTGTACTTGCTGCATCCCATATACTTATCAATTGTTCAAATGATCCATGTATTAGTTTAGAATCGTAAAATTGTTTTTATAATTATTATAATTATAATTGATGACTACATTAAGTCGAAGGCAAATGATTTATTCTGAGGCTTTCTGATATTTGACACATCAGATCATTAAATGAAGACCCTACTAGCATTTCAATACTGTTGTTCAGCTTTTATGGCTTTGTTTTGTTTTTATGTTTGTTTATTTGTGTAGCGGCGAACGCCCAAAAGCTTAAATCCTCCTAGATTGAAATAAGGCTGGAATACGAATGCTTTCTGAATGAACATCACTTTGAACACTACATTTGAGACTTCCCTGCTTAAAATCTGGTAATGCCCATGAAAAGCAGTTTGATTTGCTGCAAAAGGACACGCCAAGGAAAAGTCGTATCTCAGAATACAAAAATAAAGAACCGTGGTTCTGATTACAAAGCAGCAAACACATTCAGTTGAACACTAAACTGCCAAAAATGCCCCCCAAAAACCCCAAAACAAAATCCCCCAAACAAACAAACAAACAAAACCCAGCTGGAGTGCTTTCTTATCCTTACTTCCCCAAATAAAATTATAACATATAATTAGAGAAATATCTCCCCCTATCTAAAGCAGAGCTGGGCAAGATGTTGATTGCACTCCACTGATGGACTGCCAAGCAACTTTGGGGTGACCGCCCAAGTAATAAAATAAATAGCTAGTGGACCACGACACTTGGAGAAGTAGCCCTTGCCCTGAAAAAGTCTGCCCAGGCCCAGTCTAAAGTTACTTGAATAAGAGACACCACATTGTATTCTTGAAATAAAATTGCTCATCAGAGCAGAGGCACGTTGGAAGAATTTCACTTCTCAAACCGAGGCGAGTGGTTAAAAACGAAGTTATAGTTTTGTGGTTTTCCGATTGGCACCTATATTGCAAAACTTCAAAATGAGACACAGGAATGACAATGCAGCTAGATCTACAGTGGTGAAGCAGTTCTCCTTACAAAAAAGGAAGTTTACATGCTTCTATAAATTTTAGTTAGAAACCTTTCCTCATTTTCAGAGGGAACCTCCAGTCGGCAAATGTCAGTCATGCTTGAGACTTAAAAAAAAAAAAAAAAAAAAAAAAAGATACGAAGAAAAGACTCTCAATGAAATATGTTTTGTGTTCCAAAAAAGCATTTTGCTAAAGAGAGTGTTATTTCCATAGCATTGTCCTTGGTTTCTTTCTCTAATCAGGTACACGACAGCTGTCCGGAAAGTATCCAGCCATGTAATATGAAAAATAGAGGCATGTGTGGCTGCACTTTCTCCGGACAGCCCTCACTAATGGCAGGTCTTCTTCACTGGGGTCTTTAGTTTTATGTAGAATCCATAAAGATACATGAAAAAGTATGGACATAATAATAAGCACTGCTTTGGAGAGGGGTTGGAGGACAGCGTAAAGAAGAAAACATAAAGAAAAACGTAGCAGAGAACCCTGTTCTTGCCCTGCTACACGAGCAGCTGCAGGGCGCCTGCTCCCTGAAGGGGCCTGGAATCTTCTGTGACATGCCCTGGAGCACTGTGTTCTGATAGATGGGCAAGCACAGCAGAACTCAGCAATGCCCCACTGGTAATTTCCTCCTCACGAGGATATTTTTAAGAAGAAAATTTTTGAAATTTTAAGACAGCTGAGGAGCTGCACTAGGGTGCAGCCGAGTAATGTTCAGGGTCTGGTGCCACAAGGAGAAAATCTAACACTTGCTTGTGACAAAGCCAGGCCCTTAGAGAACAGGGCCTGGGACTGACGCAAGGCTCCCTTAATGGCATGTGCTGGGAACAAGTCATGGCCTGTAAGTGGGGGGAGGAATGTGCACATGGAGGGATGCAGGCGACCGGAAAGGCAAAGGAGGTCCCCTCCCTACAGAACGTGAAGGAAGTGTCAGCTACTTAATGTTAACACCGGCTGAAGCATTTCAACTTTAACAAGACTGAAACTCCATGTCCATTACTGTCAGGCTGGATAATTCTTGCGTGGATCAAATGGCCTTGTTGTACCTCGATGCCATTTGAGTTCTTTTTTAAAATGCCATTTAAATGGCTCAACAACTTGGAATGGGAAACGTGGTGGTGGTGCTGGTAGGGGAAATGTGTTGAGAATCAGACCTAAAAAATGCTCAACTGATTTGGTGAATTCTCCCAACTAAACAAGAATATCTGAGGATAAATTTCAGGGTCCCACCTGGTGTGAATGTAAACCATTATTTTAAATTGGAAATGGAAATTCCAATCTTAGTTTTTCTGTTGTACAGGCTCAGGGTAAGAGTAGTGAGTTGAACACTTCTGAAAGTGACATGCACCTCCATTTGCAACTGGATATATTATATTTTCTCTTTGAAATTCTCTTCAATCACTGTCCAGTCTTGAATTGTGGTATCCGTAAATGTGTCAACAGACATGATCATTTTATGATCTGAGAAAGAGGAAGCGACACATGCATTACCACTTGAAATATAACCCAGAGATAGAAAGCTGCATTGTCAGAGGGAAAGGTTAATCAGTACTTACCTATCAGCAACAATACTTACATCCTGTGCTGCCTCGGCTTCATTTTTTAAAGGCATGGCTGAGCCTCAGACGAGAGAGCAGAAAAAGGCTGGGCAGTGAAGTTTTCAAGCCCATGTAATTTTCCGTCTACGTTAGTGATTACATAAGCTATTGGCTTTTTAACTAGAAGTCAAGTTAGTAGAAAGGCCTCTGATGATAATGAATTGCTAATATTCCATCTGGTTTAAACAACCCAAAAGCATAGTGATTGATTTTAACAGAAGGGTAGCCAAGCGTAGAGGGAAAAAGTTATGTAAAAATTACGGTATTCTTGATTCATAAATTCTACAAAGATATTTGTTTATACCTAGAGATGTCGAACAGCAGGGGGGAGTGCTTTTAGTCAGTCTTTCCATTGTTACTTATAAATGAGTTAATAAACAAGTAGGAATCTACACAGAGATGAAATGAACCAACAAAATACCAAAGAGTATAATGTTAAAAAAACAAATACCACAGGTAAGATTTATAGGTCAAAATATGTTCTTTTTGGATAAGACCACAGCATGATGAGCAGTTAATTAGGTCTCATATATAAAATAAATTACTTTCTATAACAGGTTTCTTCAAGGAGACGAAACAAGCCACAAAGAAGCACTGCGATAATTCTGTAAATGCCATTTTTAAGTCTTAGCATCTGGGATTAATGAGATTTAGGAATAGGGTGGTGATAACACTGTTATTCAGTGAAGATAATAAAATGTACGCGTGTATTGACCATGTTGGCTAAATAGGAATGTTAACAAAATGCACCAATGAATGACAGTTCTACGTTGAATTATTATAATGAGCCATGGCAGTACGTGAGCTTCCCCAAGTTCTCTCCTTAATGTGGGAAAAAACAGAGATTCAGTATAAGAAATCAGTTTTACCTAAAACTTTATTAGTCAACTTTTTCTCCCTGTGACAGACTCACTACATGATCTACTGATCCCACCAGATGCCCGCACACTGGAATATATATCCTATTATTTCACCTGGTCTAACACAAATACTATTATTGGCACCTTCTATCTTGTACATCCTTAGGAGAAAAAATTACAAAAGCTGTAAAACAGAAACCAATTCAGGTATCCCATGTTATTACCAAAATGATAATACAACGTTCTGATCAACACCTGTGGTCTACAGTTTCCCTCAATGAACCATGAGTTTGCTTTCATTGTCCTTTATAACGGGTGTCTGGTCCTTAAGGCATTTTCTTTTACACTTTATGCTAATATATGCACTTGATTTAACCTTACAGAAGGATATTCCCCAAATCCTGAAATTTGGCAATATGATCTGGAGGGTACATACCAAAAAAAGTTACAGATGATAAAATCATAAATGACCAAGATGGATGGGTCATTAAAAGGACTGACTTAGAGTTGAGAGAGGTGAAGTATCTTGCTGTTCAAAGCTTTATATAGGAGTATTTGGGGTGAAACTCTTGGTAAAGAGAAATGAGAAATGATTCTATTTGTGTCAAAGGCTTGGCCAAAACCCTGTCATTTTCTTGTATTAAAAAGAACGTGCACACCCCTACTTTATGCTGAACTACTTCCCATAGGTGACTGCTAATGACTGGTTAGCCTTCTAACTGGATTTTGAGTCTTAAATGACCAGGGAGTTCTGACATGAGGGGTATTTACTGCATTGAGTGTCATACAAAAAAATTGCAACACTAAGTATTTACTGTTGAAGACATGCTCAGTTAATGTAAATCAACTAAATAAGATGTTTTAATGTGGCACATAATTTAAGAACCTAAATTAGGAAATGAAATTTGGGTATAATTTATTATGAAAGTAAGCAAGGCTTTAAAGAAATGAGCTTCAAATGTTGAAAAGATGACTAAAACAAAGAATTACTAAAGGAATGTATGGTTCAGAAAGTGGCTAACAAATATTATTCAAAAATCTTTCAGTACTTCCCACTGTACAATATGCAGATGTGATGTTTTTAAACTTACAAGGCCATTATAATGAATGAGCACTCCCCCTTGTAAGGCATTTGGCCCCGCAGAATGCAAAGTCACCCTCAGTTAATCATAACATTAAGGGATTTTTAAATTCTTAATATTTTGAACCATTCTTGTTAAATCCTATTTATAATGACAGAAAATGTGCTTGTCCGATGAAGTTAAAAGCAGCCTATTTAGCAAGCAACACTCATTACCTCTCCTGACACCAGTTAAAACACTAAGAAGTCATAGCGAACAGAATGTTGAATGGGACTTTTTCTTTACCTCAGAAATCCCAGAGACACCCTAAAAGCTGAAAAGTATAAGAAGAGCTGTCCCCAAACTACCTTTGATTTACATATCAAAGGAGTCAGGGAGCTATCTTGATGGCAAAATAACATGTTCTGGACGTACCATGCTTCAAGGCTAGATCTCCCCCAGCCAACCCTGACACTCACCCCTCATGTACATATGGAGAAGGTTGGTGAGGAGGGCACCCACCTGAAAGTGTCCATCTTAGACTCAGCAGACTTGAGTGAAGGGCACGATTCACGATAGAGGCTATTGAGATGGAGGTTCTCCAGCCAAACCCCCTGTAGAGACCACTGGTATCGGCATGAAAAGATGTTCTGGATGGATGTTTGCTGAGCAGTAGAACCTACAGGTTACAGTTGGGGCTACTACTAAAGAGGGGAATGATGAGACAGTTTTGGAGAATCTCTGGATGTATGTCCTAAAATATAGAAGGGTGTATGTCAAGAGAGAGTGCTTATACCTAGAGATTTCTAAAGGCTGAAGATTTGCTGAAGGAACCTGAACCAAGGGGATAAAAAAAAATAGATGCCAACAGAGTGTCTCATCCAGGTCAGAGGAAAAAATGAGGATGCTGGTTATGATTACGTCTGCAGATGGCGCTGACTTCCAGGACCTTGGAAATGGGGAAGAGGATCCAGTAGTTCAAGTGGTTCCAACTCCACATGAAAAAAATACAGAAGTTAGATAACAAGCTGGTGCCACAGGCTTTTCCAGCAGCCTCTGAGTTAGGCAGTGAGATGCCTCTCCTAGTCAAAGAGTTCTGATTGGAGATTGTGATCAATGGCAAAGGCCAAGGGACACTGTGGCTGCTATTTTCTAAAGGGTTCCTCACCAAAGAAGATCTGAAGCTAAACTTAACTCAAGGAAATTACACATACTACTGATTTGGAAACTACTGTCAGCCACAGTCACCAGCAGATGGAACCAGACAGAACCAGAATGAGGTTCAAAGGTACTTCCCCACTACCAACTACAAGCCTTCAGGTAGAAAAGATGAACTTAGGCTCACCTATTCTCCTTCCTGTCTCTAATCAGCTGTGGAGAGAGGGAAATAGATGTCCAAAAAGAGAACACCAACCCTGGAAATCACCCCACTGCCCCCACCCCCCCACTCATACATCAGTTGGCCAACGTAATGCCTCTAGCCTACACTGGGCGTGTGAGAGCTAGAACTTTGAATAAGATAAGAGATTACAATATCCTAATGATGCTGAAATCATTTTGATAGTAAAAAATGATCAGAAAGCTAAGAAACTACACCTAACTGTACGAAAGGAACAGGTGTTTTATTTATACTCCCAATAAATCAAAATTATGTAATAAACCAGTCATAATAACGATAAAGGAAGACATGTGGCTGCTGTCTTATTTCAGTTGGAGTCTCAAAATTGGAATGATGAACTGAACAGAGATGAGTTGAGAAGGCAAAAAAGGAGGGAAACTTCCAAACTCTGTATATTTCCTCTTGACTCAAACCTTTCCAGCATGAATTCACTGGTCTCCTTAAAGTTTTGTGCATTTTCATGACATCAAATACACTGATGGGAACAGGAAAAAAAAAGATAGTCCAAAAATTAAATATTTCTAAAAGATTTTCTTAATTTTAAAATCCTTTTCTACTATCTTAGATGAGTAAGAGCTTATGACAATCTTCAAAACTAAATAGTTTAGAGTTATCTCATTAGTATATAAAACATATGGTTCTCAGGTCTACATTTCTCAACAAAAACTGCATAACTTTCTCTATTTTGTTCTCTGTGGACTATTATTTTAACTTCATATAATTGCAAAGTTTACAAGATTTTAAAAGGTAACTAACTTTATGGTAAATGATTTATTTACTCTCTTAAATTTATGTGCAGATCATCAATCTGTCCTCTGTTGAAAATGTTTATAAAAATGTACATTGTTTTTTCCTCTTCTCAGTTAATCATGTCTACAATAAAGACAAAAATGTTGACCAGGTTAAAAATAAATGGAACTATTCATCCATAAGGTTTTTACAACATTACAATTAAATGTAGGAAAGGGTGATGCTGGAGTGTGGCTTTGATACTATGATAATTGTGTGTTGCTGTTCAATCAGTTGGAAATCATGACAAAGGGATGTGGATCTAGCTAGGATAAAGCATGCTAGGAAAGTAAAATCACTCTCAAGCTGATAATATTGAAAGGGAAATCAAGGAGAAGTAAGAGCAAATCAAGACATGTAATCCCTGAAAACAAAGAACCATGCCTTTGCAGATTAATGACTAGAGTACACAGCAATAATTCAGCCCCATACCCACGATTCTTCAGAATTCCACTCTATCATACTTCTTAAAATTATTCTTTTTAAATTTGTGCTATGAAATTTAACGGCTCCAAGTGAACACGCAAAAGATTCACAAGTTTCTAATATGTAAAATGTTGTTTCTTCTCTCCAAGTAGTGGGCCACTTAAACACTGAGTTGATTCTTAAACGAGTTTGGTGTTGTGTTTTATGTCATCTCACCACAAGCCAATGTTTCCCTAATTTGCCCCCTACAACAAAGCTGGCAAAAGAGCCAAGGAACTACTGTTTGCCAAGAGCTACTTACCAACTTGGGTATTTAACAGCCTCCATGTAACACAATGTTCTGTTCTCCCAAGGTACTGAACTTCTTCGAGGAGAGACCAAAATGCTGAGTCTGAAGTTTATTTTTAATTGTATTCTACACAAGGAGAAAGGGACACTCTGTATTCAGATCAGAGGTGCCCGTCAAATACAACAGAGCAGTATCTGGCAGGCGGTGTTAACACACTGTCACTAAGATTTGCATGAAACCAGGTGGAAAAAGAACTGACTCTGGGTGGTGAGCACACAATGCAATACAGACAATGTATTATACAATTGTACATTTGAAACCTATATAATTTTAATTAACCCATGTCATCCCAAGAAATTCAACAAAAACATGTTGTACACTCTAAAAACAAACAAGCAAACAAACATACAAAACCAGGAAGAAAAGAAACCAGGTAGAGAACTCTCAAAGTTTAACTGGCATCTGTCAGTTCCGTTGTGAGGATGAAATGGGGCCAGGTGACTTCTCCCCACAGGTGAGGTTGAAGTGTGTCTTCTCCCACTCACCCTGATAACAACACAGCTTCTCTAAAAAGCAGCCTCATGCATTTAACAAGGGGGATATACTCTACTACTGGCTGTTAAGTATGAGGACACGGCGCTGAATGTTAGAGGTGTCCAAGTCCGTCCCAAGCTTGTCCGTTCTCCAGATCCAAATAGCAATCTAAGAGGATAAACTGTTCTGAATTCCAGTCTTTAAAATTACTTAAGAGTGTTCAAGCAGGGCTCCACTCCTCCTTTAAGAACCTAGCTCCACTCCTCCTTTAAGATAAAGTTTTCTTTCTCTACAGTCACCTGCAATGTTTATTGCTTCTTCACTTGGACTTTATGACCAGAATATTCTTGATTGTTCTCGTAACCCTTCCCAGGCTCCCGACGTCATCACATTTTTCCAATCTCTTTGATTCCTAAAGTTACCTTGATAGTTTCTGCTGGTTTCCATTGGCTTCTCTTCCCCCTAGCTGCTACTTTCTCATCTCAGTTCTTCTCAGTCAGTGCTCTGCCACATACCTACTCTCTACATCACATATTCATATTTTCTCGCCTTCAGTCACTTTATATTTAATTTTGGCTCACCTTAACTCCCCCTTGGGAGACATTACAGAATAGAGTTGGATAAAAAAATCCTTTGTCAGTGAACATGGAGTGGGATAGGGGTCCCAGACATCTGTCAGGTAGGATATTTCTTAAATTATAACTTTAGGGATCAAACCATTAAGTCGCTCCAGCTGCAGTAGTCAACTTCTTTGTATGAATATAAAATACACTAGAAATCAGAAACTCAAAATATCTCCTATACTCCTGGGAAGCAACCCGCCCACTTTCAAGGACTAGAAGTCTCTAAAGACATTTTTAAAAGTTGTAACAGTGAATAATTTAGTTTAGCACTAAGGTTGAAGAGCTCTTGAGAAACACCTTCTTGTACCTGAATCCCACTGATGTTAAATTATAAAATTATTAAAAACTTCAGGAGTATTCTCTGACATTCTCCCCAACACCCCTAACCGTAATAGTTATCATGACAACATATCCTCTGGCTACCCCAACCTAGGAAACCCAGAGACAACAGAATAGCAGAAACACATTTCAGAACTCTTTCTGGAAAGTAGGTGACTGGTTAATTTACACACCTATTCATAAATATCCAAATGAAATCTTGCCTCAATGTCAGCAGCATAAGTTATGACCAGATTCAAATAATACCCTTATGATATCTGTCACTTCTTTTCTAAATCTATTAATCTACATTAATAGGCAACTACCCTCTTCACAAATAAGACTATATTTCATGAAGTTACTCTCTAAACCACATGATCTAGAATGGGGAGTGGGCTTGTGAATTTGTGTCTGTCACTCCAGGACCCCTCTGCAGTAAAAATCCAGATGCGTACGAGAGAATAAAGTCATTAGAGACTGTGTAATTACACAAAATGTAAAGGGAGTAGCCACCAACAGAGATTTTTCCATAAATGCCAGAAATATAGAAAGTGGAGGCTCATAGGTTAATGGATAAAATATAAGTGGAAAATTCATAACCTACAACACACTGCTAGGGGGACTTCCAAGGAAACCAATTTGCCCAAAGGGAATCCCACGGAGATATCACACCCAGAGACAGCAAGTAATTTGAATTTTATGAGATTCAAATGATAATAAAATGCTGTGCTGAAAATAGTCCATATGCAGAATGACTGATGGTCTATATTACAGGACCAGGACAGGACATCCATCCAACTCAGTTGGCATTTACTTCATTAGGCAAGAAACCAGGGGCCTCTTCTTAAAGAAATTAAACAAAATCTGGGGATACTAAGACTTCTAGGGTACATGATGGCCCTTCTCTACCTGCCCACAGATATGTCCCACTCTCCCCTCACCTGTACATAGATCCTGGTCCAACTTCTCCTTCAGATCAGAGATTCAGGGGGAAAATGTCAATCATCTTTCACAGCAGCAGAGGAAATCCATTCCAATTACCCAGGAATTTCTAAAACCAAGTATCACTGAACAGCAGTATACAAGGAAAGAGAACAGCATAAAACTTGAAAATTCTCTGATACCGGAGGAAACGGAAGTATTCCATAGAAAAGGAAGTTTAAAAACTGTAAATTATATGTTCATAGAGATTCAAGAGGAAAATATACCCAGAAATACAAAATAAGATTATCAAAAGTGAATACCGGGGATCAAAAAAAAGGCTACTATTAGATATTAATACCATAATTGCTGCAATACAAAGTTGGAAAGATCGGAACATAAAATTGAGAACATGTAAAATGTATGCAGCAATAAGACAAACAGAAAAAAAATGTAAGAGTGATAAGGGATCACCCCATAGAATATATTTGGTTACCAGAATTCCGAGAAGGAAAATCAGAGAGGGTTGAGTGGTATAACATCTAATAAACAATGCAGAGAAATGCTCCAGTGCTTAGAACACAAGTCTTTACACTGAGAGGGCCCACCGGGTCCACCGTACAAGGAGTGACAGGTGACACCAAATTGTACCCGGTTTCTTGCAAAGGAATTTCTTGGTTAGAAACAACCAAGCAAATCCTTAAAAATTCTGATGGAAAATAATTTTCTATCTAGGTTTCCAAATTGAACCCAACTATCCAATAAGTGTGGGCCAGAATAAAGTTATTTTTCCAATATTTACTGAGTTTCTCTCCCTTGCACTCTAGCATAGAAAATAAACTAATTAAACTAAAATTGTAGAAAGTAAACTAACAAAGAAGAAAACATGGAATTCATGAGATGATATTCCATCCCAAGAGAGAATTCAGGGGAGAGCAGTTGTGTAGTAAACTTAGAAACCAGCCAGCAAACCTGAGAGTAGAAAGGCAGAGAGGTACAGAAGGGAAATCTCCAAGGGGGCTGGAGAAAGGCCTATCAAGGTAGTGAAGAAAGGAGAGAGAAAGGAGGAGAGAGAGGAAATAATGACAAACTGTGCAAAGAAAAACACACAGAATGGTGATTGGAAACATCAGGACAAATTTTTTATTTTTAGGAGAATTTTTTTTGTAGTCTGAATATCAAGTATTAATAGACAAAAATGCTTCAGAATGTTAAACAATAGACTGAGTAGAAGCAAAGAGAATCCATGTGCCTTTGATGCTGACACATTTTTCCTTGGGTGGCCCAAGTTTATGCTATCAGATCTTTTGGAGTACAAAATTGAGGCTTAGCCGCAAACTTAAATAATGTTCACATGGTCACAGTAATGTAACTGTGTATTTATTTTTTAATTTTAAAATCAACCTAGGGACAAAGAAAGGGAAGACACCCTTATCCTTACAGGACAGAATGAGAATGCTAAAAACATGATGATATAGAAATGAAAGTCTGATCCAAAAACAAAACAAAAGAAAACAAAACAAAACAAATGGGTTGTATACAGGGAAGGAAGAGTATAACAAAGTATCCATGCTTCCATATAGTTTTCCTATAAAACAGACTTGAGATACATGCCATAACCTGGAGGTGAACAGGTTGGAGCCAGAAACAGAGGCTTACATACATCGTCTGTGGTCACACAATTTACCGGAATCTCAAACAATGCCCTACAAAGCAAATGCTGGGAGGGGAAGAGACAGTAAAGGGTAGCAAAAGTGAACTAAGGCTCCATCTTTCCTATAATGTCAGTAAATAACTTGATAAATGAGGAATTAGAGAAATGGAATATGAATAATATCTAGAGTTCACACCCAAAAAGTCATGTAAACAAACAACTAAAAGAGATTGCCTGTCTACACTGGGTCCATGGGTCTAAAGAGGTGGGTCAGATACCCCCACTTTCCATTTTTAGCTATCTTCTAAAATAAAAACTTCCAAAGAAAATAAACAGTAAAACTTAAAACACCATTTGAAATGACGCGCAATCATCACCAGTCCTTCTGGGGACTATATTATTTCTGGGTTCAGTTAACGATGCTGTTCAATGTGCCAACACTGACCAGTACTTACTGGTTCAATAAACACACCACTACCTCAGAAACATCGCTATTGTGACTGGCAGAATATTAAGCTCCTCATCATCGCTGGAGGCAAGCAAATCCACTGGAATGTAACAGCTCTTCACCAGATAACCACAGAGCTTATCAAGGCTGTGTGAAGGCCACCAAGCAGTCAAGTGAACCTGAGCATAGACGGAGGGGATGTAAAAAAGGATGCAAGGAATTTGGAAAAATCAGCCTCGTCTCCCTGGGCTAAATGTAAGGTGCCAGTAGGCTGACCATACGTACCATGTGAAATGGGGCACTGCCATTGTTCTCTGTCCTGTTTAAACGGGGGTGTCTGGTCAGCCTGTCATGATCGGAAATCCTCTGGGACAATGACAGTTTTATTTCTTTCATTTCCTTTTGTTTGTTTAATCAGACACTATTTTTGTAAAACAAAAACAAACAAAAAACCAAACAAACAGGCTCCTTTTATTTACTTATTTTTTGTGACTATTTTGCAGACTGACCCACACACTATAGCTTTTGTCTTGATGCTACGATAGATGTTAAGGCAAGGAATTGGCACATCCTGTCCAGAGGTTCCCTGATGAATACTGACGCTAGCAGGCCAGGACAGTGGAACAAAATGCACAGTGTTCTGTTAACCCTGTTGAATTCCAGGCTCTGTCTCAGAACTGTCTTGCTTGCTATCCACTTAAATTCTCTGGTGACTATTCCCTGCCCTCCTGCGCCCACCCCCGCCCCCCATATACAAAGTTAGCTTTGTGCTCCCATATACTGTAGTGGTAGACAACAGATCATTTCAGGTATGAAATAAAATCTGCTACTTGACCCATAAGCCTTGTCTTGAATCTGAGTTAAGAAAGTATTAACCAAACTACTATAATTGAATAATCCGACACCAATGAGGGACTCAGCAACATTGTATTTGTTTACACACACCACATTTTTTCGCTTTGTGAGCCTATGGTACTCTGACATTTATGAGGCACCAATCCCTTAAAAGAACATGCTATGTCCTCAGGCACTATTATGGGTAGCACGGTCTTTACTTGCATTTATGCCTCTCTTACACCAGCAATTTAATTTCCAAGTGGAATTTTAGGTCTTGTACCCAAATGTATTTCTCTCATCACTCAATCATTAGCTCCCCCACCCCCACCCCCATCCACTGTTCTCCCAGAGTGATTAATAATAAGGAATATGATGGAGGCCGACAGAGGCAGCCACTGGATAATGCCAGTAGCTTACGTCTTGGCCAAGTGCTATAGCCAGAGAGACACCAGCAAACCAACTCCATTTTCTGAGCCTTGATTTCCTCATTGTAAACATGCTTACAACATTTGCAAAGCCAATGCACCATATAATTGAGCCTAGAGTTACATAACATTTAAAAACTAAGTTGCTGCTAAAATTTTGAAAAGTGAGTCCAATCTTTATTGATGTCACTCATAAATACCAAGGGAAGACTCAATTCATAGCACAGAGCAAAATTTATGACAAGTCGTCTTGACCCATTTTGCAATGCCTCTAATACACTTAATAACTGTCTCCAGGTCTCCTCATTCTTTCAAAACTCTACAAAAAGTAATCTAACAGCAGCCCACACTGTTTCTTGTTTCTTTTTCTCTCCTCCCACGTTTCTGATTTTTCATTTTTTATTCCTCTTTCATCTTCTATTCCTCAAAAACTCAGTGACGATTTTGACCTCTCAGGCCCAGGGTATAAATTCCCTCCAATCAGAATTGGTCGATAAGCCTAATTATAGACTAGCCTTGCACTCCAGGGGCTCTGCAGGTCCTCACTAGGTCAGAGACGCAATCTTTTTCAGAAGCTCTGGTAGTGCAGTCTTTGAATCCAAGGAAACATCCAGAATCCTGCAGTCCCTGAGCCATGGCCGCCAATGCTTGTCGAAGCTCTCTGATTTCAGTAGGAAACCCTCTACATCACTCCCAGGCCTATTTTCTTGTCTATCAATTCCTTCAACTCCTAGTGTCACTGTTGGTTTCCAAGTCGAACCTCCTAGAGTATCGTCTGGGTCAGTGGGACAGGCCTTTCAGCCATAAACCAATCCGGGCTGGGGGACTACACCTCCTCCCTCCCTTCTGAATGGCATGTCATTTCTTAAGGTATTGAATGTTTTAGGAGGTAAGATTAAAAAGCTAATTTCCCATCTGTAGTTATAAATTCATTTAAGACTAACTTTAAAGAAGTAATCCATACAGGCATCCAGTGGAAAATAGTAGATTATCATCCTGAAGCATTATTTTAATCTCAGAATAGTAAAGTTCCCCTCCTGCTGTGGCATTGTATTCCTGGGACAACCACACACAACATTTAGTCACCTGGAAATTTCTGTGACATTTCAAAGCTGTAAAACAATGAAATTTCACTCTAATCTATGGTCTACATGATGATTTACTCCAAAACAAAAACAAAACCCAAAACAAATAAATAAAAACAAAACCTAGGTATTGACACTTTGTAGTCCAATACTTAAACCCCAGAAAACTCAGCTGCCTCCAGGCACTAGAGTATGCATAGTGTCTAACTATCCAAAAAATAATTGGGGAGCAACTTCTCAGCAAATTCAAAAGATGAATACGATGAACCTCTATATAATCCATCTAACCAAGCAGTGTCTTAAAATCCTTTTTGCATCTCTATGGAGCACGCTTTCTTCCCTGGGCCGTCTGCTGAGCTCAAGCATTCTCTCTGTCTCTGTCTGTCTCTGTCAGTCTCTGTCTCTGTCTGTCTCACTCTGTCTCTCTCTCTCTCTGTCTCTGTCTCTGTCAGTCTGTGTCTATGTCTCTCTCTGTCTCTCTGTCTCTGTCTGTCTCTGTCAGTCTCTGTCTATGTCTCTCTGTCCCTGTCTCTCTCTGTCTGTCTCTGTCAGTCTGTGTCTATGTCTCTCTCTCTGTCTGTCTCTGTCAGTCTCTGTCTATGTCTCTCTCTCTGTCTCTGTCTCTCTCTGTCTCTGTCAGTCTCTGTCTATGTCTCTCTGTCTCTGTCTCTCTCTTTCTGTATCTTTCACACTTGCATCTGCCTGAAGGACGTTTCTTCCTTAGCTCTCAAGATCGCCCCCAAGCCACCGGCCGGCTCCGTGCCCTGCCCCCGCCCCTCCCTCACCTCTCCCGGACGTGCTCATTCATTTCTTTCTCTGCTCTTCTCAGTGGAAATCAGTCAAGCTCATGGCAGTGCTTCCTGACCCTCCCCTCATTCACAACCTGACGAGGGACCGCGAAGGCGCCTCTCCTTAAGGAGACGAGGGTGGAAACCTCGTGCCGGCCCCGTCTCCCTGTCATTCCTGTTACTTATAAACAGCAATGCCAACCTCCAGGGTCCCCTGGACGCTCCAGGAACTGAGTTTTTACCTATGTTCCTGACACAGATTTTAAAGACTGTTTGGGTTAAAGAAATAGAAATAGTGACACGAGAAGCAGAATAGAGGTTGGCTAGAATCCTGCACCCCTCCGGGAACAGCTAGTCCCCCCACAGTCCATTCCCACGGGGCATCCTGAAGGAAGACTGTAAGTACGAAGGGGGCGAAGGAGACATGGCGGAGAAGGGATGAGTGGTCTGTGTGAGGAAGGAGCAACCGGGGAGGAGGGGAATATGCTCGGCTTACTGCGTCTGCGGCGGCCGGAGCCGAGCCACGGGGCTGCCAGGCGGCGAGCAGGGCAGAGGCAGCCGCAACGCTCGGGACAGCGGCGCCATTCTCTCCGTCCACTCAACCCGCGGAGTCTGGGCCGCTTAGGGGCAGCCACAAGGGGGCAGCAGCAGGCGGCGGCCCTGCCCCGGACGTGGGCGGAGTCTCGCGGAGGGCTCACAAAAGCCGCAATCTTCCCTCCGCCATAAAGACGAGCTGCTAGGAAGGCGGTAAAAAGGCCCGCGCGTGGGAAAATGACCGCTTTTAATTTCGATCTTTAATGAGCTCTCTAACTTTAGCCGTAGTTTGCTTTATACATCAGCTATAAGACAATGATTAAATCTGAAGACAAATAAAAATTAAAAACAAAAACCAGGTTTTTGAATTTCTCGGCTTCGAGTCACATTTACTGAGCACCTACTCTGTGTGTTAATTGGGAGTACAAACGTGTTCCATGGGCATTATCTTAGGTGATGTACGTATGAAAAAAAAAACAAAACAACGTTTTTTTCTAAGGGTAAAAAATTCCATTTCTCTGCCCCCCCTACACGCATACATACTCACATGCACAAAAACAAAATTAGAGGAAACATGAAATATTATAAGTTTGGTTCTTGAAATGTATGCAAATCCAATTCTGACTAAATGTATAATCTCAAAATATGTCAAAAATTCTTCCAAAGGTGAGCACATTTTTTAATGTGACTGTACAGCTGTCACTCTCTATACAAAATGCTTACAAGCACTCACAAATAATAGCTAACCATTCTACAGTGTTTGTAAAGTTTACAAAGTATTTTCATATACAAAACTCTGTTCATCTTTAAGAAGGTCCTATAAAATAAAATAAAATCCCCTATATAACAGGAATCTTCAATTCCTAGATGAGCAAAGATTTCAGAGCTGTGGTGTGCTGATTGGAGTCATCCCCTATTCTAGAACAGTGACATTTTAATAAGCAATGGCCACACAACAAGGCTTTGTTCTGATGCTGGCAGAGCATGTCACCATTGGCCAACTATTATAGTTTCATAGAGTTTTATGGAAAGGGCAAAAATAGTATTCTAGGAAAGGAATCCTGACTGCTTTCTGGGGTGTATGTAACCAAGAATGTCCAAAATTTGTAAACTGAATTAAAGCTCAATACAGATGTTTCCTGAATTTGTCAACTAAATTATTCACATACATAAGCAAAATTGTGGCAAGTAAGAAATTAGTAAAGATTAATTTCAATAAAGATGTCTAGTTAGTATTCTGCTATGAACCATTGCCATAGAAATGGTTAATCAGTAAAATGTACTTGCTATTATCCCTACCTCAAAGGTCCCTAAAATTCTTAAATTGAGATCAGGTCCATATTAACCCTTTCACTGCATTAACGGACTTCAAGTTGTTTTTTCTTTTTTTCAAAATGTGTCAAAAAACCACAAAAAATTTAAAAAATTGACATTTTGACTATTTTATGCATTTGATAATGACATTTTGATTTGCTTTGTATATAAATGACATTGTTTGTAATTTAAATTTTTGTTATATGGTAATAAATTTACCATTATATTGAATTTTAGCAAAAAATACTCCAAACATACTAAGTGGCATCAACTAGATTTAAGAATGCATAAATTAGAATCTAACAGCACTGATGACATAAAAAATTTACAAAATGTTGCACAATATGGCATATAAAACATCTTTGTTGTTGATAGTGCAAGCCACAGCAAAACACATTAAAAAAATCTTACAAATGGAGAAAAGTCCTTGAAACAGTTTCACATTGAATAACAATTTTACAATAATTGCAGTATTTATATTTTAAAGTAAATACAGTTAAGGTGGCACCTTTTATTAAAACAAATGATTAAATTAAAGTATAAAAATTTCCTATTATTCATTCTTGAAAAACACAAAAACATAGAAAAATGTACATACAGTAGAGGGGAAAGCGTTTTTGAGCTTGTGGGATAAATTCAAACACTGCAGTCAGCAGATGACAATATTCATTCAGATATATCTGAACATCACAGCCAAAGAGTTAAGTTAAAAAAAAAAAAACAAACCACAAAACTATAGAATAGGCTGAGATGTTTTTGTATAAAGAAAAGGAAATTCTTGTCCCATTTGAAAAACTAAGAAAATGTGGTTATGATAATTTTTTTTGCAGTGAGCTGTGAGTTAAAGGCAGGCCTATTCACTAATAATTTAAATAGTCAAGTAGCATTGTTCAATCAGGATTGTCTCTGAAAGCCTCGTTTTTATAGGCTGATGACAGTTCATCTTCCTCGTGACCCACTGTCATCAGGTCACTTATTTACAGTGACTGACACTTGTTACAGGATGATATCTACACTCAGAGATGAGATCCAAATTCCAAAATTCGCTTTTTGAATAGCCCTTCTACGATTCCCTCCCATTCCCTCTGTTCTTCATAAAAATTCAGAGGCCGCTACTCACTGACTCTGTGTAGTCTACTCCCTATCCCATCAGGAGGCCCGGCCGTCATGCCCCTCATCTAGAACATTCGAGATCCATCTGGGTTACATGTGACTTCCTTCCTGAGGCTTTCTCCCATAGCAATCTTTTCCCTAAAGTCTGTTTCTCCTGCCTTCTCATCTACTTAGGAGTCACCATGAGCTTCATTTTCCTGATTTCGAAAATCCAATCATCTACCAACTTCTTGATTCTATTTCTTCAGTATTCCTGAAATCACATGCACACTGGATATATATGCCCATGAATGTCAGGTTTCCACTAGCTTGGTGAACTTAAAGAAGAAATTTATTGTTAATCTCAGTGTTTTTCTTCTAGAAAATGACCATGCTAAGAGTTATCTAACTCACAGGGTTGTAATAAAGATAAAATGAGCTAATAAATGTAAAAGTCAACTTAGGTGGAAAATTCCACTTAAGGCAATATCTCTCAAAGTGAGTTTCAAGGAATAGGATTTCTGCAAAATGTTTTTGAATAAAAAGGGAGTCATGGTTACAGCAGTTTAGTAAACAGACCATCCGTTCCTCACTTTGCAGTAGCCCTGACAATATACGTTAGCATATTGAAAACTCTACGGTCTTGCAGGAAAACAAAACCCAACCAAAACAGTTGTCGTGATATTCCCTAAACTTACTTGCCCAGATAGCCTTGGCATGCCTGTCCAGGAGCTATTAAAACCCTGCAGAAGCAGCGTTCTGAGAAAAGCATTTGAAAAAACACTGACTTAGACAACCACCAGTTATCATTTTAGAAGTTATTTCAGCCTCATGTTTCCAACAGTTTTTGGAAAAAATCTTATTTATTTATTTATTGTAAAACAGACTACCTGGTAATGTTCAGAGTCATCACAAACTCTCTGAAAAATGAACTAAATTGTCTTGTGGGAAGCTGTGTCATAAGGGTAGTATTAATAGAATGGTATGAAGTTTCTAAAGCCAATTATTTCTTAAGCAATCTTTTACAGGATATGAAAGAGGTCCATTTTTCATGTGATGCCCCGTAATTGCTTATCCAGACAGCAGCAGATGCAAAACTTCACCTCAGGAGAAAAGTTTAACATACAAATATGTGAAAATCTGATCAAGAGGGAGAAGATCTCGAGGGAGACTTGGGAAACAGAGGAGCCCATGCTTGTAACGAGAACAGGCTTGAGATGTGCTCACTATCCCTGAATTCTAATATATCTGGTTCCAAACATAAAACTGTTAACTGTGTAGGACGGAAAAAGGGCAATAAATGCTTGTGGCCTGATGGTCTCAATGTCACAAGCTGAAGGCCACCAAATTTTACATGGCACACTGGGAATTTTGCAATCACTTTATTTTTCTCTTTTTCTGGGAGCAAAAATAAGCGTAGCTCACATTCATTGCTCATACGTGCCCTGTTCTCTACCATAACATTCCCTAATTCTTCCCAAACATACGCCTTAGCTCTCCGCAAAAAGTGCTTTTGAATAAACTAGCATTTCTCCAATTACATTAGTTGTTTCTACTTAGCCGTTTGAAGTCAGTCCAAGAGAAAAAACTTAGTGTCTGATAGATTCCATATAGAATGGCTCCTGCTCCTCCATCCTCTTTCTCCCCCTCTCACCCCACTGTCACTCAGCGAAGCCTGGGAAACTGCAAACGTAGCCCGGGAAACTGACAGCTTAGCCCGAGAGACAATGACGTGGCTCGGGAGACGGAAACTTGCCCTAGCCCTTACCTTAGCCCGGTACATAGAGACCTATCCTTGACCAATCAGCAGTGACCACTTAGCCCTTACCTTAGCCAGGTGAATTGAAATCTATTCCTGACCAATCAATAGTGACCACGTGTTCCTCCCTCTGCCTCTTGCCTAGCAACCTATCCCTCCCTCCGCATTGTGCCTAGCAACCCCTTTACCTGTATAACTTCACTCCCACTGGCCCGGCCTGCTGCTCTCCCATGGTGAGGCAGCCTGGCGGCTTTTCCCCAGGAAAGCTTGTCACGGTCACCCGGTGTTTCGGCTTGTTTCTATCAGTGTCCCTACAGCAGAGTCCTATATTTTAAAGCATACTATAAAAACATGTGCTGTAAGAGCAAAAGAAAACTAATACCATAGTAATTTTTAACAATATTTACAGTTTTATTATAACAAAGGTAAGCAAAATGACCAAGCTGTCATTATTAAAGTCTCCCATTTTAGTTTTCTGTTTTTGTTCTTTTTTGGGTTTTTATGTGGGTAGTTCCCTGGGTGGGAATGGAACCCAGGACGCAGCATTGATAGCGCTGAAGCCTAGCCACTACACCACCAGGGAACTCCCTAGTTTTATTTTTATGCTCTATAAACAGCCATGCTTCTTTAAAACAAACATATCAATACCCCAAATCAATCATGTAAGGAAGACTTCTGAATTTTTAAACACCAGTGGAGTTTACCTATAGCATCACTTTTGTATAGATGAACTGAGGCCTTAAACTTCAGAGTACCTTTTAAATCTAAAAACAGTAAGTAAACAAATAGGAAAACACATACTAACAACTCTCACTATTTAAAGTTAGAGAATAACAGATCCAGAAGTAATTTTAGTGATTCACTCTATTAGATTTCTAATTTTATGAACATGGAAATCGAAGTCCCAAGTATTAATAAAAGATAAGTTTGCCTGAGATTAGCAGGAGCTCAGGCCAAAAGCACATCTCCTAACTTCTCATTACGCTTTTCACGTCATCACAGAGCTTCCCAGGGTCTGGCCTTTAAGTCCATTTGTTTCTTAAACAGCACTGAATGCACTCTCTTATCAAATATTTTATGGAGACTATTGATAAAAGTCAATTGATCCTCTGATAAATTATCTTTAAGAATGGGATCATTGGTTGCCTGAGTTTAAGGAACTCAATTCACACTTTCCGAGTTTCAAGTATGCTCTTTGTAGCTTTACACAGCACACGCCAACCACAGTGTCCCTTTCGATTCTCTTAGAAAAATTGTACAAAGAGGTTAGGACATTCATCTCAAAGCGCATATGGCGGCCTACTCTAGAAGTCATACCTGAGTTTTGGAATTTAAAGAAATGGCCTGAAGTGCAGAAAATTGCATGTGCCAACAGAACTGACAGCTACCGACACAGTGAGATGAAAGCTGGCTACAGCGAAGAACGACCCCAGGAAGCAAGACAGCAGCAAGGACAACCTTGCGGATGTCTCGGGCCCTCGTTACGAGTTTGGTTTCAGTGCTGTGGACAGCAGTTGCAGGGCGATACCGACAGGAAAGACGGGGAAGGGAAGCACAAGAAAGTACCTAGATCTAGTTTCACAGACCATGGTGGGAAAAGGACCTAGGCCCAGATGGTGTTACTTTTATTTAGCCCCCACCCCCAGCTTTATGGACAAGCATCTAACACCCTACCACGCTCTCACTGGATTGATGACTGTCCTCCCAATGCTGCATATCACATCCCCAGGACTCTTTAGTTTTATACCTAGAAATGTGAGCCTCTTATCCCCCTTCACCTTTTTCCCCCTTTTAAAAATTTTCCATTACAGCTGACATTCAATATTATTTTATATTAACTTTGGGAATGAAGCATAGTGGTTAGACATGTATATAATTTAAGAAGTGACCCCCCCGCCCCACGACTAGTCTAGTTATTATATAGTTATTACCATATTACTGACGATATTCTCTCTGCTTTACTTGACATCCCCACAACTATTTTGGAACTACCCATTTGTACTTCTTACTCCCCATTTTTACCCTGTCCCCAACCCACCACCCATCTATCACCCCGATAAATCTAGTCCCCTCTGACACCATACACAGTTATTACAATATTATGGACTATATTCCTTATGCTGAACCCTACATCCCCATGATTACTGGGTAACAACCAATTTGTACTTCTTAATCCCTTCCCCTTTTTCACCCACCCCCTGAACCCCTCTCCCATCCGGCAACCAACAAAATGTTCTCTGTATCTATGAGTTTGTTTCTGTTTTATTTAGTTATTTTTTGTTCTTTAGATTCCACGTATATGCAAAATCACACTGCATCTGTCTTTCTCTGCCTGACACACTGCACTCAGCACAATACCCTCCAGGTCCATCCACGCTGCCTCAGATGGCGAGACCCCATTTCCTTCCATGGCCTAGCAATATTCCATGTATATGTATCACCTACCCTTCATCCACTCTTCCATCGAGGGACACCCAGGCTGCTTCCTCATCTTGGCCATTGTAAACAATGCTGCAGTGACCATATGGGTGCACACATCCCCTCAAAGTATAACAGCATTTTGGTTTTTTTCATATAAATACCCAGAAGTGCGATTACTGGGTCCTTCTTAGTGTCTTGTATAGCCTTTGTTTCAAAGTCTATTTCGCCTGGTATAAGTATTGCTACCTCAGATTTTTTCTTTTTTGTTTTCATTTTCATAAATTGTCTTTTTCCATCTTTTTACTTTCAGTCTGCAATGCGTAGGCATCATATGTAAGGGTCTTATTTTCTTATTCTTTCAGCTATCCTATGGCTTTTGAATGGAGCATTTACTCTATTTACATTGAAAGCATTTGTTGATAGATATGTAGTTATTTCTATTTTATTATTCATTCTTTATTCATTTTATCTTAAAACTGTTCCTCTAACATTCCTGGTAATACTGGTTTGGTGGTGGTGAACTCCTTTAGTTTTTTGTTGTCTGGGAAGCTCTTTATCTGTCCTTTGATTCTAAATGACAGCTTTGGTGGGTAGAGTTATCTTGGCTGTACTTACTTGCTTTTTATCACTTTGAATATTTACTGCCAGAATTCCTTTTGGCCTATAAACTGTTTGTTGAAAAATCAGTTGATAGTCTTATGGGAGCTCCCTTGTAGGTAACTAACTGCTTCTCTGATTTTTTCTTTGTATTTAAACTTTGGCATTTTAATTACGATGTGTCTTGGTTTAGGCCTCATTGGGTTCACCTTATTTGGGACTCTCTATGCTTCCTGGACTTACTTCCTTGGCCAGGTTAGGAAAGTTTTTAGTCATTATTTATTCAAACAGGTTTTCAATTCCCTGCACTGTTCTCTCCTTTGGGTACCCTTATGATATGAACGTTGATACACTTGATGTTGTCCCAGAAGTCCTTTAAACTATCCTCATTTTTTTAGATTCCTTTTTCTTTTCACTGTTCTGATTGTTTTCTGCTACTCTATCTTTAAAATTTTGATTCAGTTTTCTACTTTATCTATTTCACTACTGATTCTCACTAATGTATTCTTTATTTCCGTTATTGTATTTTTCATTTCTGACTATTGTTTTTTATGTTTTCTATCTTAATTTTTATGTTTCCTATTTCTTGGTGAAGTTCTCCCTGAGATCACTGAGCAACCTTATAACCGGTTTTGACCTCTGCATTGGTAGGTAGCTTGTCTACATTTTGTTTAGTTCTTTTACTGGAGATTTGTCCCATTCTTTTATTTGGGGCATGTTTCTTTGTCTTCACATTTTGGCTGCCTCCCTGTGTTTGTTTTTATGTATTAGGTAGGGATGCTATGTCTCCTGGTCTTAATGGAGTGGCCTTATGTAATGAGTGTGCTGTGAAGCCAGTGGCCCAGTCTCCTTGGTCACCTGACTTGGGTGTTCCAGGTGTGTCTTTATGTTGGTTGTGCATGCCCTCCTATTGTAGTTGAGCCTTCATTGCTGTTTGCACGTCAGTAAGAGCTATTGACTCTCGGGCTAACTGGCTGTGAGGACTGGCCGTGACTACAGTGGAGGAGCTGTTGTGCAGGGACTGACCTTCTAGAGCCAGGTTCGCTTTAGTGGGACTCTGGTGCCTGCTCAGTCTGCCCTTTGGGTGTGTCATCCTTGGAGGAAGACAGTGATGCTCTGGCTTGGTCTGAAGATGGCCACTGGGCATGCCAACTCCGGGGCCTCCTGGAAGGGACATCACCTTAAATCAGGTTCACCTGCAGCCTGTACCCTGCCCAGGGTCATCTGGCATGAGCCACAAAGCAATCCACAGATGACCAGCACCTGTGCTGGGCTTGGAGGTGCCTGGGAGAGACCAATCTGCCCACCAACACTGGTTGTCACCAGTGCCAGGCTTATGGTTGCTCAGCCAGAGACCGGGGAAATGCTAAAGCCAGAAGCTGCTTATTTGGGTTTTGTGAACCTTTGAGAAATTTTATTAAAGTCCACAGCATAAGTCAAGGAAAGCTATTTGTATGAAAAAGCCACTGAAAGTGGCTTGAGTGGTTCTACAAGTTGGACGGAACAGGGTCTCAGGGAATCACCAGGGTGGGATGAACAGTGTTAGCCAGGTTGATAGAGACTCAGATATGGCAGCTGCCTGTGTTTGCATGCAGGGAGAGGGGGCAGCTCAATAACAACAACAACAACAAAAACAAACAATAAATTTTGTCTGCACTTCTGTCTGGGAGAAAGCTGCCTCTCCAGCCCTTGCCCTGAATCCAAAAAATTCAGTTCCTCTCCATATGTCCCTGGCACCTTTTGAGTTGCTGCCCCAGTGCTGGAGTTCACAGCAAATGACAGTGAGTAAGTCCATATGTGAGCCCTTTAAGAAGATCGCCTGGGACTGAGGCCTTACTCCGTCTCACTCAACCACAATCTCTACTGGTTTTCACAGCGAGAAGTTGTAGCGATTCTCTCCCTGTGTCTCCCAGGCACCGAAAACCTGGACTGGGGGGCCTGGTGTGGGGCTGGGACCCCTCCCTTCTCCCTGGGGTATCTCCACAGCCAAGATATCCCTTCTAATTTTTAATGGTCACACATGGGTGACCATTTCATGTCTCCATTCCTCTTGCCAGTCTCAAGGTGGCTTCTTCTGTATGTCCTTAGTTGTAGGACTCTGGTTCAGCAAGATTTCAGGTAATTCTCAATGATGGTTGTTTTGTAGTTTAGTTATCATTTTGATGTAGTCATGAGAGGAGGCCAGCACAGTGTTTACCGACTCTGCCATCCTGATCAGAAATCTCCAGATGGTATTACTTTTAAATGGAACTTCTTTTCTTGGGAACCTTTGCTGCAACTGTAGTAAGTATACCACAGCCAAGGCATCACTATGTCAGAGGTAAAAGATCCAAGGTAGACAGTGTAGCAATAAAGTTTCCCTTTCTTATTTTCTAAAAATATTTTATATTAAAGGGTTAAATATAACTTCTAAAACTGTCACATAAAAACGATTTAGTTCAGTTCCAAGATATCACTCTTCCCTACCATTTCTCTCTATATACAATTCAATGTACTCATAGCAGTTTTATTAATAATTATTTTGCAGGTGTCTTTTAAAGGACAAATACTTAAATAAACTTTGGCACACCCATACCTTGGAATAATACAGGGTCCAGCACAAATGACATCTCCTTTTATAAGCTGGTAATCTATACCAAAATCATAAGCATGTAATTCTGTAACATAACTACATTACCACAACTACTTAAAAAAGGGTGTTACGTCTACTAGACCCTGTACTTAGAAATAAACAGGAATGCGACAATTTGGATCCATTTTGAGAAAATTATGCTGAATAAAGTTGAAGTATAAAGATGTTATCATTGGGGGGAAACTGTGTAATGCAGACATGGGATCTTTCTTATTTGTTACAAGTGCTTGTGGATCTGCGATTATTTAAAACATGAGTTTAATTAAAAATGATTTCAGAACTAATAAAACCAAATACTAGTAAGATTTAGTAATTTTGCGTGTCCTTGTTATGTCCTTGTTATAGCTCTGTCATTTATTTATGGATTTAAAGAAAGAGCATTATTTTACAGCTCAATCCCTGAGCTTATTCACAATTGCAAATTTCTGCAACTTCACTTGGAGATGAGGATATATAACCTCAGTGAAATGGTATAAGGACTCGGAGAGGATTCCAGCTCTGACTATTTTCTTTCCTTAAATAGTGGAAGCTCTCAGGAAAGATGACAGGTTAAATTTCTGAGTCAGTCAACAGACATTAATTTTATTCATTTTAGTTCCATGCTCTTATCAGCAACTGACCTCCATCTATAGTTGGGACGATATTTTTTATTTATATATAATCCTTGTCAATCTTCCTCCTGATTCCCTTGTACACTGCAGAGTTTACATAATGCTGATGTGTCCATTGAGCTTTGTAAAAGTACCCTAGGATACAGGATTCACATGTATTTTGGTAAATCTAAATACAGGGTCTGGCAGAAATAACATCCGTACTTGAGTTATGATTTTAATACAAAATCATAACCATACACATTTATGATTTTGTAATAAAAGATTTGGTATCGAATACCAGCTCATAAAGAAGAGGCACTATTTGTGTAACCATAAGCATGTATGGTGATAATTTTTGTTACCAGTTATTATTCTACTCTAGATTATTAGTTTATCATTATAATCTTATTTTAACCTTATTTATTCTCCTCGTCATGTTAAAATTACACTCACCTTATACCTCCCGAGGTTACAGTAAGAACTAACCTACCATTTCTTATCATTTTTATGACTTTATTGACCCCACAAGCATCCAGAGTCACCGTCTTCCTTTGCGCTTCCTTGGCACCTTACTTTGTCATCTCCTTTTTTAAGTTGCATCATGTTCTTTGATTTCCCTTTTCTAATTTTCTAATTTGATCTTTATCATTTTTAGCTTTCTTTTCCCTTATTATTATTTATTGAAATAACTAATTAAGTCCTTGTGTCTTCTCTTTTTATTAATAATGATAGATTCTTTAACCCCCTACTTATATTTCCCCGATAAACTACTAGATTCCCTGGGTACTACTGCCTCAACAATCTACCCCAAAATAGAACCAGGAAACCGAATCTAGCTTCTCAGTTCCCAATCAGATGAAATGATATTTTGCATAGCATAATTTTGTATGTTCTTGAAACAGTAGCATGATTATTGCTTTCTCTACTGAACAACCTGGATGAATCTGCTGGCTAACGATTGATGAGAAAAATCAAACTTGACTATGAATTAAAATTCATTTACTCTGTTCTTTTTTCCTCATTTCCTCATGTTTTGTTGTTGCTGTTGTTATTCTACTATGATAAATGTATCTTAATAAGTCCTTTTAAATACCTTCTGGAAATAAGATGCAAGCCAAGTAGATGGACATATAAGGCAGAGAGAATCTATCAGACAATTAGATAAAATAGGAAAGAAATTAATTCTTGATTATGGCCTCTACTAAGTAATGGAACCACCTCTTCTCCAACCAAACTATACTTTGCTTGGGATTCTGTTCCTGCACAGTTCCACTAATTCAGGAGTGACACTAGACACTGAATCTGAAATACCTCTAAATCATTCCAGCACCCAGCACAGCAATGGCACACGCGAGGCACTTGATTCTGGAATAAATGAATGGATGGATGGATGGATGGATGGATGCATGAATGGATGGTTGGATGGATGATTTTTCCATGGCCCATATATTCTTCCAACCATTTCTGGGCATCACAGTAATTTAAAATCCAGTTTGAATTTCATCTGTCAAGAAATTTTATCCAGTACCCCCAGCTGGAGGTAATCATTACATCTTCTGAATTCCTAGCTTATTCTTTAATCTATACCTGTTTAATTACCCTATTATTACAGTTAAATATAAGAATAGCATGGCCTTTAATGGACTGTAAATCCATTCATATCTGGAATTTTATTTTATTAAACCTTGTACTCTTCAAAGGCTAACATCCTGGCAGGGCGCAGTCACTGAATAAATAATCTGTTTACAAGTCCACTTTCTCATCAATAATCTTGGATCACTGCTCCATATTCAGTTAGTAAAGAGCATATTATTCATGACATATTCAACAAATACTTATCGAACACCTACTCTTGGCTTGGCAGGACCGTAGTTAAAATTTAATCACCTTGACATTTACTCAATGTGTCAAAACCATAAATTTAACAAATATTTATTTTCTCAAAAACAAAGATAAAAGTACTAAGCCAAAAATGATTTTTTGGAAAACAATAAGACTGCATCTAATAAACAAGAATATTGTTTTGACAATGAATCATTTTGTAACAGGGAAAGGAAGCAGAACAAAGTATTTTCAGAATAGAATATAAAGGCGGGAACTAGGGGAGCATTTAAAGCTCTTTGGAAGGCAGTGAATGGTCTCAGGGAACTGACTTCACATTTGTGTTTCTTAGGAAAGGAAGTGTTTTAATATAAGGTTTGTCTCATAGAGTTGATTGTCTTTTATATACACTGACATTAATATGAAAGAACATTTCCAAATGCAGACAACTCTGCAAACGGGGAAACAAAGGCAAAGAGAAAAAACAGAACTCCTAAGAGTCAAAGAACAGAAAAGGTTAAGTCTCCCCTCCAGCTGTGTTTCAACTCCATTCAATCCATTCCCACTTCAAGGCTTTTTCAATATCCTTAATTACAGAGAAGCTGTTCCTCCAGGAAATTGATGAATCTAATGCTTTGGGTTAAAAATTTTTGATGTTTATCTAAAATTGTAAACCCATGAGGCAAATTACAAGACTCAGAAACTCTCTTTTTCTGTATTCTAGGCAAATTGAAGAACCCCCAGTACAGCATGCATTTGACTGGCCATCTCTAGGTAAACATACAAATATTCAATTAAAATATCATGTTATAAATACTATGCTACAGGTACACAGGACTTAATGAGGCTAAGTTTCACTAGGAATTCTGCTCAAGTTTCTTGCTGTAGTCAAAGAACTGGCATCATGGAGCCCATTTTTTAATACCAAATTAAACATTTGGGGCTTATTTTATAGGTACACACAAGTTATCATGGTGTATGTACCTCTTTTTACAGTTATTCTCTACTCAGAACATCAAGATAAAGGCAGAAAAGATTTTGCACATATGGCATTTCAGATGAAACACCTATTATAGGTCCTCTGTAGTAGGCCGGATACCTAGCAAAACAAAACAAAATAAAGCCATTATTATCATATTCATTTAACACTGAATATGCATCAGGCAATGTTCTAGGATCTTTGTATATGCAATTTCCTTTCATTGTCCCCCACAAACTCTGTGAAGTTACAAGTGTTTTCATGCAGATGACGAACTCGAGACCCAAAGAGGTAAAATCACAGGCTCCAAGCTAGAAGATTCGTGAGTGGAAAGTTCAAGCACTTTTCTGATCTTGAGGTTTTGTTCTTGATCTCCATACTACACTGTACTTCCTCTCCAAAGTAAGCCCATTCGTTATCCTCACTGAACAGATGAGAAAGCTGAGGCTCAGTTTCCAGAAAATGTCAAGTTTCATTTGCCCATGGAGTGGCCCACTCAGACCAAGTAAGTACCAAGCAATCAGTACCAAGTAAGACCTTCCAGTCACCTCTTCTGATCGACTCTGAGCCACCAGTCATTGCGGCTGAGGTACTCTGGTGAAATCGCTGTCCTTTGCTGTTTTCATTTACCCTCAAATTATTTACTTGGAGAAAAACAGGCAAACAAAACAAGCAAAAATATGTCCTCTTCCTGACAAAAAACAAAGTGACTTTAATTGGAAGAACAAAAATGTAAGCCCTGAGTTATTTCAGGGCCACCCAGGAACCTCCACCTACCCGCCCCCTGTGGACTGAGGGCAGCCTCTGGCGGCTGCTTACCCTGAACCTCCAGGTTACAGTGTGTTTTGTAATCCCTAATAAGCACCACCTGTCTCTTGAGACAATCAGCCTAACAATATGGGGACCTAATTGTTCAAATTCACTCACAGGTAAACAATACTCCCTTCATGTGTGAACTAAAGATGACTGAATAGAAAACCTAAATCAAAACAAACCATTATATTAACTGATCGTAAGTGCTAAATTAAGAACATATGTTAGTTTGATGAAAAAGAAAAAGAAACAATAATATCTGGAATAATAAAGACAATGTTTTTGAGGAAATAAACACCTCGTAATTTTCCAGGAAAAAGAAAAGAGTAACTTAACTGTTTTAAAAATTCTTTCACTTTCACTAAGAGCCCATTCAGGCCAAATTTGCCGCATTCATATATACGTAAACTTAATTATACCCTCTGTGTACAAAATTATCCTATGGTTGAATTCAGCCAGGAAAAAAAATGGCTCTTTGAAAATAAGCAGAGTTTAGTCCAATAACTGCCTGACAAACGTTTACAGTTGCGAGTGTGAAATTTGCCATAAACCTGGTTTACGGAGAGACAGAGTGTGAGTTCTCACTCTCCTTGTCCCTCAATAAGACCCCATCCGCGGCCAGGCCTGACTCGGAACCGCCGGCAGGCTGAGATGGCAAAACCCACGCACAAACCTTCCTCGTGCACCTGCTTCACGGCACTAGACGGACGGGTTTGAGGGTCTGTCTGTCCTCGCCTGGGAGCTCCCTGAGAGCAGGGACCACGCTTCACTCTAGGTCCAACACTTAGCACAGGAGATGTGCACAGAATGAACGTATCAAAGCCATTCAAAATTAACTGCCTAGGGGACAGAAACTAGTCACGTGCTAGTATACAAAAAACAAAACGAAACAAAAACACCTCTGTATTTATCTTACGTGACATTTACTTTTTAAGTGCAGATAGATTTTCTGCAGTATTAAAGATGGGCAGAAGCAATGAGCTATGTATGGGGAAAAGGGTCAGCATTTCCTATGTGGCGACTCTCTCTGAACTTTCTAGTCATCTTCCTTAGAGCCTAGCGCCTCTTCTCATAAGGACCTTCGTGTGTGCACTCAACACTCACGATCAGACCTCCTGCTGACCGCACAGAACCGGGAGATGTGAGTTAGTAACAGCCAATGTTTACGGATTTCCTGTGTGCCAGGCCGTGGCCTACGTGCTTTATTTTTTTTAAATTCTTCTCACAACCAAATAAAGTAGGTGCTACTAACTTTGCCATTTTCCATAGGATGAAAGTGAGGTAGAGGTGCTTTGCTCCATTTCTAAGCAGAATTTTAATAAATCGGTCATTTCCCACCTACCCCTTCCTTCACCTTCAATCAGGTGACTGATTCAATTCCCACGGAAAAACAATCATCTAGTTTTTCCTGATAGAGTCCAGAATTTAGCCCTTGACATAAACTTCTCACAGTATAATTCACTCTTGTCTCCTCAGAGTTGCGTTGTATTTGTTTCAAACAAACACCGCTCTCTAGTTACAAATGATCATAATTATGCATAATCCTCGTAAGTGGCTGTGATGCATTTTATGAACGATAACACAATAAGAAATATGAAACTTTCATGCTCCATTAAATGTACATAAAAGATCAGCTTGAGAGTCAATATAAACTTTTACAATAAACACATCATGCATGCAGAGAGATGTGTGCATGTGTACTTACGGGTATAATTGTTTTACATATCGTGGTGTTATATATAGTGCATATTTTTCAACAATCTGATTTTGTTATGGAAATCCTTAATCATAAGAATATCATGGGCAGTTTGGCATTAATAAAAGTCAGATAAAAAGTAGCTTCCCATTTTAGCCCTTATCAAATTTTCTGTTTCATGTTTATTTTATTTCAGATAAGTCCACTTTCAAAAGGGCTTCTGCCAAAAAGCTATTGGTTTCAGATTGGTATCATTAACCCACAGACCTACCAAACCATGTTTGGATCAATGTCAATTTGGGTTACAGAACAATGAGTAAGATTTCATCAGGCTGCTAGATGTAGTAAACCACAGAAATACGAGGGCTGTCTGGAAAAAAATCCAGCCATAAATGCCTCTATTTTTCGTATTTCATGGCTGGATACTTTTCAGACAGCCCTCGTACACAACAATAGTTGAAATACAAGCTGTCTTTGTGCATTATTGAATACAGAACTGTGATAATTATTAGGAAATCATTTCAGAGACAGAACATCATAAATACTCTAGTTTTGTTATTTCTCATCATCTGTTCCTTTTCTGAAAACCGTGGTGACTGATGCTGCATAAACACACTATTTCAGGTGCTATATTTGGACATACAGAAATGGAAAATGTATTAAAAGTACCACACTGATGACCTTTGAGTGGGTGAAGCACACAAAAGCACACGTGTGCATGTTACACACACACAGAGACAAGAATGACCTCTCTCCCCACCCTCATGTATGTCATAAGCCTTTACCTGTTAGCTAGCATAAGTTGTAGCTAGGAAATGAGGTTCATTATTGATTTAGGAAATGAACCCAACTCTCACAGTGTTATGGTAGCTTTGAGAATTAAGAGGAGGAGATGCTTTCATTAAAGGAAAGAGTGAAATACCCATTGAAACAAGAGATTAGTAGAAGAACACGTTTCTAGTTTACATGAAGCATTTTAAAAGCATCTTCCTGCCTACAGAGGAAACACTCCCGTTGCAGCAATTCCTTGGCCACTCAGTTCCTGTAAACACTCCCACGTTATCGACGTAGAAGAGACGTTGTATGTGTGAACTCCCATCCTCAGCTGAGGCTACAGCGCAGCTCCCGACTTGTTCAAATGTGAAATAGTCCCTTCCCTAGGGGTAAATGGATGCTTCTTCCAACCACCTCTGTACCTCCCCACACCACCAATTCCCAGGCCTCCCTTATCTGTCAAGTTCAGGGCTGGCTTCCTACTGCAGGGCCCCTGATGGTTGGTGGATACCAGTATCAGCCAGCTCTCCCCAAAGCCACCGAAGACTCCTTCCCTAGGAAAGCCCCTAGAAGAATTGCCTACCAATCAGGCACATCAGGTGAGGCTCCCCTGCCCGTCACCATCCTGCGTGACATCCCCATCTGGTCCCCACCAGACCATAGTGGGAGGAGACAGAGGCGCCCCTCCCGCCGCCCATTTGACACCGGCCCCAGGGCTGAGCTCTCAAAATTGCTTTGACATGGCCGTGGGCCTTGATAGCACCTGAGGTAAGACAAGCAGGGTGGGCAGCTCTAAGGGCTATTAAATAATAAACATCACTTTTGGGTACATTCACTTTTCTCCGGGGATGTGATTGAAAGAGGTATTGTAAGCACAGATCATGACTCACTGCCATCAATCAGATGTACCCAAAAGGCTTTATTCGCTCTGCTGTGCCAAAGGGTAAATATACTGTTTAGCCCAAACTTTACCATTCATGGCAAACTCTCTTACCCACTCACCAAAACACACACACACACACACCTCTCTCACACACACACAGAATGTACAAAGACTTAAACATGTGAGTCTTTCCGAAAAGGGCAAAATTTCCCTAAGTGCACATACAGTCAATTATATAAAAGGAAATGCAATCTTTCATTAAGTCCCTACAGATATCAGATTTCTCCACAGACATTTAAGACTTCCCATAACACTTTAAAGTAGAAGGAAGGATAAAATCATACATTTTCCAAATATTTATTTATGAGCAAAATCTATTCTAACAAAAGCTATATTATATACATAAAAATAAAGCAGCCCTCCTTGAGAACAAAACACATTAATGTCCATTTATACTGATACTTGCTTTTAGATGGAGCTGATTGGTCCAGTGCCCGATGACTTTATATTCTGGACTGTGGTTGGTTATTTGATACTGGAAGATGTCATAGCGTCCAGGAGCATCTCCGTTTTCATTAAAAATGACAGGTGTCCCCGCACTACCTGCAAATGTTTAGAAAACAATGTTAACAAACTTTTTGTAAGATAGCCTCCTGGGCTTATTTTTCCCTAAGAAGGAACGGTAGAAAGAAATACACTGTGCATGGTAAGAGCTAGGAAGATTGCAACCCATACAAGGTCATTCTCCATGGCATCATATCTTTTCCATGAAGAGAAGCCCAGGCACACATACAAAAAGAAGATATGCTTTATTGTGCACATCAGAAAGTAAATGACGAGTATCCGAGTTAGGCATAACAGTTAAAAAGAAATAAAAGTCGATAAGCTTAATATTCAATACTGGCTACGGAGATGACAGTTAACAGAGGAGAGCGTACATGCCTGGAAGCGTAACAGCTATTGTACAGCAGGAACTACAAACAGCAACTCAAACTGTGGCAGGAGAATGACCCAGCCTGAGTCCCTGGAGGCTTACACGATTGTGATTTGTGTGCCACTCTGAGGCTATTGCCCTATTCAATGTCCCTTCTGTCCTCTGCTTCGGCTGCCTCTGCCCACAAGCCTGTGCACACCAACGTGGGCTGCTTGTGGGACCTCTCAGTGAGCAAGGACTTGATGGCTGGGAAGCCCCAGCTCCGCTCAGATTGTGCGCGATTCCCCCAGTCCACTGTGATGTGTGCTAACAGGGGCAGCACGGCGGCCGCCAGGCGCGAAGTCTTTTCTAAACTCGCATTTCTCCAGGAAGGTTTCTCTTAATAGCACCTGCTCGGTTTTACTTTTCCTCCTGCTCGCTGTTAACTTTGACGTAAGCACGGGTTTTAAGGGTAGTGGGGGATCACCACGCCCCAATGATTGTTTTGCTCCATCGAGCCTCACTATGCGAATGTTCCATTTCTCTAACCGTCTTCAGACCCCCTGCCCCACCTGGTCTTCTGGGATTCCTCTTTGCTCCCTGGACAAACTCACCGAACACCAGTCCCATTTCTTTGTGCCTCTCTTCTCTCTGCACGTCCTCTCCCCTGGACTTCTTCATACAGTATATCAGATTTAACTTCTCTAGCGTGTCCCCTTCTTGCTATCTCTTTTTTATACTGTACTCTCCAAGAATATGTATTACTAATAGTTACATATGTCAACTCCATGTATAACTTCCACGTAAAATGAGTTTCTTATTCTGCCTGTAGAGGTTTTAACGAAAACCAATAACCACAAAATTCTAAAACATTTAACTTATCAAACAAAATGGATGACATGAGATAATCACTGGAAATAAACAGAATCAGAGTCACAGTAGCAATTAAGCTACTTCCCCCGCATCGATGGAGAGATGTGTAACAGCCTCTGTTCTCTGGGCTCTTCCTAAAATATGTACAGTGTGAAGTATCTGATGTGACCACAGACACCCGGTGTCAGTAAAAACTGCTGAGTCCACAAGAGACGGCACAGCGTGGAGGAAAGGTCACTGGTCTGAGTGTCAAGAGCGAACACCATGTCCCCATTTATTTTCACAACTTGGGTATGTCTCCTTTTCTTCAGTTGCCACGGAGAGACTTAACAATGAATACGAACAGATTTGGAAGTCCTAAAAGAGCTGTATGCATTTAAGCTATTATCATTAATAGTTCATATGGGAAAGAACTTCATACATAAATCAAGAAAGGAATGGGAAATTGGGGAATAAAATAGGAGCTTTGCTATCAATCGGTATTATCTTAGCTACTCCTTAGATCAGGTCTGTCCAACTTGCGGCCCAGGATGGTTTTGACTTTGGCTCCACACAAATTCTTAAAATACTATGAGATTTCTTTTACGACCTTTTCTTGTTTTGTTTTTTTTTTAAGCTCATCAGCGTTAGTGTGGGTGTATTCTATGTGTGGCTCAAGACAGTTCTTCCAGGGTGGTCCGGGGAAGCCAAGAGATTGGACACCTCTGACTTGGATATACAAGTGGAAACCCATTGAGCATACCTGACCAAAACCCTGAACTTCTAACGAGTTTCAGCAGGTTAACCTTTAAATCCTCAGTTTCCTTATCTGTAAAACTGGGATATTAAAGACACTTTTCTCATAGAGTTGTTATGAGATTGAAATGAGCAAATGTTTGTCAAATGCATGGAACAATGAATAGGTAATTAGCCATGATTGTGATGATTATTATTCATCCATGTGTATTTTCAGAACATACCAATACAGAGTAATAGATAGGATTGTTTAAAGTTCTTTCAGTGTTTTCTAGACACGTGATTCTGGGAATTCAAATGGGAAAGAGATTCCTGGGTGGGAAAGTACGTATTAGTTATAAATTTCACATTAACGCCATCAACCAGTCCTGACATGTATATACCTCTTCAAAAAATTCTGATGTGACATTCTCTACGAAAAAAGGAATATTTAATTTTCTCTAAAATCCCTCACTGAATGACACCTACAAAAGCAGTCCCAACCCTTTCTACCCTACTGATACCCAAAATAGAAGAATGCCACCTGCATAACACAGGGACTTTTGAGTTTTACAGGCAATTCTTAGCAAGCCACGTGCTTCTATGTGGCTTTACTCTACCTTGAGAGAGTATATTGGAAAGCAAGTGCAGGAGAGCTGTACTGCCACAACAGTAATAATTGTCCAGCTTAGATAATTCAAATACCATTGTGAACAGCAAGTTACAGTAAATTTGATGATATTGCATTAAGGGGCACCATATAAAAGTGGTTAACAGCTCCAAAAAGTGGGTTTTAGAGTCTGATCATTGGGTTCAAACCCCAGCTCCGTCACTGAGAGGTATAGTCTTGAGTAAGTTATCTGATTTTACTATACTTCATTTGTCTTATCTTTAAAATGGGGTAACAGTAATCCTCATCTCAGAGGGCTATGTGAGAGTTAAATGAACATACACACACACACACACACACACACACACACACACACACACAGGGAGCAATTAGCCTATAGTAAGCATTATTAAGCATTAACTATCATTTCCTCTACTGTCTTATGGCCATGCTGTGTTGGTGATCCAGTGTGTAAACGAGCACAAAACAATTTCTCAGGGAGCATACACGGCTTTTGTGAAGTTACCCGGACGAATCTTTGTTCTCCCCATTCAACACAATGTCACGTATACCTGAAATCCGCCGTGCTCTTTCTCACCATCCTGTCTTTGCACGTTATTTTCTATAATTTCCTTCCGTCCACCCTCCTAACTCTTCTCTTTATGATTCCTTCAACAACATGTGGCTCCAAGATCACACTTACACAACCGTGACCTTCTAAACCCGGAGCAGGGGCCCGAGTGCCTCTTCACATTCTGTCCTCCTTCGTGACAGCCCTTGCTACACCCCATGCATTTTTACTATTTATCCTCATACCTGATCAAAACATTTATTCAACAGATATTTATTGGGAACTTATTATGTGCTCAACACTGGGTGGACCCTCAGCCTTTCTTACAAAACCGTGGTCTTCTTAACAAAGACAGAGTGTGTCTCTCTGTGGGCAATGCACCAAAGACAGTACTCAAAACTGAGTGAGCAATCAATAAATTACAGTAAAGTGTGTGAAAGACGCACCCACCAATGACCCCAAGAAAATCCATACATACCCTCTTCGTAACGTTATGAACTTCATTTACATCACCTCTCATGTTTTGTATTCACAAATGAAGGAACCAAATCAGTCCCTTTCACATTTTGAGCCGTGTGATGTTGGAAGCCATTCCTGCAATTTCGTTTTAACTAAGATTTTTGATCTTAAGCTAGGCTTGCAGTTGAATTACTTCAACCCTTTTACATGAAAAACAGACTCTTGTATATGGGCTCATCTCGAATGACTGCCTTGGCCCTGGGGTCTATGTAACGAGGAACACCTTGGAGCATCCATGAGGAGTCATGCTGTTGACTTATTTTTACAAGGAGAAATTTAAAAGATCATCCTTCGTACTAAATCTGGCCACCCTGAAAAACAGAATTAAGTGGCATTTTGTCCAGAAAAAATTTCAAGTGACAAACGTCTCACTATAGCCATGACTTTATTATGGCGTACTAACAACACAGGTTAAGATATATGACATGAATATATTGGGTTAGGCTAAACTCCTACACATCGGCTGTCTGGAAAGTATCCAGCCATGTCACCATTCTCCTTATATTGACAATGGCTGGATTTCTTTTCCGGACAGTCCTCGTATATGTTATAAGTAATGCTCCAGAAACTTTTCTTGTTTTGTTTCTCTTCATCCGAGACCTCAGTTATTTCAGAGACTCTGAAGTGAATTCATTTTTAAAAAATACTTTTTAATTAATGCACACTAGTACAGAAATACAAACAAATGACATGGAGTCGTGAGGTGACATTTACTAGTACAGGGTCTGCTCTCAGAGTCTACACGTCTCCTTGAATATTTTCTGTTCAATAAGAAAAGGGTGGGAAAACTCTATCTTTATTCCTAGGCACATCAAGTACTTCAATGTGCTTTTGTAGAAAAAATGGTCCATCCAACGAAGATTTTACATGAAAACGTTGGCTCTGTTGAATATTGTTCAGGGGAAGAGGACGTATGGGCTTGGGAATTAAGGGACTGGAGTTTGATTTCTGGCTCTGCCAATGATCGATGTGATCCGGGCAAGGTACCCTCACTCAACCTGCTTTCTCAACCATCAAGGGAGCTTCATAATCCTGACAGCCCCAGGTTATCATAACGGCTACGTGAGACGATACACGTAGAGCACTCAGGGTGTGCCTGGCACAGGACAGGTGTGTAATAAGTGGAAACTATCGTTATCATGATCTGTTCCTTGCCTATACTTATGCTCCCTTGGTCTACATTTTCTTGTTTCCTCCACAATGCAAAAACAAACAAACAAACAGAAAACAAAGCAAAACAAGGCAAGACTATTAATTCACCTTTATGTGGAAATATTACAAATATATTTGTAAGTGCAAGCCACCCCGTTTTTTGTCATGTCTGTTATTTTCTTTCCTCTCTTTTGCAATGAAACATGATTTATGTCCCTTCTCAGAAACACCTATGGTATTGGGTTAAGCAGGAAAAAATAAGAAGGCTCAAAATGAAACCAGTTAATTTAGTAATTTTTAGTGTCCTTAAGAAGAAAAAGAAATATATGAGGTTTAAGTCATTGACCAAAATACTATAGGAAATAGCAATGTTCAATAGAATCTCAATTATTCATGCTCTCTCTCTCTTTCTCTCCTTATCCAACTTATTTGATCCAGTATTTATTTCAATCAATAAAGAGAAGAGTATATGTGAATTAGAATTACAGGATAGTTGAATTATTTAGGCATTAGTCAGATTACTCTTACACGTATCAGTTACTCAGCTTTTGCTCACTGAAGACGTTAGCATTCGATCGCTGTTATCATCTCTATCCATATTCCTGCTGTCACTTCTGGTGACCTCATCATCCACTGGAATGACTCAACGGCTTGGCCTCTGCAAGCTGACTTCCTCTCTTCCAATTACCATCCTTTCCTGCGTCTTGCCAACTACGGTCATGATCACACTCGAAAAGTTGTCTTGTCCAACAACCACATCATCTCCCAAATTTTACCCGCTGGGTACCACTTCCGTCCCACTGCAACAGTTCAGTAACCCCTTCAATGTACGAATTCCTGGAACAGCCTGATTGGTCATTATACTTCACCTCCATGTCGCTTCTCTTTCCTCCTCTTCTTGCACGGGTTCTAATCTCCCTTGTAAATGCCCCTGTTCTCTTGTACTTCTCCCTCTGTCAGTTTTGCTTCTCTGCCAAATCATAACCACGATAAAACTGAGTCGTATATTTTCTTTGCCTACACTCAAGCACCTGAATATTCTTTGAGAAAATTATAACACATGACTTGTCTGGGAAGGCCAGGACTAGACTTAGGCACACGGGTGCCTTGGGCACGACTCTAAGAGGAAGGATCCCCTTAAAATTCTGCACAGGAAGTGGCTCATTTGCTTCATGTAGTCCCGACCCTGCCACCTGGTCTAAATTCATGACCTCACATTTCAAATACGTGGTCAACATTTCTCTGCAGTCCTACCTCATTTTTCCAATTAGTCCACCTTTCCCTCTTCAGGATGACTGACTGTCCCATGACTGCCTCACACATCCAACATCTTCCTCCCCCTGTCACCTCAGCTTGCCTCCCTGAGAAAAAGCAGCAACAAGACAACAACTCATCAGTCCACCACAAAACCTCAACCCACCTGCATCTGCGCTCATATTCTGTCCTTCCTCCTACTGAACCCCATGACCCTGATCCGGGCAAAGGCACGCTCCTCCCGCAGCACAAGGACTCCAACCACTGTCATCTCTGTGAGCTTTCAGTTTCCCAGCTTCTTTTTCTCCCTTTTCCATCAGCAAACTTGGATGGCACAGCATTCCTTTCAGTTTACAACTGAACTCGAACAGTTCTCATTTTAAAGAAAGAGCAAGTCAACAAATCTCATTAAAATTGTAATTATTTACAGATGATGAGTTAAAGACTTGAACACTTGAAACCTAACTAATTTTACTAACCAATGCCATTATACCTATGTCAAATGCATTTTTGGTGCTTACTGTTTCCACTGAATATTATATTGCTAAGATTCATTCATATTTTGGCTGTCTCTGTGTTCACTCATTTAGACTGCAGTATAATATCCCATTGTGTGACTATTCCATATAGCACAACTGATTTATTCACGCTCTTGAGGGTGTCTGGGATGATTTCAGGTGAGTTCCATTAACCTTTCAAGGAAGATATAATCATGTATTTATACAAATTCTTACAGAGAATCGACAAAGAGGGAATATTTTCCAATTTATTCTCTGAAACCAACACAAAGGACATTATAAGAAAGAAAAATTACAGATCCATCTCACTCATGAGTATGACTGTAAAAATTCTAAACAAGATATTAGTTAATTAAATCCAACCGTGCCAAAAAAAAAAAAAAAAAGATTGAAGTTGGATCTATCCCAAGCCTCCATGACGTGACTCTTGAACGTGTATAAATATAACTCATTACAGTAACAGACAAAAAAATTATCTTCAAAAGAGGCAAAAAAAGAGACATTGTTAACATTAAAAATAGAGAGTGGATGAATGAGGCAATAAGGTTAGGACTGGGATTTGTTCGCTTGCTTTTTCTTGAAAACGAGAACTGTTTGAACTCATGTGTCATAAGCTAAGAAGCCAGGAGTAAGAGAGAGAGCAAGAAACAGGAAGGCAAGAGAGAGGAAGAGAGGGAACAGGATGAAGAGTAACAGAATGAAAGAAAAGAAAACGGAGAGATCCTCCTTAAAAACCGGAGAAAAGGCACGGCACATTGAGAGAGAGCCCTTTAACCACTGTGTGCGTCTGTGAACTGACCGAATGCGATCCTTAGCCTTCCTATTACGTGTGCCCTTGGAGAGCGCGAACCCTCCCTGTGAGTCCATGAGCCACACGAAATAGGTCACAGACAGAACTGTTTACACCCGATGCTCTACGGCAGCTTTTCTGTTTATTTTTAGACCTTATTATCAGTCAACCTTCTGTCAGGATTCCCAGTTTATAAACTAACTGTCTGGGATTAGAATCACATTACATTTTTAAGCCAAAAAACTTAATTCACTTTTTCGTTATAAAGACTTTTCTGAAGAGTAAAATAAGGCTAAAATTCACTTCTTACCCACTGAGTCATTACTTCATTTCTTACTGAATGTGAAATTGTTCTTTTCTCATGGGTATGCATGCCTTGGTAATAAGTCATTGAAATATCATTAAGATATAGTCCTTTAATGTATTTCAGAATGAGTATTTTGCCAATATTTGCAGAATTATTGTGAGTCCATCACATACAGATTATGCTATAGAAACAGATGTCAAAGTGTCTAAGAAAATACATAAAATTTTAAATTAGGATATGTCTGCTCATTTCTGACAGTAATTTATATACTGAATTTAAAAAAGGAACAGCAAATCATTTATTTATAATGAAGCTGATTTTCTATAATTACACAAACTGTCCATATATATTAGGTCACTATGATAAATGTGAATTGTCTATGTTACCATGGTGATTTCAGGTGTATCCATTCTGTGCTGCATGGAAAACGATTTGGAGCATAATTAAAAGAAAGAGTGAAACACATAAGTAAAAACCTGGCAAAAAATTAAAAAAATAAAAGTGTAGCCTGGCTTTCACATACCCCTTTCAGATGCTGACCTATCAGACAGATGAAAACAGTAATTATTAAACAATAAATTTTATTTTCAAATATATTTACACATTTATAAAAATGATTTTCTTTCAAAACTATGAATAATTATCATCAGGTAAAATCTTATTCTCTGACCATTATTCGAAAAAACTTGAAATTTTTAATGAAACCCTTAAAAAGATTAAAAGTTTAAACAATACCAACATAGACTGAAAAGCTCAAAACCTCCTAAAGATCTAGAAAAAAAAACAATTAAGTAGTCATGTTAATTAATGCTGAGTCAACTAAAGGGTTATGCATGTTGAAGCATGTATTTTCTTTAGTAGAGAAAACTAAACTAAAATTATAGAGTACTACTTGACAGAGAACAATGTATTTCAAAACCTAAAGAACACACACGGCCAAGGCTACCCTCAGAGGAAAATTTAGAGAATATAGTTTTTATTGTCACACAAGTCCTAGATATACTTACAGAAAAATATTTTTATAATCTTGAAATGATAAATGGTTTTTTTTAAGCCTAGCAGTGAGTAAAAATATTAGAGAAATAATTGATCATTTTAACAACATAAAAATGAAAATTTTTGAATTTCAAGAAAATAATTTTAAAAAATTATAAAGAATCAACATATAAAAGTAACAAGGAATTAACATTCTTAATATGCAAGGATTTCTTGCAAATAATAAGAAAAAATATAATACTTTAGCATAACTGGGAAAAATAAGCAGAAAATTCTAAAAATAAAAAATGAACAATTATACTAAGGATATACACAATATTCCTTTTAACTAATAATGAAAACATCCATGAGATATAAATGTTCACATTGGATTCAAGAATAAATATTATAGGAGAAGGTGAGATCAACTTAACTCTTTCATGCTATGTTGATAAAAATTTAAATTGATATAACCATTCTGGGGCAAATTTTGAAGATTTAAAATATCCTTATCCTTTGATCCAATAGTAGAAATTTATGCTATGAAAATGGCAGGTGACTGTACAAGGACATATAAAAACATGTTAACTATATGGTTATTTCTATACTAGGAAAATGGAAAAATGTTGACAATCTAAATGAACACAGATACATGAATCTTTAGTCCAGTGTTCTTTATTACAGGGAAAATAGAATAACACAAACATACATCAAGCAGGGCATGGATAGCTGTAATAGATAATACATGTTATTAACCTGGAGAGATTTCAGGGTGTAATTTTATTTTTAAAACAATTACCCTTATGGTGATAATATTTTTAAAAATGGAAAATAAGTGTTGGCAAAAATGTGGAGAAACCGGAACCTTCATACATTGCTGGTGGGAATGTAAAATGGGGTAGCCGCTGTGGGAAAGGATTTGGTGACTCCTCAAACAGTTACACAGAGAGTTACCAAATGATCTAGCAATTCTACTCCTGGGTATATACCCAAGAGAACTGAAAACAAATGTTCACCCAAAAACTTGCAAGCACATATTTATAGCAGCACTATTCATAATAGCCAAGGAGTGGAAACAACCCAAATGGCCATTAAATGGCGAATGGAAAAATGGCATGTGACATAGTCATACAATATTCAGCTATGAAAAGAACAATACGTGCTTCGACATGCATAATCCGTAAAATCATTACCTTCAAAAACCAGTCACAAAAGGCCACATCTTGTATGACTCCATTTATATGAAATAGCCACAATCAGTAAACCCCCTGAGTCAGAAAGTAGGTTATTGCTTGTCAGGGGCTGGTGGGGGAGGGGAGGAGAATGACATCATAGGCACGGAGTTTCTTTGGGGGCCAATTAAAATATTCTGGAATTAAATAGTGATGGAATTAAATAGCCAGTGGACAAGCTAAAAACCTCTAAATCGTGTATTTTAAAATGGTGAATTTTATTATATGTGAATTTTTCACAATATGAAAAATAGAGGCATTTGTGGCTGGATTTTTTCCAGAAAGCCCTCATATGTCTCAATAAAAAAAATTATAGGTTAATATATAACATCATCTCATTTTATACTATATATGTGTAATAGGGGTAGATTGATAGATGGATAATGGAGAGATGATCGATAGATAAAAAGACAGGAAAAAAGAATAGAATATAGATACACAGAGGGTCCGACAGAAGTTAACGGGCCTTTCTTATGAACTGGTACTCTATACCAAATCTTTTATTACAAAATCATAAGCATGTGATTCTGTAATGTAACAATATTTTAACTACTTTTAAAAAGGGCGTTACTTCTGCCAGATGCTGTCTTTTGAAAAATAAGTACCAAAAAAAGTTACCTTTGGTTAATAAAATGAAAACTAATCCACCTTTTCTTCTTTATTGTCTTCTTTATTTCCTGCAATAAATGTCTGTTTTTTACTTAAAGAATAAACATATTTTTCTTTAAAACATAGTCAAGACAGAAGACCTGGAGAGAAGAAATAGAGGTGTCTTTTGGTAAATGCTACGCTTCATAACAATGGCCAATATACACAGATGTCAGCACACAGAAAGAAGTGACTCTCAGAGCCTGCAGATAGCAATGTTTTCCTCAACACAGCTGAGAAGAAATATGGGAGAGTCTATTAATAGTTCAGTGACTGTGGTTCTGTAAAAAACAACCATCACCACAAAAAAAAACCCCAGAATTCACATGTGAGTTCAGTTCAGGTCCTACAGGTAGCTTATCTTTGAAAAGACCCCCCCAACAGCATGCCTGTATGTTTGTCTAAGAGACGTTAGCACCTGAACAAAAGAAAAAAGAGGAGACGTATGTTCAATCATCAATGCTAGCTGGCACTGCAATCCTGGAGATCGGGATACTGTACGCGCTGGGTCTGGCTCTGCAAACAGGAGCTTCTTGGAACACTTGAATAACATTTTTGATTAAAATGAAAACAACTTTGGTGTTAAAACAAATGATTGAGATAGTACTGCCAACACTGATATTCTTGCATGAGGGCTGTCCAGAAAGTATCCAGCTACGTATAAAAAAATAGAGGCATTTATGGCTGGATTTTTTAATCCAGACAGCCCTCTTATAATTTATTCTTAAATTTTGAAGACTTTGAAATAGCTAAAAACATATTTTTGTCCCCAAAAGCACTAGAAATTCTTAAGTTCCATGTCCAAAAATAATGTCTATTAAAACAACCTCTGCTTTTATAGCTATACTCATATACTACAATACAAAATATCAATATTAACCAGAAATTTCAATCTCCATTTTATAATTAGTTTGGCTTTAACCTTTATGTTGATTATAAAAGAACAATTTCTCTATTTTCTATTTGATTTATCACAAGTGTAGGAAGGAATAAAAGTCTTTTATATTAAAATGGAGATGTAAGTTTTAAATCTACATTTAAAGCATTTCCCTCCCAGTATATTATTTATTATATAATAATTTTATACTTGAATGCTATACAGAATTAAGTTTCAAATTATAAAGAAATTTCTCGTTCCATTTTTAAAGAAGAGGTGGGTGTATTATTCATGACCACTTGTTGCCATTTTAAAGTTCTGTTTTACAGAAACATATTGGATCATAAAAAACAATTAAGAAATTAAAAGCAAGTAGAAGTGTTTTCAAAGTGTTTCTAAGTATACGTGTGAAAATAAAAAGTCAGTTCGATGCCTATCCATCATCATCTGTCTCTCTTTTGAACCGCTCCCAGAATTCCCATAACCCAGCTGACACTCCAAGAAATCAGTCCCGAGGAACTGACCCGACCTCGGCAACTTCTCGGGGTTTGCTAATTCCTCCTTCCCTGTGAATCCTGGTTTCTCATTTCCCTTGTTCCCTTCGCACTTCCAAACTCAGCTCCAGATTGTTTTATCTCGGTGCTGACTTAAACCCCGATAGAGATCTGCCTCAGGTATTTACCACTGACTGCAAGCTCAAGTTTAGTGTAACAGTGCTTTCTAACCCCACCTGTTGCTCCGGACACCTAGAACCAGGCCCCTGTCCACCGTGGCCTTCCTGCCCTTCCAGGGAGATTATACGTGATCATCATCGCCACTGACATCTTCACCGACATTATCAAACCAGTATTGAGTCCTTAGTATTTTCTGAACATTGTAGATACACACAAATGTAAGACTGTCCTCTCCTTAAGAAGGTCCATGAGATCTTAGTGATTTTTATCTGTAGAACGGTGGTCTTAATGTTGACTTTTAATGATGGAATGTTAAATGATGAACATGAGGGTCATGACCAGACAGCTACCAAAAGGGACAAGGGTCTAGTGGTAGAATGAGCAAAGGCTTGGAAATCAGAACCGCTGTAGCTGTTAGATCTCTGAAACCTATGACTGTGCATTCCCTCACCTGAATGAGGTGACTGTCATCCGTGTCATAGCAGGGCTGAAGGATTAGAAGACATAACATTTGAAAAACATACTATGTTGTCAATAATTATTAAGTCTCCATCCATCAGTGCCATGTCTATGAATGTAAAGTAAATCAATAATTGTGTTTAGCCAAATAACTATTATAATTAACTAAACAATTCATTTCCCTATTGATTTAATCAAGGGTGTAAAAAAATGACCAAGTTGACATTTCATTTTTGTCAACATGAATTCCCACTGGAAAAGAGGCAATGCCTTACAGCTATTTAGGTTCATACTGGTGATCGATATCAAATTTCTGTACTTTACTCTATATTTAGCTAGTTGAAAACATGATCTGTTGAATGCCACCACATTTAAGAAAATGCAAAAATCAAAAGCATGAAACCCACGTGACCCTTTACTTAGAGAACTTTGTTGCTTTCTGCGGCCCAAGTTAACACAGGATTAATGTGATTATTTGTTCCTATGAATAAAACTAAAATTTCGCTATATTAAAGAATATATTCTTTCAAAAATGGGAAGAAGTTTTACACCATCTAAACTTTGAGGAGTCTATTTTTTTATTTCCTGTTTTAAATCTCACATTTTAAAAGTATTCCTAACTAAGGATGCTGGCATATTAACTGGAATGAGGACAACAGGTAAAGTAGTATCTCCAAATGCACAATACATGTGACCTGTCTATTCAACACGTCACATACAGCGAGGACACCTGACCCCTTGCATTGCACTGCTTGATACTGGGATCATGGGTACACCTGTTGGAGGACTAGACTAATGTGATTCAGTTCAACCAAGAGCTGTTCTTTCACTGTAATAATAAGATGACAAAAGAATTAACTTACTGCCTTATTGCAATGACATTAGGTTTTCTAACTATAGAGAACATTTACATATCATAAACTCAAAACCAGAAAGCTGAATGGTAGTTATTAGGGGTTGTGGGGAGGCAGAAATTGGGAGGTGTTGTTCAAAAGGTATTGATTTTCAGTTATGCAAGAGAAGTAAGTTCTGAAGATCTACTATAATTCATAGTACTGCATTGTACACTTAAAATTCTGCTAAGAGAGTAGCTCTTATAAGTGCTCTGACCACACAAAAAAATTTATATGTATGTATTTTTTTAAGAAAGAAAATAAATAAGAGGGTCAGAAGGAATGTCTTGGAGGTGATGGAGAAGTTTATGGCTTTCATTGTGGTGATGGTTTCACTAGTGTATATCCACCTCCAAACAGTTTTTATAAAGTGGTTTAAAAGAACTCACTATAGAAACCAGAAAGATTCCTCTTTTAGAAAGCTGATATCCCAGGTTCATGGTGATGGCACTCCAATTTTGGGTTTGAACTCATAACATGAAGTTCTATATGTTCCAAAACAAATACCTGGGAAGAACAGTAACAAAAATATTCTTTAGAAGTTTTATGAAGCTCTGTTTTTCTTCCTCCAAAACTGCTAAATGCTTTATGCTTACTGATTTAAATGTCTTCTGAAATTGAGTCCTCAGAAGTCAACAGAAGCACTTAACTTTATGACTAAATAACCCTCAGAAACTGATGTAAAATATTTTGAATTCTAAAATCCTGAGACTAGCCTATAAGAATAGTGTCTATAATGTATAATAGACATCAAGAGCCTGCAAGTCCCTTTTATTTCTAGAAAAACAAAACCAGAGGCTATTGTTCGGTTTGGTTTTGTTTTCTTGTCACCTGAAATCTTGTAGAAATTCTGTCTATATCTGTTAGCTACTTCATAATCAATTAAATTTGTTTTTAAACCCTAACTGAATTCAAATACAAAATGGGAAGTTAAAAAAATAACAAAAGCACAATAATTGAAAGTATCTTTTAAAAATGGGTGCCTTATGGCTTATCTTTCAACAGTATGTAACTTTTGTAATTATATTTCTTTCCATTCATTTTCCATCACACTCAACTTCTGTCACACTCATTTCTTTGATTCCTCACCATCTCAATGATAACAACATTATGAAAACATTACACCAAAGTTAAAGAATAGCTTTATGCTCTACATGTTACCGTGCAACAACCAATACTCAGGTTATCTCACTGGGGAAGGGGAAAGAATTAATGTCCACATTTTCTTGGTCCATAGTCTAGTCTATGTAGAAGAAAACTGTAGAAGAAAACTACATTCAAGGACCAGTATCTAATAAGATATGCTCCACTTACTTATTGCTCTTTTAAAACCAAACTCATGTCATTGAAAATAGAACAAAGCAGAATATTATTATATTGAGATAAAAGGGTTTTAATATTCATCCCAGAAACCAATGCTGATGGGTTTTTTTTTCCATTTCAATGTTCATTATAGGGCTATTCATATTTATTATAAAGAAAATTTGAAAGTAGAGATAAGCAAAGGAAAGAGAGAGGAATGAAACAAAATATTTGTCCACCATCCTATCACCAGTTAGTAACAACCTCAGTTATTGTTTGATCTGCATTCTTTCTCATTATGTCTACAACTATTTAAAAAACAAAGAGATCATGCTATCTATGTGGTTTTAAATCTTTCCTTTTTTTCAATTAACACTAATTATAGAAAACTCCATATGTCAATACATAAAGATCATTAATATAACATTACTGGCTATACATTTATTCTGTTTACATATATTCCATAATTTACTTAACCAATCTCATAGTGGTGGATACTTATGTCATGGCCAATTATTTGGTCATAAAACCACTGCCAAAAACATCTCATGCTAACTTCTTTGTATTACAGTCTGTTTATTAAAATGTCTTCATCTGGATTTCCTAGGTCAAAATGCACAAATATTTCATATTCTGATGCCAACGTCATCCTTTTAAAATTTTACATCTAAATAGCAGTGTTTATGAAGAACTACTACTATTTACATAATGCAAAAAAGCCTTAAGAATTGTAGGATACACACACACACAGACTTTGTCCTCTGCTCTATTTGTGTGCAGTGCTGAATGTGCACACAAAGCCCCTGGGATATCTTTTAAAGGCGGACTCTGTGGGTCTGGGGTGGGGTTTAAGTGTCTGCATCGCTAACAAGTTCCCAGGTGATGACAATTTTGTTGATCCGCAGACCACGCTTTGAGTAGCAAAAGCCTACAGCTCTAACAATGTGATGCCATACAATCATTGAAGAAAGTTTTCACCACATCTGCACATGATTGATAGTTAACCTACATCCCGCGGGTGCCCCAGGAGTCTATAAATGAGGTTCAGGAAATTCTTACAACCACCTGTAATGGTTAGTAAACAGCCCACATGTGAAAACACATTCCGGAGAGAGCAAATACTTCACCTCGAAACTTGAAGGGGTCATGACACCAAAATGCTCACTAATGACACTTTCTTGTTTTATGGAACGAACGGAAGAACTGACCTCGCTGTGCTCCATTTTCCCATCTATACACTTGATCCCTCCTCCAAAATTCTTTCCAGCAGACGGACCACGGTCGCTGATGCACTGCCCTGGCCCGTGCTAACCGCAGCCTCGCTCTGAGTGCATTTGTGTAGCCCAACACAGATCATCTAAAGAGCAGCATTCCCTAGTTTAAGGAATAAAAGCTTTTTAAAAAACCATTTGGAAGAACGACAACGGCTCTCAAAGCAGCCCCCTCTGAAGCAGCCGTGAGGCGTGAGGATGTCCACTCAATACACCTGATAAGGAACTGCCACATCGTAACTGACTCAGGCCAAGCGTGAGCAACACGGCTGGGGAGAGGCCGGCATCACTGCGCTGCTGAAAGGGCGATGCCAGTTCTACTGAGAAGGGTGCAACCTTCCCGAGAGGAACACGCATTTGGAATTTAAAGCCTGTTATGGAAACAGTCACGGAATTTGAGGGTGGAAAACCTGTGGTAACCAAAAAGAAAAGAAAAGAGGAGAGAAAGCCACAATTCTTTGAGCACGCATGATCATGTACTCAAGGATAACGATGGAACAAAGATACGGGCCCCTCTGCAGACGGATGATGGGTGGGGACCATGGCTGCAGAACGATGCAAATGTACTTGAAAACAATAAACATGGTAAATTTTGTTACATGTTGCCATGTGTATTTTGCCACAGTTTTAAACCAATAAATAAATTAAGCAAGCAAACCAATAAATAAATAACGAAGTAAATGAGGACTCTGGACATTTCCCAATAGCAAACAACAAACAGCAAATACCAATACGCCTTAGAATCGGCTGCTTTAGTCAAAAATGCCTTTTGCTTCTTTGCAGAAAATTAATGGCATAAAACAATTAATGTATCTTCCTGAACATGCGCTAGAGAAGAAGCATTCACCTGTTGTTTAGGCCAAATTTAATTTGGGTAATTCTGTTCTAGCTGCCTGGGAGTCCCCTGAAGTCTCTCATCATCGTCACTTTGACACTTAATCTGTTTACAACGGTCTATGCTCCTTCAAGGGGTCATTACCATCTGCCCCTAAGGTAGCTGCATTTCAGCAGGAGGGGACGTGATTCCGGTATCAGAAGTACCCAACATAAACTCTCATCCCTCCCTGAAGTTTGCGAATTTACCTGGCAGCACCTGGGAAAGAAATGGGAAATCTTCCAAGAGTGCTCGACAGTCATTGTCGCATTAGCCCCGCGCTACCCAAACCTCCTGAAGTTTGGTTTAATCAACACTTTCTCATGATGAAAGTACCCTGTGGGGAAAAAATAAAAAGCCCTGTATACCACACTTTCCTGTAACAGGCGTGTGTTTAATGTTATTATTATTATTATTATTATTGCTTTTTGGTATGTGGGTAGCTCCCTGGCCGGGAATCGAACCCAGGCTGCAGTGCTGACAGCACCAGTGCCGAAGCCTTAAGCCACGACACCCCCAGGGAACTCCCTAATGTTATATTTTTGAAGAAATGACACATTTACATTTGAAAATACACTTTTATCTGATATGTATATATAGTTTTGTAATCCTGGATTGCCTCAACATCATTGTTTGATTTTAATACTACTTTTCTGCTTCTCCGTTCTATCTCTATAAAGAGCCAACTCCATCCAAAAGCAGAGTAGATGCACCTTGTATCACTGACCCAAGTGACTCCAGATACCTTTCTACTGTTCCAGTGTAAAGCAGAGAAATACCATGATTAGCATAACTATTTAGATTCAGCAGAAGGTTATGTGTAAGATGCAAGAGGATCACTCTGGGAGGTTAACCCCCTAACTTATTACTGTCTAAGCACAGATAATTTCACCTATTAGCTCAGTGCAGGATTCTGATGGCATCGTGCATCAGAATGGCAAGCCTGTGAGGAAAAGTATGGATGGACATACAGAAGGCACTACAGGACAGGATGGGAGAGCCACAGATGGTGCCAGCAGGATCTGAGGGTCACTGTCAAATACTGATCACAAGTGTGTGCCTAAAATGACATTCGCCTGCCTCAAACTTAGTCCACCTTATTTCTCTGCTGTGTTTATAGATACAAGTCCACGACAGAGAAGATGAGCAATCTCACAGTCTACACGTGCTGGAGGTGTTCTCATTCTTTCTCTGAATACTCGTCTGAGTTTCTTTATCAAGTATGATCTTTGGCTTCTGAAAATTCTCCCACATATCTTTGCTCCTTCCCAATCCCATGACCACAGCCCTGTGAGCTGACCCAGCACATTAGCTTCTAATTGGTCTCTGGTCCTCCATCAGCCAGAGTGATGACTCTGAAACCCGAGTCATTATATCACTCAAAAATCTGATGCCTCCCTCCTGCCAACAGGATAAAGGCCACTTCTGTTTAGCTGGCCTTGGAAGCACCCCCACACTCACCTTTGCACTCTTGAGGGCCTCTCTGTCTTTTTCATCTCACTTGCCACTGAATCTCACTGCACCTTCTACTCTAGCCACACCGTCCATTCGAGCTACACACCAGATTTTCCAGGCCCTGCATCCACTCTCCAAAGTTGGCTACGCCCTTCAAACAGCCTGATGGTTCATAGCCATTTATTGAATGCATTTCCAGCAGTGCAGGGTCTGAAGGCCCAGAGAAAAGTGATCCGAGAAGAGTAAAGGGGCAAGAACAGTGTACTTAGAGACAGTAGGTCACAAGTATTCAGTAGACTTACCTCTTGGCCTCACTGTATCTTCCACACTAGTTTTTTAGTCACATTAAAAGGGGGTCCATAAACCTTCTGGAAGTCAGTCTCCAGAAGGACTAGCTCATTGTGGAGTTATGACCAAGCGAGAGGGGGCACTGCCAAGGGGGCATGCCTTTCCCTCCAAGCCTAGGAAGAAAGGCATTCCAAAAGCAAAAGGTAGAACTGGTCGAAATTCAAGTAGCATGACCAGGGCACTAACAGGAGACAACAAAATAAATACCAATCCTGGTAAGAGGGAGAATGTAGCAATATCTCAAATTTCATCAGCCGGTTCCTACAGTCATAACTTGGCGCAGAGCAGGCTCCAAAGCTGTGCTGAGTGCAACCTTCCGCAGGAGCCCAGCGTGCTCATGGTTGGGTGACAGGGAGGATCATTAACCACATCTTGCTGAAGAACATTACAGGTTATAAAAATGTCATCTGGACCGAGCTGACAAGCCCATCTGTATTTAAGGCTGAATTCCTCTGAGATAAAAGCATTCCACGTGGCTCAAATGGGGCTATGATTCCAGATGTCAGAAAACTATTAACGCATAAGCAGAGCGCACAAGCCCTAATAGAGCAGTTGAAGGAACGTGGCAGGTGAATTCTTCCCAATGGCCTCCCTCACAGCCTAAGTACTCATTAGAAAGGTACATCTGAGATAGAAAAAAAAAAAAAAACCTTAAAAGAATTTCAAAACATATCAATAAAATTAATGGGAACCTCAGATATCTTTTGTGCAACTAAGGGCTTAGATTCTATTTTACAGGTGGCACAGAAGAGAGGTAGAGATATTTCCAATTGCATTGGGTTCCATCTGCCATGGGGGAAAAGAGTTTTGTGAGAATGAACCAGGACAACTAAGAAGAAAATATTACATCAAACTGGGATAAAACCAACCTAGTCTATTTCCTAGAATCACACCAATGGGATGGATTGATATCTGAAAGAAAATGAACTATTCTAATACCTATGCATGTTGACTTACAAATAAAGTTTTGTACAGTGGTACCTTGGTATTTGTCACTAATTGGTTCCATGAGGCACGTGAAGTATTAGAAAGGATGAGCACCAAACAAATTTTTCCCATAAGGAATAATGTAAATACATTTAATGCATAAACACACACACAATGACCACACAATCTAAGATAAGACCGCAGGGGGACGTGCACAGAGCAAGAGCTGCCGCGTGACTAATGCGTGACCCCTGGTTTCGCCTGGAAAGGGCAGAGTCACGAGGCAATCGACCCTGACACATTCTGCTTGCGTGTCGAGTACCAAACAAATGATGAGGGCCAGGACCAAATGTTTGCACTGAAATGTGTCAAGTAGCAAATCCGACGAGTTTCAAAGCAGTGGAGTACCAAGGTATGATTGTATGTACATGGCGTGTCTGTCTCCCTCAGTGTGGACATACAAGAATATGTATTACGATGTGCACATCAATAGTTTCTGTAGGTTTTGATCCTAGAGGAAATGAGATAATAAACCTTTTTGACTTGACTTCTCCTCAATGTGTGTATACCTCTCTTCACTCTTTTGCCAATCCCTACCATTTTTTGAAACTGGGGAGCTGTAAGGGAATGACCTTTCTACACACCTTTCTTGCCTCATTTTTACTCTTCTCCTGCTCCCACCATCCTGATCTCAGGTGTATACAGGTGGGGACGGCTCCTGAGGAAAAGAGAGGCCCCGAGTGACATTTTCCTTCCCTTCTTACCATATCAACCGCATAACAACTGGATGATGTTGGGGGATGTGTCATCGTGACACGTCATTACTTCTATCCAGGACAGTCTTACACTCCCTAGTATGAATCAGTACATCCCCTTATCACTATTTTTAGCAATTTTAAAAGAAAATTGGTCCAAAGGCACCATAAAATGTCTCATCAACTGCCTCATTCCTTATTAATTTTGTCACTGCAAAAAGACAGTATAGTGAACATCAACTTATATTTAATTTTGAATCATACTATTACAGTACTGAGCATGGGAATCCTTTGCATTACCAGTTTTTCTAGCTTAGTGCTATCTACTTGCTATAATATATTTGTCCAATGATCTATGACAATTCAACTAAAAGGTTCGTAGCTTATAGTCTGGCAGTAATTTGGGGAAATCCTCTATCATTATTGATTCAAATACAGTGGTACCTCAATCCTTGTCATTAATTGGTTCCAGGAGGCACAGCAAGGACCAAAATGACGAGCATCAAACAAATTTTTCCCATAAAGAATAATGTAAATAAATTCAATGTGTTCTCAAACCAAAACACACACAATGACCACAGAAGCTAAGACTGCAGGGGGATGTGCACAGGGCAAGAGCTGCTGTGTGACAAATGCGTGACCCCTGGTTTCGCCTGGAAAGGGCAGAGTCACGAGACAATGGACACCGACGAGTTCTAGCTTGTGCATCGAGTACCAAACAGACGACTAGGACCGGGACCAGATTTTCATGTCAAAATGCATCAAGCACCAAATCCGACCATTTCAAAGCAGTTGAGTACCAAGGTCTGACTGTATTTTTTCTGTTTCCTTCTTTCTTCTTCTTCTGGTATTCCCACTAAGCGTATTTTATGCTTTTTGTAGTTTTCCCATAGTCCTTGAATATCCTGTTCTGTTTCGTCATTGGTTTCTCTGCTTTTCGGTTCAGGACGTCTCAGGTCTCGTCTACTCAAAGGTTCTCTCCTGCACTGTCTCCAGTCTCCTAATGAGTCCATCAAAGGCATTCTTCATTTCTGTTGCAGAGTTTTGTTTTGTTTTTTATTTCTAGCAGTTCTTTCCAGTTATTTGTTAAGCTTTCTTATACAATTTCCATCTGTTCTTGCCTGCTATCTACTTTATCTAGGAGAGCCCTTAGCATATTAATCAGTCGTTTTACATTCCCAGTCTCATTAAGATCAACACCCCACCATGCCTGGTTCTGAGACTTGCTCTGTCTCTCCACATTGCAGTTTTGCCCTTTTAGTAGGCCTCGTAATTTTTTCCTGGTAGCTGGGTACCACATTCTGGTTTCAGAACAACTGCTGTAAACAGGCCTTTAGTAATGTGGTAGCATGATGGGGAGGCGGGTGGATCGGGGAAGAGTTTTACAGTCTATGATTAGGTCTGAGTAGTTTAGTGAGCCTATTGCTCTGGGTCATGAACTTTGCAAGTGTTTCTCAGGGTTTTTCCTCCTCCCTGGGTGGGACACTTTGGCTCCAGGGTCTGGGACTATGACCCCGGACCCCCCCCACCCCCCCACCCCCCGCCGAGTCAGTTAGGCTCTGGTTAACTAGCTTCCCCTGAGGACAAGCCCTGTTAAGAGTGGAAAGCTCGGGGGTATTTCAGAATGGTTCCTCTTCCCCTCCCTATATGGGACTCGATGGGGATTATTCTCCCGTATTTACTATGGGAACCTGGTGCAGCTCCTGGAGGTAAATGTCACAAAATTGCGGAGCCTCCCCTCTGTCTGGCTTCCCTTGGAAGGTTTAACTCCCCTGAGTTTTCCATGCCGAGCCTGCAGCAATTCATTAATCACAGGCCAGGCCTTCCGGCCCAGGTCCTGGGTCCCGCACTGGTGTGGATAGTATTGATGAAAATGAAGAAAATATACTGAGAGATATGGGACTAGCATGGGACACAGTAGCCTCACGGGAGAAGGGACAAGAGCACTTTGGCTGAGCACACGGGCGAGCTTCTATGTTGTGCCAGGTACCACGTGAGGCAGTCTTCACACGTGATTCCACCTAATCCTCACATCCCTGACAAGTAGGTAGTTTTAATCTCGATTTTGCTGGTGAGAGAGAGAAAAATAAACAAAGCTTAGAAAATTAATTAATTGGGTAAAAAACACCCATGGCCATTTGTTCACCGGGCCTCTTTCCACCACAGCCTGAAAGTCTGCAGCTGAGGCTGCCAGGTAAGTGGGATTTGGGGAGGTGAAATGAGTAAAATGTTCAGCATGAGCCGAAGCACAGAGGCGAGAGGATGCAAGACAGGTTCAAGGAGCTAGAACACAGTCCAGCAGAAGTAGCCCGAACCTGAGTTATGATGTTATTATCATATCATGCCCTTATGTGTGTATGGTACCCAACAACGCCCTGGTAATGTGACACCAAAACTCTTACTACAAAATCGTAACTCACCTCCGGGCGTTACTTCTGCCGGACCTCTCTCTCTTGTGGCAAAATCGTTCCTTTTTATATGGAGAAAGAAATCTTCCCAGACCTCCCTCTCCTTACTGTACCTCACTGGCCAGAACTGTCACAGGACCGTGTTTCACTAGAGGTGAAGTGAGCGCATCACTGCCTCAAAGGCAAAAACTAGATTGTACGAAAATGGACGTGACAGTCACTCTTGGGTAGGCACTGGCATTACTGGCCACACGTAGAAAGCACTGAATAAGTGGTAGCTCTTAATTAGCATGACTGTTTTGTTGCGTCTGGGACACACATTTCCCACACGGCAGCACCTCTTAAATCAGCTCATGTTCTGCAGCTGGTGTGAGGGGGAGCTTGCGTAACTCGGCTTTGCGTGGAAGGTCTGATGCTCGTCCGTGTGTCACCACAGTGAAGGTGTCCCCACTGGTAGCGCCACAGGTGACTGAACTGTAATTTAAATTTTTATTTCTAATTGTGATTTAAAATGTCAATAAAAAGATGATGTCATGATATAGCACTCAAGCAAAGGACTGCTACTAGACAGTAGGGAGTAGGTTTTCTCTAAGGGGCAGTACTGCAGGTGGTCAAGAAGACAGGGGCTGAAATCAGATGCTTGCTCTGGGTCCACGCTGAGAAGCTGTGTGACCTTGGGGAACTTATTTATCTTTTGGGGCTTATCTGTGAAATGGAGATGACAGGGAGGTCAAGGTAAGGGTTAAATGAGTTAATGCTAATTAGAGAGCTAAGGATTACGTCTGGTGCACACAAGTGCTTGATAAATGATAGCTATCACTATTACTAATACTGTTCGAAGCAATGAATTACTGTAAGGGAATAAATGCATTCTTATATTATCCTTTAAGTTCAAAATCAAATGCGTTCTAGTTTATAAGAAAGAAGATGCATGCATGTAAATAAAACTGTAGATATGTATATGAATATATGTACAGAGGGTGCTCAAAGATGTATACACATTTTAAGAAAGACAAAACTGTATTAAAATTGTAATACTCAATATATACCGGTAACAAAAGATGAATACAAGTCACGTTTGACTTCTGCAATTACAAGAGGTGCTCAGTGGTTATCATCAGTATCCAGACACTTCTGATCATGGAGAACTACTGCTTGAGCAACACTGACCAAAGTGTCCATTTGTATCAATTGCCACACATGCTGTTTCAATTTCTTCCCAAAGTACCACCAGTGCAGCCAGTTTTCTAGGGTACACCACATCCTTTAAGGTCCCCCATAGGTAGAAGTCAAGGGATGTTAAGTCAGGACAACATGGGGGAAACTCAAACAACATTCCTGAATTTCAAATACCACTTCAAAATGGTCTTGGGCTCCTCAAATGACAACCATGCTTTCGCCATTTTCTTTGACTGTCCTGCCTATTGCACAACGACGCTAACATTCATCTTTTTTTGAGCGAATGTCATACTACACATTGCTACTGTTATTCAATTCCACTTTGAAAAGTAATACATAGACAAACGTCTTTTAAAACGTGTGTACATTTTTTTAGGCACCTTGGTATACATGTACGTCTATGTATATGTATGTTCATTCAAATAAAAAAATCACTTAATACACATGAGAAAGGATAAAGACAATAAACATTGTTAAACATCTTGGAATATATCACAGAATTTAAAATGCTTAGAGAAGTTCCAGACACCCATACAGTTTCATTAGAGACCAAAACTCAGTAACTGTCAGAAGCTTCCGGCTAATATTCAAGAGAAACTGTTTAATATCCAGCAATATTTCTATTATAAAAAAAATGAAACTGTGAATTCAATCAAATAGGAAATGAAAACAAAGCCTGGTGTTCTTAGATATGCTTCAAAATTATTCTGTCAATCTTAAGGCGCATTAGAGGTCAAGGTGAAACGCACAGGCTTTAGAAAACAGCTCAGCACTGTGCAGCCAAAGGTCAAAGGTCATGAAGAATGTGTAGACTGAGATATGATGAAGGCTGAGATGCAAGTGCTGATTATGATACAGAAGAATCAAGTTGAATGAATCATTTTAATGAGTGTCTAGAAAAATAAGATTTGTTCAAAAACAATGCATATTTATCTGCAAAGATTACTTGTACGTACCCCTATGTTTATTGCAGCGTGGTGGTCAAGACATGGAAACAACCAAGCTGTCCTTCAACAGATGACTGGATAATGAAGCTGTATATATACACAATGGAATATTACTCGGCCATAAAAAAAGATGAAATACTGCCATTTGTGACAACATGGACAGATCTTGAGATCATCATGTTAACCAAAATAAGTAAGACAGAAAAAGTCAAGCACCTATGATTTCACTCACATGTGGGGCAGTAAAACTGAAAGCAATAAACAAATAAACAAACAAAAACTTATAGACACAGACAACAGTTTAGTGCTTATCAGAGGCTAAGCGGGCAGGGGGTTGTAGAAGAGAGTAAAGGAGGTCAAATACACAGTGAGGGAAGGAGAGCTGACTCCGGGTGGTGAGCACACAAGGCAATATATAGATGATGGATTATAGAAATGTGCACTTGAAACATATGTGATTTTAACCAATGTCACCTCAATAAATTTAATTTTATATATAAATATATATATATGTACATTTAGTGTAGTGTTTGTTGTTTTTCTCTTCTAGAAATATGCTATTAAGTCCATTGTGAATCTTTCCCTAGGTGGTATCTTGGAATGATGTTATAATTCCAAAATTTGTCCTTAAAGGCTAACTATGAATAAATCAGATTGAGCTTTATTTTTACAATAATGTTCAATATAATATGTATTTTATGTTGTAAACTTAAAATTCTTATCACAAATCACAATTATATCAACAATAGCCTCATTCTTCACTAATAAATTGCTGTTTTGCATCATCATCTGGTTGAGTTTTTGGAAGGAATGTAGACAAAGTATGAGAACTCACCTCATCCCTTGGCTTTTCTACTTTCAGATCTAATTTTCAAGGATTAAAAATGTCTGATGCCATAGCCATATGGCAGTATTTCCCATGGACAGAAATTATACCTCCCCAAGCACCAAAGTCATGCTGCAGGAGAGGATGATTTTTCTCCTTTTGCAACGTACTCTATTCAGTCAAAATCTCATGGAAACAATGACTGGTTTTCTGTGTAGAGCTCCCACTTGGCTTGGAGCAGAGTGTCGCCTGCATCTTCCTATTCCACAGCACTGTATTATCACACAAGTATCGTATTTCACAGTAAACACCCAAATGCCGTCTAATTCTCACAGTGGGACAAGAATAATTGGTAACACAGTGAATTATTTTAGTTTAACCTTCAGTTCTCAAGACAAACTGCAGGTTCCTAAGGGCAAGCATTATGAACTGATGATGATCATCAATAAATGAAAATGGGAACAGATTTCACAAATACTTTCCGTTTCACAGGCATTGTATAGGTATTCTTTTGTGGTGCTGAACACTTAAATCAAGGCCACATGTCTTGCCTAATTATCCTCCGAAAAGGAAAAAAGTAACACAATGGAAATGTTTGCTTATTTTTCTCATTCTTACTCCTCCTCAAAGGATATTAGCTGGCACTATTTGTTTAAATATGTGTTCACAGTACATTGAGTACCAAGTATTTAATATACCTTTAAAATATTGCTCTATATATTCAAAGTAAACGAACTCCTCGAAGAGAAATCTAACCTGGATATTAGCTCATGGATACATGTCAGTAGGTAGATGGTGAAATACATGAGGTAGGAGCTTCAGAAAAAAAGCCCACCCAACCCTCCATGGTCAGATACGTATCATTTACTGCACCACAATTACCTGTGTATGTTTCTGGGTTTGTCATTTAACTGGGAGCATCTGTGTCACTGCCTGAACCATATATTCCGTACAATGATAGCCATGACCAGGGTCCATAAGATCACACCCAACAATGTCATCACAGGTAACTATTTTGCCACAGGGAGAATCATTCTCTGTGAGGACGCTGATGTGTCTCTTCCGTGAACCTTATTCGGTCCCCAATCCATTCTCCACACTCTATCCAGCATTATAGTTTTAAAATGTCTTTCTGGGGGCTGGATGGACAACACAACTTTTTTTACTAGTATCACTTTAATTTCATGATCATTAATGTTTAAAAGACTTCAACACCACCTGGAAATCTCACTATACTTTACTTTTAGCTGAATCTCTCTTATTTGTGCTCAACAAATAGTCTCCCCTCTACTAAATTTCCAACTATGTCCGCCTTCCTCTTGCCTCAGCTGATGACCTTATCTTATATTTCACTGGGGAAAAACAGAAGACATAAAGCATAGCCACTACTAGTGCAGTGCAGAGTCCCCATTCAACACCACCTCTCTGAATGAATCGTTTCCAATGGTTCACTGTGAAGTCTACGGTGCTCCCTGTACGGGTTTCTGTCACAGCTTGACATTGAAGAGTGGGGATGAGGGGACCGTGTGACAGGACAGACTTAAGAGCTCCATGCCTCAACCAAAAGCCCAATCTGGCTCTTTTCTCAGAGGATAAGGTGCAATTGTGCTTCTGGGTCAGAGGTGAATTTGTTGGTAGATACCAAGAAGTTGGGTATTTTGAAACTCCAGTATTTCAAACATATAAATAATATCTTAAACAGAAAAAAGTTACTATGACTTAAACAATAACTTTCAATTAGCAAGTGCCAAACAATGACTGTGATGTTCAAAACCTGATTATTACGATGATGAGATCCTTAGAAGAAAAACACAGGGAAACTGTATTCCCACCGTAGTTACTGGAGTAATCATCTTCATTCTGTAAGATCCCTATAATGACAATATCCTGTGTTTTTCTGTGTATAAGATGATACTTTTGTCTAAAATTGTTACACCAAAAATTGGGGGTTGTCCCCCACACGGGAATAACCAGTTGATATTGGTTTCTTAATGTTGAGTTAGAAACGTAGGGGTCGTCTTATATGTGGGGGCATCTTATACACAGAAAAATGTAATTTGGGGACTTCACTTGTAAATTACTTACAAAATGGTTGTGGGCAGATAGCCTCAAAGTGATGAACTCGGGCTTTTAGAAGCCACAGTAGCTTGGAACATTTAAGTAAATCATGTGATCTTCATCTATGATAAAAATGCAGAACCCAAATGTGACTATGTAGATAGAATGACAGAGACAGAGGAGGGAGAACACTTCAGAGGGCTTACATTCTTTATTTCACAAGTTGAAGGTCAATTCTATGCACCTCTCTCTTCCTAATGGCAGGATTCACTTTAGTTGAAGACCAGTTTTCCTCAGTGACACATGCATCTCCATTAGTGATTAGTTTCAGGAAACTGACCTGCCCCCACCCCACCCCCCGCCAATGCACTGGGGATACTGAAGGACAGTAAGGACTTCCTGAGGAATAGAGAGTTATGTATTTTAGGGAGATTTCTCTAAGCTGTGTAAAGCTTAGAAGGAATCAAAAGTGGTCAAGAGAATCAAGTGATGTCAATGTGGTTTTCTTACATATTTCTTTAATGCAACTCCTTACCATCACCCATGAGAGAGGTCGGCGCATGAGAGGTAGATGGGTGAACCCCACCAAAACAGGTAATTCAAGTAGGGTGAAAGTCATTCAAATCACTTATTAGACTGAAATGGCCACATCAGTGGCCTTGTCAAATAAGAAGATCGGACTCTTTCCCAATTGCATTGAAATAACGAATTTCACTTCAAATTATATAAAAGGTAATTCCAACAGAAATAAGAAGGCAATTACTCTGATTATTAAGAATTATAGTACCTAAAAGCATGAAATCTTATCATAGAATATTGGCAAAAAGTGACTCACTTTTCAGCTGTCTCTAGGGCTTACAATAATAAAAAAGAATTATGTTACATATGGAAACCTCAAATCCCACAAAGCCAAATGAAAATTTGTCCAGGGCAAATAATCTATAACCAGAATACCCTGAAATAATCTTGGCATTTATTTTAATATAGCATAGTTCAATAAGGTTGTTTGCTTTCTAATCAAAGAGCAATCCATATTTCTATTTATCTTTCTCAGAAATAGTAACAGAGCTTATCTTGGTAATAGCCTTTGTGGGAAAGAAGGGCAAATAATTGGACCCCAGGCTATCTGAGATGATGCAAAACAGATCCTTTGCTAATTCTCAGTAGATCTTGTACCAGACGCTACATAAAACTGCTAAATTTAAAAGTCACAATGGCATACTCCTGGAGTTCATATAGCAACACTGCAAGAGGGTTACAACTTTCCCAAGAGTCAAGAGAACAATGCCACCCTTTAGAATTAAAGGGAACTCTCCCTATAACCATTTATAGAAATAACCACAGCCCTAAGCAGCTGCGTGTATATTCTAATACTCTACTTCTGGACTTGCATTGATGCAAGGTGACGAGGATAACCTTCAGACCCACTGGCATGACTCTATTATGGTTATAGCGAACATCGCTGGTGATTGATGTGTGGACAGAGCTGCAAACAGCCAACTCCTTGGCTTCTGGTCTGGCTTTGCTCCTCTCCAGTTCTGAAAATGTAACCTCTCTGGGCTCACATTTGTATAATTTAGAAGAAAAGTAGACTACTTCATGCTTAAACTCAAACTCTGGTTCCAAATACTTTATCAGAAAAATTACCGCAGGTTTAAGAAAATAATTAATGGTCTACAAAATTAAAATCAAAGAGACTTACTGAGGTAAGCAACAAAATTTGCAAAGGACAATGGAAGGTTAATTTTCTTCTAGACTGGGTGAACGAGTACCCAGTTATTTATGTGGACTTGAAAACTGTAAGTGTTTGGAATACATTAAACCTAAAACGAAGACATTTAAAATTAGTAGCTCCTTATCAGCATGAAACACAAAGAATCACTGAAGCGTGCGATTTTCCTACGGAAACTTTTCATGAAGTGTTCCCTGACGATACCATCCTTCTTTCCCCTTCTGGAATCACACCATCTCCCAGGCCCCATGAGAGGTGGAGGAGTCCTAAAACCAGGCGAGACCAGGAGAGCTGCTCAGGCAAATCAAATGATTAAGATTTAAAAATACTACAGGTATTTAAGCCTTGGGAAAGTGCAATTAAAGTTAATGAAGAATTTAAAACAGGAGTGACAACTAAAGCAATATGAAACATTAAAGAAAAATGACTATTTGGTTGGGGGGTGGGGGGATCCAGGGAGAGCCACAGGGAACCGAGGCTAGTTATCAGTGATTGGAGAAACTGGGTCTGGCAAATGCAGGAAGCGACTCAAAGAAGTAAAGCTGAGGGGATTCGGGCAGAAGCAAAGAAAAGTAAGGGAGCGCCACGCAAGGGAGGCTGCAATGCAGACTCTGTTTTTCAGGCAGAACCCTGGTTCCGCTGAAATGTGCTTTCCCTAACTTTCATATTTTCAAACCGATAGCCAAATAGCCTCAGCTCTTCACATTAATTCACTCAGTCACTTAGGCAACACATTCAGAGCTCAGTCGATCAGAACGTCTGTGGAGTTCCGGACCACTAAGCTCACCACCATCTATTCCATGAGAATAGATCCCGAGCGCATCCCATAATCCTGCGAAACGAAATGTAAAATTTAGAACAACTCGTCCTTCTTGGTGCCCGTTACAGGTTACCCGTCTTGAACCAGGCGTATGCCTGCCTGATACTACCTATAAATGAACACAAAATATTAACACTTTCGGGAATATTTTACTGCACGCATGTATTTGGTGTATGAATCAGTGGTGTTGTTCTAATGCATCAGATAATACCCGAAATGTACAGGTAATAGAAACAAAGTAGCTGGTATACAGCTAAAGCAAGCACTTTCTTTTGCTCGATCCCAATAGGAACGATCAAACCAACCACATGGGATTTACCTGAATCCCAAGAAAGACATATTTCCAGAGCACGGCACGTGGGAGTCATACAGCAGTAAAATCACTTTTCAGGGTAACTATATTTACAAAAATGCACAGAAAATGGGCTAATTTTGGCGCTTCCTCCTATCATAGCAAATAAATATTGTGTTTGGCCATTTCTTCCTGCTTGACAATGTAACGTAAATAAAAGCTATCTGACGTAGTCTACCAGTTACCAAAATCAGGGAGCTGATCACTGCGTCATTAGACTGGCTTTGTTTTTTAAAAGGAAGGTAGAGGTTACAAAATACAACCTGGAAATAAGATAATACTAAGGGGCAATGAAGGCCAGTATTGGGGGGATTAGGAGAGTGAGATAAGGGCTAATCACAGCCAGGATCATCACCGTGAACTGCTGAGGGACTACGCCCCCAAACCTGTTGTCTTCGGGCAGCCAAAGCAATGAGGAATGTGAAGGACAGGCCTAGTGGTCCAGCCTTGGTATCTGGGGGCATCTACTGGCTGGCCAACGGTGAGGGATCTCATAGCTATCACCTGTCCTCACGTTGCCATGTTGGAAATAAGACCACCAAGGAAACAGCAGCCAGGAGAGTGGTCAGGACTGAAGGGTGGTATCTTCAGTTGTCAGGGATGCTTGCTTTCATAGACAAGCTGTGTTTACTACTAAAAATGAAATAAATAAATAAAGTGTGCCATTTCTCACCTGTAGGCATCGCCTTTGAAGGCAGTGTGTACTTAAGGAGACAAAGTCATGTGCACATGACATCTGTTGCAGGGTCTACTCCTCGGCAACAGAGTGACGCATCAGTGTGGAACCCCGAATGCAAAGAGCTTACGCACACAGTACAGCAGTCGTGTTCACACAGTAACTGATACTTACTGAGGGCTGCAGTGGTTGCCATTATTTAGTCTTCAAGACAGATCCGGGCAGGAGTGCCTCCATTTTTTTTAGGCGAGGACAATGAGGTATTGAAATGGAATCGCAGAGATTGAATCCAGTTGTGTGTGTATAGTCTACACACACATACACACACACACCCTTTTGGAAAATAAAAATGTTCCTAAAATGCTTGCTTGACATTAAATAGACCAGTGGCACACAAACGTTTTCTTAGCTGTAAAACTCCACACTTCTTTTCCAAAATAATGTTATATACAATTCCAATTTATAAACAAGGTAACAACTACATGGTATTAGTAGAAATTTGAAGTATACAACTTATTTACTTATTAGGGCAATTATTGTTTTTATTAATATAAAGTTTAAAATCAGAGAGAGCAAGAATAACAGCGTCAGGTCTCCACCACCCTCAGCATCTGAGAATTTCAGAACGCCTGAACTCCACAGACCAGAGGACCACTGGCTACAGAGGAGAAATGCTTAATCACTCTGAGAGTGAAAAATTATAAATTCAATAAAACAATAATATGTGCATGTCAACACCATGTCATAATGTCTGAGCTGGGAATGCACTGGAACCTTTGAATTCAGTCATTTAATTACCATATTTTGCCATGTATAATACACTCCCATGTACAATGCACATCCATGTTTTTAGCCCAAACTTTCAGGAAAGAAATCTTTCATTTTAATCTTTTAATTCAAATTTTTATTTGTTTATATTTAGGAACTTGTATTATGAAGGAATTTTAGCATTTATTTTTTAACAAAACTCATATATGGACTATAAAACTGAAAGCAACAAAGGAAACAAAAACTCATGGACACAGTCAATACCGTAGTGATTAACCTGAGGGTAAAGGGGGAAGGGGATGGGGAGGAGGGAGGGGGACTCAAATACATGGTGATGGAAGGAGCACTGACTCTGGGTGGTGAGCACACAATGCAACACATGGACGATGTACTGCAGAACTGTACACCTGGAATCTATGCAAATTTTACTAACCAATGTCACCTCAATAAATTTAACAATAAAAATAGTTACTGTATTCCTGGGTAATTTTTGCATGCAGATATTGTTACTGATTTCTAGAGTTATAATTTTAACTCATAGGCATGAGTTATATGGATATGGATATGGATTTAGTACTACCCATGTATAATGTGCATTCTTAGTTTCCCCTCACAAATTTGGGCAAAAACAGTGCACATTATACACAGCAAAATATGGTAGTGAACCATCCAGTTCCAGGTGGGGTGAGATGGGGAGATTTGACTGAAGAGGCACCAACACACAGGTGAGTAAGAAGACGAAGCAGAGAAGGCCGGTGGCCCGAGGGCAAGACACCTCCCTAATTCTAATCATAGATCTGTCCTCTCTCAGGCAGGAAGTTAAGAGACTACAACTAAGTAAGAGAGGCTAAGGACCCTAGCAATGTTTTAAGAACCAACAATAGCCTGACTGACAATCTGGAGGCTAGAATTTTCTTAGTGGGATGAGAAAGGCCTAGAGCTGGAACTAGAGCTTCTAAAGGGAAGAGTATGAGATAGAAGGGATCAAAAAGGGGAATAAAATGGAGAGAACCAGGCAGAAGGAACAGGTGAGATTCAGTTCAGGGGAGGTGGTGGCGTCCTGTGTGCTGAGACCACGCAATTTCTGAAGACAGCTCAAGAGTCACGGGTGGAGTCCTGCATGACTCACCAACTCACAGAAGGCAGTTCTCAAGGGAAGCTAAATGTGGCGGAGCTTGGATTCCAGAAAGGATAAGACCATGCCTCCCCAGGGACTGAAGAGAACATGTAAAGAATGCCCCGGCCTTGGACAGAAGAGACAAAGTTACAAAGGACAGGAACTGATGACTGGAACCCATGAGCCCACTGGATGAGCAGAGAACAGAATCCAAACAGCCTGAGAGTGTGCCACTAGTGCAGGAGGTTTCGGGAAGCTACGTTCGAGGCACGTGCACCATCGCTAGCTCTGTCCACAGTCTATTCGATGCTTCCAACCTGGGCCACGGTGAGGAACATGGCACTGGGTTACTATGCTGTAATAGTTTGTATGAAGGCTGCCTTCTAGATCAACTATAATAAAGTATTTTGGTTCTTTACATGAGGAGAGCCACGAATGATGAGCTGAACTGGAAGGGAGAAATACATTTTAGATGAAGAAGGAAGACCAGAAATTCCAATATTGGGTTCTTTGGGAAAGAATTCTCTTATTCTCCAATCTGAGGAATAGAACATTAAGCTGTATATCACAATGGCAGTGGGGACATACCTAGAGTAGCCTTCCTGTTAAATGAGAAAGTGTATCTGATTGAGCTTTGTAAACTAAAAATAACTAGAAAAGGGACAAACTGCAATTTGAGTCCTTGTTTCACAAAATGTGTGTACACATATATGCATTTTTTTCCTGAACACAAATGTGACAGATATACATTATAGAATATTTGGAAAATTAGGGGAGAGGATGAAAAGAAAAGAGAAATATTCAACCTTAAACCTTTCACTTGGAGAGGGTCACTGTTACATTTTGGTGCATTATATACCAGGCTTATTCATATGGACATCTGTGCCTTAATAAAATAAAATAAAAAATTTTAATAAAATTGAGATCCTAATACTTTCTTTTTATTTGTCAATACACTGTGTACTTTGCCATTTCATTATAATCTTTAAACATTATTTTATAGGCTACATAAAATTCTACTACTTTTGATAAATCCCCTGAAGTTAAAAAGTTTGGTCTTCAAATTACTAGTATTTCAAAATAAAGCCATGGATTAATGTCCTTGGTTTTTTTCTTGCATTTATTTCCTTACTGGTAAGCTTGATCATTTTTCATGTTTTGGGCTATTTGCATTTCTTTTGTGTAATACTTTCAAGTCTACTGTCATTTTTCTCTTGATGTATTAAGCTTTTTAAAAGTGTTCTCTATATATTAAGTATATTCATCTATCCTCTGTCATACATATTAAAAATAACATTGATTTGTCTTATTTCATTTATGGTATTTTCTTACGTATAGGAGGCTTTAAATTTTTATGTAGTTAAATATTTTCCTTCATGGTTTTTGTTTTTGGTGTCAGGTTTTGAAAGATCCCTATGCTACAATCACACATACATATTCACCGACAGTCTCTTCTAGTTCTTTCGAGGCATGATGAGTTTGAAACTCGGGGGCTGGAAGCCATTCCTAACCATCACCTTAACCCCGGGCTCTATTCTGCCTCCACTGACCTGAGGGTTAATATGATCTGTGCTTTAATTTCCTCATCATTAGTATCTACCTCCTAGGAGAGTTAAAAGTAATAAATGGGATAATCCATATAAAGTACACTTCATAGTGTCTGGTATATAATAAATATTCAATTAAACCTAGTTATAATTCAACACCTTGCTACAAATGAACATTATTTTGTAGAATATGATAAAAACGAACCTAATTTGGTTTTTTCCAAATTCGTCCCAACACTACATTTTGAATAATACATATTGTGTCTCACTAATTTGAAATACCAGCACTATTGTACACTAAATGACCACAGGTGTTTGGATACGTTTCTAGACTTTTTATTGAAGTCCATTGATCTGCCTGGATAGCAATGCAAACACTACTACAATATTAAAATCAGTATGGCTGAAAAACGTTTTCAGGACTTTCAGTACAATTATCCCTCCAAAATTAGTCTTTCGTCAGATAATGCCCTGGACTAATCAGACTGCCAAAAACTCCTGGTTAAGTTTCCAGGAGGAAATACACGAACGTATATGAAAACGTCAGCCCTCTAAAGAGGACTCACTCCACGTGCCTTCTCTAAGTATTTGTAGGAAAAAAACCACGGTGAACTTTTCTGTCTAAATCCTCCCTTAACCCCAAGTACATCATAGGTTCTGTCCAGTAGAGTATAAGTGTACAAAGGTCAACACCAAATGTAAAAAAGGAAAAGGGAAAACAAACCAGGTTTTTAAAGCTTGTTTGTAAAGACTAGATTGAAGAATACACTAAGTCTCCCCAAATCATTCCCTAAATCTAGCTCTGGGGACCCCCGATTGATCAGAGGCCAGGGCTCAGCCTGTCCAAGCGTTCCCTGTTTCAGCCATTACCACAAACAGGAAGACAGCCCACCCCCGCAAAGCCTGGGAGCGGTCGTGCAGTGCCAGCTCCTCCTCGGGGCTTCTCTGCCCTGCAGAGACTGGCTCGGGGGCCGTGGGCTTCTGACGGGGCCTCGCGGAGGCCGTCACTCATCCTTCCTGTTGAGCAGGGAGCTAGGGATGGTAGGAAGACAAGGGTGCCTGGAATGGGGCTGTCATACTCGCCTTCCAAGAGAGTAGATTCAAAACCCCCTCATAGAAATAGAGGACAAAAAGAAAGGAGGTCCTGAGCAGCTGGTTTCAAGTTAGAATATGCCATTTTAATGAGAGAAAGTTCCCCTGCCTTCGCAGTGGCCTCATTTCTGTTCTGTCTCCTATTTAATGATCCTACGGTTCTGTGTGCAAAGCATATGTTTTGGGAGGTCACTGTAAAGGCCTTGTCACCGACTGTTAAAACGCCATGTCCACACTGCCCGCTCCTGGGTGTGTAGTCTACAACACCGAAGGCTTCCCAAACTGCTCAAATTTACATTTTGTAACAGGTTCTTGGTGCTCTTTGGCTTTCTCCAGGGATTGGGAGGCTCACAGGGACATAAACTAAAAGAGGGGCCTCGCGACAGAAATGTGTAAATGACGCTGCAGATAAAATGCACAAGGAGGAAAACTGCTGTTTTTGCAAATTGAGTCTGATCACCAAGTAGATGGGGAAGTGCGAAAATGACAAAAACCTTAGGGAGACATGTGGCACCCTAAGGCTCAGGGAGCTAGTGACAAGAATGGTAAGTTTAATCAGACACACAGACATCAGGAAGGGAAGCTCCCAAGAGTCCTTCCTGATGAAGGAAAGGACAAACCGAGGCTGGGGATCCGGGATGGGCGACAGCTCCGGAGGCTCAGGAGGCTCCTCAGGAAGACATTTCAGGCTTCGTTCTGCAAAGAAAGAAGATTCCGAAAAACGAAGGACAGGGCGGGAAGCATATCTAAAGAAATCAATGGGATAGCTGTGATAACCTCAAATTTCGTGACAGAAGGACCAATAGTACAGAGAAGACTATTTGTAAAATAGAGTCAGGAAAGCCAGAGCACACATTACAGTAAGCTAAGGCTCAAGAAATACATTCTCCTTTGGATCTACTTCCTCCTCCTCCTCCTCCTCCTCCTCCTCCTCAAAGTGCCAATCAGTTACAGAAGGGCCAAAAACGTAACTGTCTTTTGCCCCTCACAGAATAGCTAACAGGGTGCGTGAGGGTGGCAAGTGGGGTGCTGCCCTACGTCACCTTGTCTTGTGTAGTGGAGGACACCTGTCCATTAAAAATGGTTAGGGCAAGCCGCCGGCCAGGTGACGAGACTGCAGAAGGCACAATTCTGAATGAATTGAAGACTATCAGTCATGGTCACTTACGGGTGACCACACGTCCAGGTTTGCCTGAGATCGTTCCTGCCTCCCTGGCATACTTATTAAGAGACCTTTATTTTTCTCTTTTAAAAATATCTTTAGTTGGATGTCATCTTTAACGTATACATCCGAATGCCAAGGGTATTTCACATTCACTTGTTGTCAACCGTCTTTGAGGATCTATGGAGAACAGGTACGGTACTGTGAAAGTTGAGATGGGTAGATGTTCTAATTTTCAAAAATGGAAAGAAGGGATATGTTATTGTAGCTAGAGACTAAATATCGTGGGATTTCTGTAGACAGATCAAATGTGGATTTTAATAAGACATCAGACAAAGATCTTGATATTCTTAGAGACAAGGATAGACATGTGAATTGTCATACAGTTGGCTAGATTTTAATTGGCTGAATGACTATTCCAAATAGTACTGACTAATGTTCACTAATGAGCAATATTAACTCTGCTCTTGGCATTGTCCTTTTCAATATTTTTCCTCACCAAATTGGATTAAGACATGCTAATCAAAGTTACATCCAACACATGGCAATAGCAGATACAGAGATGACAGAGTCAGGATCCAAAATTATCTCATCAGACTTGGAAAATGAGCCAAGACTTAAAAATTAAATTTCATGGAGAGAAACAATTTCATAGGGAGAAATTTGTTTCCCAAAAACCTGTTGCACAGAAAACAGTGAGAGGGCATGAGATGATACAGTAGCAAATATGAAATAAAAATTTTGTAGACTGGAAGTCAGAGTGGTGATTTGGCCACAAAAGCATTCATATCAACAGCAAGAAGGGGATATATTAATTCTACTTAGAGCCCATCATGTCACACCAAAAATAACATGGTCCACTCCAGGAATCTCAAGCTTAAGCAAGATAATGCAAACTGAGAACCATGCAGAGAATAATCAGGATAGTAAACTGCAACAGTCGTTTAACAGAATAACAGTAAATACAATAGCAATAATAATCACAGAGATGTGCCATCTTTTATCTACAGTTCTGAAATCCAAAAAAGTTAGAAAACCAAAACATGTTTAACTCCATTGTTGCCAAATCCTGACTTGAAATAAGGAGAGAGAGGCCATCTGTAGCCTTTACTATTCCAACTTCGTGTACATATTCCTGTTTATTTGCAGAAATGTGACTGTATCTGATTCTGCCATATGTCCCACTGGGGATATGACTTAATATCTCCATATTGCCTTTTAAATAAAAATCCAATAATAAAAATTTCAAATACGTCTGGTCTCAGTGGTTTGGGGTAAAGGACAGTGAACTAATAGTAACAACGACAATGAAAGTGATAATAATGATTAGTATAATAATTATTAGATCAATATATAGTAGTATACGATATATAATAATAAACTGCAGAATACATGCCATGCCCTCTGTAGACTGAGTTCACCTCCAATGTACTTGGACAATTTAAGGAAAAGACCTCAAATGGGAGATAATGGAATTATGAGACATACAAGGCTGTCTTGCAGTGTGGGACCCTTTGAGTTCGTCATGATATGCACCAAGGTTTGGGACAAGTTCTGCGATGTCAAACACAGAGTAGGCTTTACTGGGGAAAGGGGAAACTTACGAAGATGGCATCAGCAAAAAGACATCGCAGGGCCCTCCATTGTCTTTATAGAGCGCTGTGTCTGTGGGGTGGGGGCTTGAACGAGCTGCTAGATAACTCTGTGTGGCTGCATTTACTTTTTTTCTATTAAAGGGCAAGCTCATGCTTGTCAAATTTATCATGGTAGGTATTGAGTTTTAATAACTGCTGACTTCTTAGTTGTTATTTTGAGTGCTTTAATTCCTCCAAATGTGCTGCTCCAAATTCTAGCATTCAGAAGTGTGTCTTGAACATAAAAGTTTAAAGAGACATTAGTGGGAAAAGTAGAGTGTTTGACCTCCAAGATACTTTCCAACTCTTTGGTTTTATGAGATGCTCTGGGAAAGCACTGTGTATTATTAATATTTCTCCTAATCTTAGTTGGCATTCAATTAGCCTTCCTCACTGATACCACACAGTGAATAGAGAATTTAAATGTATCAATACAGACCTCTGTCCTCATTCTATTAACTGATTCAGTGCAATATAAACTGCACTCGGGTTGAACATCATTTCTACCTAACTCAAAAACCACAATCCAATCTCTTCTGATTCTTATTTCATCTTTCAACCTGCCAGCCTCTTCCCATTTTTCTTCCCTTAATCATGCTTCAGACTCAACAAAATCCATATTCTAGCTCTGCTGCACTGCTTACTAGAGATTTGATAATCCCCAAATAGCAACAGAGTAGATTTATAGTTGTCTGTGTCAGAACTACTGAGGACTATAAAAGGTAGTGTTTTCTTCCTAGCCATAATCCTTAAATGCAGGTGGTAATGTTCTCTGTGACCTGTTTGCGATTCTTTCTTCCTTAAATAAGAGGGTGCATTGTCTTCCTGCAGTGGATGCTCATGCATTCAAATCTGCATCTATAGACATGCTCAAGAAGTTTGTATTTATATTCCAAGCATCTCAATGGTGCCAGCTTCGCATTACTTGCGTTTAGTCAGATTGCTGAGTGTGGGGCCAATGTAGATTTCTAGGCAACCTACCAGGTGCTTTCGTTGTTAGACGTTGGGGAAATAGATGCAGCTCTCGGCCCCCAAGAACTTCCAATATAAACATTAAAAATAACTATAATTTAATATAATAGTATAATAACGAAGAGAGGTGCAATTGGCCAGCCCCAGAGGGTCACGTGACCCCCTAAACAGAAGGAAACCTCAGTTGTTCTGAGCAAGTTACCACGGTGACAAGAATGGCTGCTGAACATATACCCAAATACCATGGGTGAAAGTCATGAGATTTTCTCATACGTGAGCACAAATCCTGGGTCAGGACAAATAATTGAAAAAGAAACAAACAAATGAATCAGAGTCTGGTCCCATTTCTAGGCAGAGGTCTAACATTCAGTAAGGTGCCCTAAATGCATGGACTGACGTGGGTCAAGCCTTCTGGGTCGTGGTACCAGGAGAGGAACGGAACTTCTAGCCAGTGACCCCGGCTCAAGCAGCCTGTCCTTGTGATCCTGGTGAGCCATGTTAAGTGTCGTCCTTTTCTAAGAGCGCCGTGATGGCAATGTGGGAAGACGAAAGCGCAGGACTGCTCAGCCACAGTTTCGAAATGATTAAAATTAAAATGGCAAATCAATTCACTGATTTATTTTCTCCCTAGTGAAGATACCAGTGGGTGTCACTGGTTTGAAGTAGCAACACTATACTAGCAACCCATACCCGAGCAACACTAAGATTTGATATTTAACATTGTGATTTGATCATTTTTTTCTTGGAAAACTGCTTCTGGGTTTAGGATGAAAAAGATAACTGACTTCTGCTCCTCATATTTTGTTTTTTATATTCAAGACATATCTGTTATATGTTAACTGAAACGTAGATACAGATCAGTGCCCTGAATTCAAGGAAAATAATAAAATAGCATCATGGAGGAATCGGATTTTGAAGTATCGTTGGTCCCGTTAACAACTGTTGAGTAGCTCAAGCTTTTTATCCATAAAGAGCCATTAAGTGTTATATTTGCATGAAGCTGGGAGAAAAATGTGTTGGTTCTGAAAGATTCTCGGGGCAAGGCAAGGGAAAATAACAATACAGAAAAAGGGAAGTATCTCTGAGTTTCTTAAAGCAATTTTTAAGTAGTGGCTCTCTTTCTGATCATCTAAGAGCACTCCTTAGAAATCTTCCATCACACACACACACACACACACACACACGCACGCACACACACATGTATACACACGCACATGTACAAACGCACGCACACGTGCACACAGCATGCATGCACACATGCGCACATGTACACACATACATACACATGTGCACACACGTACACACATGCACACATGTGCACGTGCATGCACACACACGCGCACACACTTACACACATGCACATACGCACACATATGTGAGCACACACGTACATGCATGTACACACACGTACATGCACACACACATGCACTCACACACACACGCATACATACACACATGCACTCACACACACACAGACACATACACACATGCACGCACACTTTTATTTTGTAAACGAGCTTCCTTTAAGAGGGACTCAGCTACCTGGAAACCTTGATGGATCTTCTGTGTGCTCGCTGCTCTCTCCTTTTTGACTGACACTCAGCTTGTGGCTATGGTTGCAAACAATATCTCAATTTTAGGATGAGAGTTTTCCTAAAGTGACTCTTGGTAGGAGAGGGTAGGCTTCCAATCAAGCACGAGGTCCCCTCCACTATGTTAAATTCAGATGATAAAAAATATTATTGCAGCTAACAACTTGAAAACTATTCTTAAATTCAGAAGTGTCTGTGTCTAAAACTGTGCAACCTTCTCATTAAAGTTTCCCACCTGAGTATCTTTATCTAACCCTGAGGTCCCTTAAAATTTCAGAGGTTTCTGCCTACAAAGCTCTCTATTACATTGTTTCTTCCTATTTTCCTACCATTTTATTCACTCAACCTCTTTTGATAATTCAATGAAAACTGGGTTCCAGGGTCTATGCTAGGAACTAGAATTAAAAAGGTGAGGAAAGTGGGGTCCCTCCCCTCAAGGGGCTTAGAGCCCGATGGAGAACACTTCGTTAGCCCATTTTGGATTAGTTTGGGGGTTAATTTTCATACACTAAAATTATCACATAAAATGTGCATACTACCAGAAGTCTTTCCCAAACTGATATTGTACTTACCATTATTTTTGTATGCATGGACATTGATAATTAAAACCCAGAATTTCCTCTGATAAAAATGTTTAAATTTTAAACATTAAAATAAAGTTAATCCCAGAAGTTTAGGGAGAGAAGGGCTCTGGAAAAATCTTTTAGTGTAAAGTTCTCATCTTACTGATGGGAACACTGGTACCTAGAGAGTGAAATAATTTTATTTATTCAATAAACACAATTGGAGCATCAACCACATGCCAGGTGCTGAAAGAGAAACTACGGCCATGAATGAGATCAACACTGTGTGAATGTGTAATTGATAAATACTTACATAAATAACTTAATGATAATTGTAATAATTGCTCTAAATGAAAGCTAGGGGATACTGCAAGAGAATAAAACAGGGGGATGACCCCCAGGCTCTATGTCCAGTGCGGATTTCTCTCAGGGGCTCTCTTTAAAGATGGGGCTTAACGAGTAGGTTGCGTAGCTAGTGAGATGCACCTCGGAACCGAACCAAAGTCTCCCAAGCTGTGCGTGGTGCATCCTCTAACCTGGCCAGTTCCTCACTGGCGGCGTGTATTGCACTGACAATGATCTTAGCAGTAGAAGATCACTGACTTAGTTTATAAGCTCACCTCTAGCCCTGCCTGGCCAACCTGCTCATCCTTCAACAAGAGCAGCGACATGATATATTACATATAACCCACACTTCTTTAATCAAGAAGCACTTAGTGCCACATGCTGAAATTTCCAAATAACTAGTACTTGCTTCTCAGTTGTTACGTACTCTTGAGGCCTTTTGTGTCCAGAAAAGTGATGATTAAATCCAATTTGTTTGTCAGTAGATGATCACAGAACTGAGGAAAAGCAGTACGCGTATATACATATACACTAACTAGGTGCACGTGTATTTTTCCAATGATTTCTTTCCGGTAGTGAGCTCTTTGCCCCTCTGTGGCATACGATATTAACACAATCCACTGAATAATGCAAAAAAAGGAAGGAGAGTTTCAGATTTATAACTCCTGTAAGTAATCTATTTTTCACGAATACACCATCATTGTCTGTCTTCCCGGGGTAGTGCGGACGAGCAGTATTAGGAGTGCGTGTTGCCTGCGAGGAGGCCGGGATTTCCAGTTTTGTGCTGTTCCTGCATAGGTGCAGCAGACTCTCAGGTAACCGGCACCCATGGGGATTGGTAGATGCCGGATAAATGTTAAGTAGACTCTCTGTTAACCGGAACTCGAGCAACTGGTACCCTCAAGCAAGTGGCACCATTAAGCAATATTTTTGCTGGTGGCATGAGTTCTGATTAACCGAGAGTCTACTTATATTTATTGGGCATCCGCCAATTCCCATGGGTGCTGGTTAACTGAGAGTCTACTGTATTTGTTACCTCCAACTTTTGGGCAATTTTCAGGTACCTTTTGTGGTAATAAGCAAGCCCTCAGAACTCTTCAGAAGAGCCCAGTCATTTGGCACCTGGATTGTTTGTTCCTCTTTGTATTATCCATTCACCCTTATGAATTCCTACAAACACACACACACAGACCCAGACACAGAAACACACACACACGTACACATCTAAGTCACACTACCATTTTTTTCCCTCTTTCTCCTGTCTGGTTGCTTAAGATAGGAAGGAAACTTAGTTATTTTTAGAATTTAATGAGAAGTGATTCAGGAACTTACAAATAAGCACTTTAGAAACATGTGAAGGAACCGTGAACAGGCAGAGAAAATAAATGGTTAGGCAGCCAGTTCTGGACTCCTTCATCCCTATACTTATTATGCCTCATCTTTAGCAGACTTTTGTGCAGAAAAGGCAGCTCCCAACAAATGCCCCCTATCGTTTTAGGAGTCCCCGACAGGTGTCTTGTTATTTCACAAAAGTTGCATGCTACAGCTCCGCGGCAGCGGCCTGGTCTTCTTCGGCTCTGGGTCACTTCCGAAAGCTCTCCACAAGAGCTCTCCATCCTCTATGCCTGCAGCCCCCTGAGAGCTGCTCACCACCTCCGGTCATCCTGCCCTTCACGAGAGTTGAATCTACTAAAGGGATTGCACTCTTGATAACCTCAAAGCGAGAGGTGCTACCCGCCCCCCGGCCCCCCAGCAATGACATGTTAACGTAAGGTTGCAAAGTAGACGAAGTAGCGTGTACATTTTACCCCAGCTCATATATTTTGATCAGGGAAAAGAAAAATGAGGCTGAAACGCAAAGATTTGGAGATTTGAGGGCTAAAACAATCACCTGTGACAGGGACCTAGTGTCATTCCTAAGTACACAGACTTCCAAGCCTCATGCTGCCTTGTATTAACTTTCAGTTGCTAAATACATATTTTAGAAGCAAATACAGGAAGATCCCTCTATTAGCTTGAATAATCACCACTTCCTCAAACCCATATTTCCAATGGAAAATTATTATGTATTCAGGCAGTCATTGAACAAAGATGCATTTTTTAAATAACTCCAGAGATTATTTTTTTCTTCTTTATTCACTGTTTATTATTTTTAGTCCATTCTCATGGATAATCACCCCCCCCTCTTATGAATGTGTTTTACTTGGATTTTATCAGTTATCCCAGACCCAATGTATAAATTAGCAATGGCTCTAAATATAAAAAGCATCATTTAGAGCCATGAAGTTTCGAAACTAACCTGGATACACCTTACTAGTTCCTAAAGCCGTTTTGAATTATGGCATCTTTCTTAGCGCTGATCTCCTTACCCTTTTAAAAACTTGTCATATGGTCATTTTCCCTCCTACCAAATGCCTGACTCCTAACAGGCACTCCCTAAATATCTGTCAAATGAATGAATGAATGACTCATAACTACAGCTGCCCTTTATTGAAGACACAATATGAACCAGACACAATTATGGACCATTTTTATAAAAGATCTGATTTAATTATCACAATACTATAAAGCAGGCATTGTTATCCTCAATTTGCAGATGAATCAAAAACTGCTCAGAGAGATTAAGTGACTTGGCGAAGGCTTCAAATCTCCTGAATGGCAGCTCTAATTGGAACTCAAGGCTGTCTCTTTTTTTTTCTTTTTTTTTTAATGTGGGTGTTTCCCTGGCTGGGAATTGAGCCCAGGCCGCTGCGCTGACAGTGCTGAAGCCTAGCCACTCCACCACCAGGGAAGTCCCCAAGGCTGTCTCTTTTAAAGCCTGGGTGTTTGTCCTTGAGGCCACAGGTCAGCGAGGTGTGGTCGGCACTCCTTTTGTCTGCCATGGTTTTAGCAAGTGAAATTTCGTGGCAACAGCCTCACCCACTCACTTACATAGTATCTGTGGCTGCTCTGGGGCCATAGTGAAAAATAAAGTCGAGTAGTTACAATGAAAACTGCCTGGCATGAGAGACTGAAGTATTTGCTATCTGGCCCTTCACAGAAAAACTGTGTGATCTCTGCCCTAAGATACATGGAAGCAGCAGCCCGCAGGGGTCGGGTGAACCGTGAGAGAAAAATAGGGAATCCTGCCGAGTGAGCGTCTGGGTTTCCACGTTTGCGGCATCCACAGTGGCCTCCTACTTCCCGCTCCAACATACCGGGTTATTGTGACATTAAAGAACACCCAGGCAAGGTCCTAAGTAAATCCAGTCAGCATTAGGTTAATACCGGTCTTGTCCAGGCTGCTGCCTTCTCTCATTTGCACCCCTGTTCGGTGCTATGGTCCCTTTCCCAGGGAAGCCTCCCGTATTTAGACCAGAGCAGCTGGAGCGCAGCGACTCCTCTTGGACAGTTCACGCACCTCCCAAAGGGCGACGACAAGATCATCACGTTCTTCAGCTCTCAGCGCACAGTGTGGAAGTATTTCAGAAGCCAGCACCCCTGTCTCTTCTCTTCTTTCTCCCTGAGTGGCTTTCTCCCTTCCCTAGATCTTCCTTTCCTCCCTTCATTATCTCTAATTAACTGTTAGTATATAGAACTTAGTGAATGTCAAGTATCTGTTGTATTAACGAAATAAAAGTCAATGCTCCTTTCTTAATATTAGATCAAGCATTTAAATCAATTACGTATGATATATGTTACGCAGATGCGATCTTTTTGCCCAGGCAAGGACCTGAAAATTGGTTGCTTTTGTTGGAAAGATTTATGGTCTTTGGACAATGGGCAGGCCCTTCTCTCCCACTGTTATTTTCATGCATGAATTATGAGTTCAGAGTAGAAAAAAGTCCTGGGAAAGAAATAAATTTGCACGGGGTACTCTTTTTCTGTGACATAGTTATTAATACATTTCTGAGCTATCCAAAAATAAGTTGTGCTGTAATTGGGTTGGTTAAACTCTGGAACAATGACAGATATTTTCAGAATGGGAGGTGAAGGGAATGCCTCTTTTTTGAGTCCCAAAGGCCTCTAGTTAGTCACCCACCAAGGATCGGGACTGCTAAGGCCACTCTCCATGTCAAAACGAAGTAAGCTGTGCTAACGGTGCTGCATAAAAGGCAGGTGTCTGTCTGTCTTCAGGACAAAGCATGACTCTCCACTTGGGAGGTGTGTTCTGTACGTCATCCTGCAAAGACAGAACCCTTTCAGCTGTACATAATGGAGAAATGCTATAGCACTGAGCAATAAACCGAGGATATTTCAGAACCTGTAAGATCACATTGAACACTGCCTCTCCTAGCCGCACAAAATGGAAGTTTACCCTGTTTATGCTTTTCGTACGAAAAACAAAACAAAAACTGGCATTTTTCTGTCTTCCCTGCTGTGGAAGAGTTTCTTACTAACTTTAAATTGAGCTAAGGTTACTCTAACCGGGTTATTCCTCTAGGAGTTGATTCCCATCAAATGTCAAATCCTGAAAAAAGCAAAATAATCCCCTTCCAAGTACCTATCTTGTAAAACAGATGGAAGATCAGAAAATTAGTAGGTCATACTTGGTGGGGGGATTTGTTTCACGGCCTAAATCTTTGTTTAGTTGTCCTCTTTAAATTATTTTAAGCACCAAGGATGGTGTTTCTCTCCCCCTGCTTGACTACTCAAACCCTTAACAGGGAAGAGTTGGCCTGGAGAAGTACCTTATTTTGCCATGTATAATGTGTACTTTTTTTGCCCAAACTTGTAAGGGAAAAATAAGGGTGCCCATTATACCTGGGTAGTATTCCGTATCTATATAAATGTCTTTAATTTTTTAATTTATGCTTATGAGTTAAAAGTGTAACTCTAGAAATCAATAATGATATCTGTATGCAAAATAATACCCTGGAATACAATAATCATTTTACATATATAAAAAAATTTATACATAACATTTCTTATACCTTGTATCTGTTCCTGTGTTTTGTAATTTGTTATATAAAATTTCTTATACCATAACATGTTAAAAAATAAATGCTAAAACTCCTTTACAATACAAAAAGGCACCTAAATATAAACAAATAAAAACTTGAATTAAAAAATTAAAATGAAAGTTTTTTTCCCCCTGAAAGTTTGGGCCCAAAACGTGGGTGTGCATTATACACGGCCACATGTGGCCCAGTTCCCACCTCTCCAAAAGATCACAGCATCTTTACTGGACTAACAAACAAGACACAGGAAACCCAATTCAACACAGGCACAAAGAATCTGCTTATATTTTGGAGGTTAGTACATAACAGAAAGTGTTATATTAACAGTATTCCCTTGTGATCCATTTTCAAACAAATCCTTTCATTAGCAATGTTTATTTTCCTGCTTTTGAAAGTAATAAATACCCTGATAGAAAATCAAGGAGATAGAGCAAAACACAAGAAAACAATAATAATTAACAATACAGCTGCCAACCATGTATACTCATTATCCTGGATCAGCATTCTTCTTCTAGTCTTTCATTACATATAAGCACTTTCATCACATATAAGCACTTTCATCACTGTGTGTGTGTGTGTGTGTGTGCGTGCGTGCGTGTGTGCGCGCTTTGCCTTTTAAGCTTATAAAAATGTTGTCTTTTATTAAATGACTGTAATCTTAATGCCTGTATTAAATTCTATTTTATTGACATTTGTGTATCCTTTTTTTTTTTTTTAACATAAAAAGCTTTCACAAAAATCTTTATGCACAAATACCTTTTAATTTCAGATTCCTGTCAGAGGACAGTTCCTGGAAGCAGTATTTCCGGATCAAAAAGTAAGAAGAGAATAACTGACAAATTATTTTCCAGAAACTTTTCTTTCTTTATTTTGTAATTTATTTAATCTTTCGCCAGCCATATAAAAAAAGCACTCTCATCAACTCAAAATATTCCTTCTGAATATATTTTCTAATTCAGTAAGTGAAAAATGATGTTTCAAGTTATATATTGTATTGATTACTTCTAAAGCTTAATAGTTTTCATAAACAGCTGACTGTAGTATCTTTTGTGAATTGTTTGAATATATTCTTTGTTGATTTGATATTTTAGGATTTTGAAGGAGCTTGTTAAACATTTGTCTGAGCATTGTAAACATTCACTATATTAATTTTTCTTTTATATTTGAAGCAAATATTTCTCCTATTTTTTCTTAATTCTGTTTATGGTATGTAAGCTTCTTATTTAGTTAAATCTATTTTTATTTCACTATGTAATTTTTTCCAGTTCCTTTAAGTGTAGATAAATTCCCCCTTCTACAGATTACATATGCCCTGTCTACATTTTTTAAGTAATTGATTTATGGTTTGCTATTGTACATAATACCCTGATCTGATCCCACTGGAATATAATCGGTGAAAGTTAAACTTGAGTATTTTCAAATATGAAAATACATTATTTCCCCCACTAATTAGTGATACCATTCCGCCCCCCCCCACCCCAGAAATTCAATTGTAGTATATTCCAGGATCTACTTCTGTATAAGCCAGTTTGATTTTATTTTTAATATGGCCTACAGATTATTTTTAAAAAATAGTACTTGCTGTTTAATTGTCATTGCTAAAATTGAATGAAACTGAAACTTGTTAATAAAATTAGCTAACAACATTTTCCATTGTTGACCAGATATAAAAAACATTGAACCTATCATATTTAATGGTGCATAGATTTTCCCAAGCTGGATAACTATGAAATAGTGTAACTGATGATTTGAATATAACTGTGATTAAACTTTCCAGTGCTGGAAGACACTTTTAATGGAAGCTATTATCTATATTTATAGCAGTTTCATTTTTTACTTCAGTTGTTTCTTCCTCAGTTTTCTTTTTCTTTTTCTGCAATTGATTTGCAAAGTATTCCATTAAGTTGCCTCGTAAGTGTCATACTATGGAAAATTCTTAGCATGACTTAAAGTGATCAAGAAAGCTGTTGAGTGTTGAAAAGCTCATTTTAGGTCTCTGTGTCTCATGAGGTTCTGCTTAAGCAAAGCCATTAATGGTTACATGTAATGATGCTTTCAGACGTACTATTAAATGATATTAGTCTTAGTCAAACCAATGAGACATATTTGCCTTCTAGGCTCCTTGGTTGGACTAGATGTCCATGCAATTCTTGTCCAGCTCTGAAGTTCAGCCAGAGGCCTTTAATCTGGACAGCACTGGTCTCTTACCTCGATAATGTCCTATATCTTGGAGGTCTAAGCTTAAGAATGCAGAAACAGAATTTGTGTGGTCCTGCCTGACATCGAACTCTAGCCTTAGCCTGCATCCTTGGTCTTGCCTAATGATCTCTTATGGAAAATGTCATGGTTTTAAGAATCTCTCTGCTTCTAACTGGGACAGCCTGGATGGGGTGACTTTTCCAGGAGCAGGGTACAGTGGAGTAAGAAGGGGAGAAATTGAGATGTCTATATTTAAAAATAACAAGTTCTAGGCAGATTGACACATTACGATGCATCAAAATATTAGATTAGTGGTATATAAATATATTTTTAAAGAAATCCTGTTTTTATCATATATGGAATAAATAAAAAAAAAAGAAATGGTATCTAAGTTGATGTCTTCTACAATTCGGAAACTACTTACTTTGTGCCAAGAACTTTATTATGCAATAAGTTAGTGAATACAGTTTCAAAACTAAGGGAATTTCCACTTAGGAGCCGAAAGTGAAGGAAAATGCTTTTACTGCCTAACACATGAGCTCATCTCCCCTCTGCAGGTCATTCATTTTTTCTTCCTGCAGTTCTCTTAATCCCCAAATTTAGAGGAATTAGTATGCAATACCTATCTTCCTGTAATTCCTCTCTCTCATGACTACCAATCAGCAGTTAGTAATGGAAGCTTTAACAAGGCAAGAACAAAGAAGCATTAAAAACACTGTTTGATGAATATTAGAAGTGGCGCTTAAGCTGCTCACATCACTTCAAAAATGCTCGTACCCAACCGTAAGCGGATAACTATGCTCAAGGCTGCAATGGCTGGATCTCCCAGTTCACCACAAGCTGCACCTTAGAGCAATTTTTCCGGGAACCAGATCTTGTATTTTAGTAACCAAATATCTACCAAAAAGGGTGAAAGACAATGCAAGCAAATGCAGTCAAGTTTTGTTATTCGAGAAAGTGAGTTATTCCTTTGTGTACTGCGATTGCAGGAGCTAAGTTCCAGGGGTTTATATACTAATATGGAATAGATCGCAGGATTACCCAGGAGAACGCCTTCTCGAACATGCTAGGTACCCCGGCTGACACATTAAACGAGCTTCCGAGGCTGGCACTTCTCCCGTTATCTTTGAGTAGGCAAGGCTCTGGTGAAACCCTTACAGTTAACCTTAAGAGCTGTTTTCCTCCTACAGTAAATGGAAGGGGACTTTTAAAAGTGAACGCAGTGGTGTGCTCTTTGTTATAATTTTATTTACAGAAGTGTGTTAGGAGTGAAATAAAACAAAGTTGTTCTACTTTCTCCCGTTTAAAGAAAACTAAGCAAACAAACATAAAAATTACAGATAAATTAATGTAAGGGATGCCTATCTTTTATGATATGATGTTTTATCAATATTTAACTTAGGTTAAGGTTACTTTTTTCAGTTGCATTCATGTCACAATACATTCCCAGCATATCAGTGTAGTATTTGCTTTCCACTAAACATACACAATGGACTCTCAGTTAACTGGCACCCATGGGGATTGGTATTATAGATGCCATATAAATGTAAATAGATTCCCTGTTAACCAGAACTCAAGCAACTGGCACTCTGGTTGGTTAAGTTTGGTTAACAGAGAGTCTACTGTACTATGCCTTTCCACCTCTGGGATTTATTTGGGAATGAGAGGGCCATGTTGTTTCCTGTACCTGGAATGAATCAGACTTCTCCATCTGATGTTACCTCCATTAAACCTCTCCTAATCAAGCTATTTTGCATTAATTTAACAAATAGTTATTGACTGTCATAAATCAATGAATAAAACAATGAAGCAATAAATTAATTGATTAATGTAGGCAGATTCTATGAGCTACATCTCTTTCTAACCCCAATAGAGCCTAGGGTAGTGCCTGAAATATTTGCAGGTCAAATAAATATTTATTGAATTATTAATTACATGTGTATTGCACAAACTGAAATACAATTATATTTACCTCAAGATATTCTCCCTAAATTATAATTTTAGCTTCTGAGGGGAAGCACATATATTTCTAGCAACATCTCCATAGGCAATTTTTTTCTGTAAAAGTAAATAACTTCCTCTTGAATATGCTAGAAGAAGCTGGTAGATGATTTCTGCTGTCTGCTTTTATAATAAGGCGGGTCACTGTCCTCAAGGATTAGAAATTGCTAGAACCTTAGGGACTTTTATCTAATTTAACCTTGCACCTGACTGCCAAGCAGAGCTAATCACTTAACTTTCAGTGAATTAATGGATTCATCTGTAACACGATTACCGTGGAAGGACTTGAGAGGAAAATACTAATGAGCGAATAAGTGCAATGATGGTAGATGTCAAGATTCCACAATGACATCAAAATTCATGGCAAAGCCATTGCCCAGGCCTTCTCTCAGCTGTAACTGTACTGCTTTTACGAGCATTGAGTTCAGCAAAAAAATAAGCTTATAAAAGCTCTGTAGTGCTATTTTGTATCTGCTGGATGGAGGCCAAATATAAATCCCCTTGCTTTCAAAAATGTAAAATGTAAAGCACTTTGAAAATTCATGACGTTTTCATTTGATGCCCAAGGACTCCGAACTCTGATAGACAAAACGTACCCCCTATGATTTTGGTAAGACAGCTAAATAAAAAAGCAATCCATATGTTTCTTTTTATCACCTCCTTCATCTTCCACTTCATTTTTCATTTTTCTATTACAGCTTGAATTTGACTTTTATGTTTCTGCATCTTTGCGTTTTTCTACCCCTGAAGCAACTGGAAGTTTTTGTGTTTTTTGTGGTGTTTTTTTGTTTTTTTGGTTTTTTTTTTTTTTTCGCAGGCTCCAGGGTTTCATTTTCAGTGTCTGACAAGGTTCTCCCTTCAGTGTATGTCAAACAATTATTTCCAGGCTCCACATATAGAGAGCCAGGGCGCCCCCGAAATGCCCTCAGCCCCTGTGGGGCTTGCGCACCTGAGATGGCTGTACCTCCCCAGCTGCGATGCGTAGTTTCCAGGGTAATAATAAACACTGGCTCAGAGAAGGGCGATGGAAGTGTTTCTCAGACACAGAAGACCTAGGTCTACTGAAAACCAGATCTTTTTCTAGGTGCTGTAACATCTGCTCAGGGTAAGCAAGCATTGCTGCACAAGGGGACAGAGGATGTTCACTGAATGGCACTGGGTCCACAATGAGACAGGAGAGTATCAGAACCCAAGGCACACACTGTTCAGAGTTAATAACGCTACTTTAATCATCCACTTAACTTTACACAACGATTACACTATGTGGGAGGTTCGTGTAGAGTAGACAGAACAATTGGAATTTCACAGTGTCTAGACGATAATGAACTTAAAAAGCTGTTTTGTGTGGCAGTGCCTAAAAGAAACCAGGTTGGACATAAAGTAATCAAGAATTCGGCTTAATGAAAATAAGGCTGAAGACTGTAACAGAATTGAGTATCACATGCTCTGATGTTCTAGTAATTAATGTTTAATTTTTAAGAAAACCTGTCTCTGTGAGAACGCCAAGTTATCTTACTTTTATATCTTAGTTTTCAATGTTTCTCAGCATTTTCTCATTCATTAGTTCACTTGATTCTCCTAATAACACTATAATAATCTACAGTATGGAGTTTATAAAGTTGAGAGAAATAAATTCCATAATGTGATAAACAATGGTAAAAGAACCTTACAACTCCAGTCCCGATTTAGCTCGACCTGCCCAAGGCTATTCTCACATCAATCTGTTACATGATTTGATGGAATTAAAACGTCTTTTATTTTTAAGTTATGTTCAGTCAAAAGAGCAGCTACCTAAAAGCTCTCAGATGCCTAAACACCAGTTCTACAAAATGTTAGTTTTTGACCAGTCATAAAGGAGTGGAGGACCTAATGGCATCTTCTTCCCAAGAGAATTAAGTATTTATGTTCCTAAGTCAAAACTGCATCCTTACTGAAGAGCAGTCAATCTGTTTCCATGCCGTATTTCCCACATTACCTTATTACTCAATCCCTCCCTCTCCCCCTTTCTCCTCCCTTTTAATAAAGATGTATATATAACTAGTAATTATCAAACACTTGCAATGCACTGGGCAGTGTGCTAGGCTCTGCCACTGCGAAGAGTTTAAGGAACAATAAAAGAAATAGGAAGCAATGAAAAACTCAGTTCCTCCCAGCTGCAGCTGGGGATGTTGGGCTGGGCCTCCTTGTGTTGCAGTCACATGCAATGCAGACAGTGGTCTGAGATGTCACACTGTGAGCTCATTTACAGCTTTTACCTGCATTAATGCCACTGATTATACCGGGTCCTGCAGGAGTAATGCCTGGACTTGAGTTACGATTTCATTAGAAACGATACCTGCTTATGATTTTCTAGTAAAATATTTGGTGTTAACTTGCCAGCTCATAAAAAGGGGGCATTATTTATATAACCATAAACATGTATGGTTATGAGTTTACAATAAAATTGTAACTCAAGTCCGGGCATTACTTCTGCCAGACCCTCCTTGTACCAAATATGAAAGGGACCTCAGAGATTTCTAGTCTCACGGTTCTCAAATCTAACCAGAGGCACTGGTAGTTTTTAACAAAGAATGGATTCCTGAGCTCAACCAAGGAAATCAGTATGTTTAGGGAGGAAGTTAAAAACAAAACAAAACAAAAAAACAAACATACAGAAAACTCAAACACTTTTGTTTCTAGTAAACTTTCCCAGTGATTCTGAGTAGCGTGTTTCAAATGGCATTGGAAAACCTTAGAGTATAACCCTGCTTCTGAGTTTTATTATTATAACGACTAGAATCAAGTCCAAATAGTCAGGTTTTATGAGAAACATTTTAGTCTTAGAAATGCTACCAGGAGTAGAGAATTGGCATCATAGTCTCTATAACCCAAGCCCCTGCCCAGCCACTGGAAGATGACAGAATCAAACCGAGTCGGCCAGGGTAAGGACATCAGAAGCTCTGTGAGGCAGGCTAGGAACAGGGGTGTTGGGAAACAGCAGCCGTAACAGCAGGCTGAGTGTGTGACCTGCTTGGGTCCGGACAGTCCCGTTCCTCACGCCCAGCTCATGGTTACAGGGTGCACTCCTGAAGCCAGCCGCTGGGACAGTGGTTTCCTGACCCCCAGCTTCCTGAGGAGGCCTGTCCAGTGGGCTGGTTTTGGAGTGGCATTCTCGGAGTCCCTCTGGAAGGTCCAACTTAGAGCTATTTCCAAGCCCTTTCAAAAAACCTATAAGCACTAATTTATCATGTTAAATGCCTCTTTGCTAAAAATGGATTGGCTTTGTGGTCTGTAAAAGAATGCTAAGTGATAAAGACCTGAAGATTGAAAAGGAGCCGTGTGACAATCCAGGAAAAGGAAACTGGAGGCAGAGAACATGGCAGGTGCAAAGGGTAGTGAGGTTGGAAAAGGGCTTGGTATGTCCAACAAACAAAAAGGGATTGTTTGGGGAGCAGAATGAACAGGTGGGGGATGGGAAGGATCAGAGCTCATGGGAGACAGATGCTAATGGACATCCAGGAGACTATGTCAAGGACAGGTTGTAAATAAGAGCCTGTAAAAGTACCGTTTTCCATCTAGAGGCCCTTCCTCACCTGAACCAGGTCAAATTGTTTTAGCACAAGAATCATAAAAAACGCCCCGAGCTCAGGGTATTGAAGCACCTATTTCTTTGGTGGCTGTTGTGAAAGATTCTGGGCAGTTCTACTGTATTAACCCTACAGTTCCAGCCCATGCCTTTTCCCAAAACACTTCCTCAGACCAGTCAGGTCTGGACCTCTCCTGCCAGGCTATACCACCACCAAGTAACTAAATAAGACGGTCTGAGCTTCTTACTGTGTGTTTTTTCGTACTTCTAACCCAGACCAGGAGCCCTGAGACTGGAACCTCCTGCCTTCTCGCCTTGCTATTATAACTACCCAGAGACACTGACTAGGTCTTTTTTATAAATACATTAAGAAGATGTCTAGACACCCTGTGCCACGATGCCGATCTCCTTGTTGGGGTGTTAACTGGCCAAGCCCATCCCATATGCAAGTTTTATCATCATAACTGCCAGCATTATTGTGGTGGTGTTTGTCATTATGATGGCTGTATATTGAAAACTGGCTATGTCGGTCATACTTTGAACATATACTTTATCTCTACCTAAATACAGTCATGTGCCTAAAATTTTAAATAGAGACTATACATGGATAGATGTGTTAACACACCTATTTCTATGTTTACACGTACATATATAGATAATTACACACATACCTACATGTCTATGTGTACATATGTGTGTTTATGTGTTGTTTTAATTCAGTCATTGAAACATGCAAAACTTTTAAGATTTCACTATCTGAAAATACTGGAGAGCCTCAACACATTTAAACTGACATTCAACCTTTAAGATGAAATGATTCACCATAATAGAAGAAAAATATAGAAAAATAATATTATAGCAAAATTATTCAGGAATTGCAGCAAAGTAACCAAGGGACTGTTTCCTTTAGAAATTTTCACCAGATTAACTTCAAACTATTTATTATTGTACAGGTTGACTAGTTTGTTAACAACCTAATGCAAGAAGACCCAAGTAAATCATTAAATATATCACCAGAAATAAAATTTAGATAAAAGTTCCATTAAGATAGGAGAGAATACACAATTGCAAGGGGCGATATTAATTTTAATGCCAGTATATTTAGTAGGAAGAAGAAGTATGCAAGAAACATCTGCTGTTTTCTTTTTGTTTCAACATCCACGTAAACCTGAGAGAAAGCATCTACTACATGGGAAAATGTATAAAACTGGTGTTTCAGTCAAGGTTCTTCAGAGAAATAGCATGAATAAGAAGTATATATTTGTATTTCTATCTATACGAGGGCTGTCAGGAAAAAAATCCAGCCATATATGTCTCGATTTTTCATATTACATGGCTGGATACTTTCCGGACAGCCTTTGTTTATTGAAAGAGATGCATTATAAGGAATTGGATCATGCTATTGGGGAGGCTAAGTCCCAAGATCTACAGGGTGGATCAGCAAGGAGAGCCAATGGTGTAGTTCAAGTTCAAGTCTGATGGCCAGGTAAGCAGGAGAACTGGTGGGGTAGTTCCCGTCCAAAGGCTGACACAGGAAGGGTCGACATTCAGGTTCAGTCTGAAGGCAGCAAAAAGCCGACATCCCAGCTCTAAGGGGGCAAGGGATACCCCTTCCTTCTGAGGGGGAGCTTAGCCTGCGTGTTGGATTCAGGCCTTCTGTTGATGGGATGACGCCCACCCACGTTGTGGCGAGAAAGCTGCTTTTGTCAGCCATCGATTTAAATGTTGATCTCATCGAAAACCCCTTCTTACAGAAACATCCAGAACAATGTTTGACCGAGTATCTGGGCACATCATAGCCCAGTCAAATTAACACCATACTTAAACTCAATACTAAAGAAAAATAAGTGAACACATAATAGTTACTGCCATAAGGAGTATAAATGACCCTAAGTCTACTTTTAAAAGTACTACAAGCATTCTCCTCATCGCCCTATTTCCAATGGCCCTCACTGTTCAATATGCTTAATACATACCCCACATCCGCCATGTCTACTGCCAAAGTACATATAGTGCTCATTAAGACCTTGGTCTGCGTTGTTTCATGCCTACCCAGCAACCCTATCACCAATCTCTCCTCCTAACAATCGATTTCTACACAGTTACTGGATAAATCTTCCCCAAATACCACTGTCATAATAACCCTCCCCTAATCAAGACCCTACAATGGCTCACTGAGCAGCAAAGGCAGATTAACTTTCACCTTCACAAAGCGGCTATGGCCACTATGATGTACTAGACATTTTGTTTTAATTAGGAGTTACTGTCTCTACACTCACTTTCAGAATTTCACAGCGGAGTGAGAAACGTAAGCAAACTGGAAACAAGCTGAGTTCTGTAATGGTGCATCTGAAGGAAATCGTGGGTCGTGTATGTGTGTGTGTGGGGTGGGGGGCGGGGTAGTGTGGTATCAGGGAATACTTTATTTAAGTGGTATTTCTTTCTCCTATGTCCTAGGTCTACACTGGGCATTAGGGTTTCAAAACATGAAAAGGACAGCCCCTGTTCTTATGGAGCCCAGAAGCTAGCAGAAGGTAATTTGATGAAGACAGTATCCACCCACAGCGTGCTAACTATGACCAGATATTTACACATATGAAGTCACTTAATTTGCACAATGGCCGTATCAGGTAGGTCTCTCATCATCTCCACTGTACCCATGAAAAAACCCCAAGAAACAGAAAAATTAAGTTTCTCAAAGTCACTCAAGAAGTGGTGTAACCCCAGACAGTGTGACCCCAGAGCTTGTGCATTTGACCATTTCACTACTGTGAAATATAGTAAAGAAAGGTTTGCCCAGAAGTGTCTGAAAGCCCAAATGGAGAGCGTCCCCAGAAGTGACTTCAAGCAAAACATAACGCCCCTCCTCTTTAAGTATGTTGTTTGTCTCCATCCTGACATCCCCAAAACTAACGTTCAGACTTAATCAGGCCAGGCTCCTACTCAGCTCCCACAGCTAAAATCTCCCAGGCCAAGAAGTCAGTCTCTTTTCGAATACTCCTTCTAGACCCATCCACTGGCTTTTCTACTCCATTTCCTTCACAGACAATTCTAGTAAACACTGGTGTTCTCCTTTCTGACCACCCTCACACATCACGAACTGAGCATGAATTTTCACAGTTGGCAATACTTCAACTCTGTTCCCTAATTTTTCACACGCATAAATCCTGTATTGCCTGAAACAGACTTCATATCACTTTATCATCAATACATTTGCATTCTTTAGAATAAGTAGACACATAGTAGGTATTCAATCATAATCTATTTGATATGATTGAAATGCATTAAGAAACATTTAAATTTAGGCCTGCAAACTGAATAAAGACACTGATTTTTCTTCTTTAAAAGATTAGCCTGATTTCTTTTTCAAAACAGGTTTGGTTTTTGTTGTTCTTATTGTTTTTCCTTCCTTCTACACAGTCAGTCTCATACCTGTGACATTTCGGTCTAACTGGCCTAATTAACAAATCATGGTGGCAGCGTTTTCCATAACTATTTGGAAGTTATGAAGCAGTTAGTCAGAGAAGTGTATTTGACAGCTAAGTTATTTCTCTACAAAAATGCCCTGAAATTTAGAAAGCGATCAGAAAGGCTTGTAATATCTACAGGTGTCTGCTTCTGTCATTTTCCCAGAGGGCCGAAGGTAGGGCAACCACGAAGTATGACTTCATGATGCATCATGCCCAATATTCCAGTCATCATTTCCGAAACACCCCCATGGAGTGTCAGGTCTCACCTCCTCGCTCCGGTCACACACCCGCCCTTGTCCAAAACTTCCACGACATTTTCTTTTCCAACTGTGCCTGTGCCCAGAAACTTCAAGAGCCAAGAAACTTCATTCTCCCTGAGGGTGTTCTTAAGGATCATTCTACTCTCAGGCATAGAGAGAATATTTGAGAACACTTGGAGGCAGGAGATAAAGCATCAGTGAAGAGGGAGAGACTGAGGAGTAGGGAGCAATGGAGAGGGGGAAAGCACGACTCAAAGAAGAAGGACCATGAACATGAGTGGGGGTGTTATTCTAAAAACCAGGCCAGCGAGCTCATTCCTCCTAGTGAAGAGGGGGAATAAACGTGTCAATGTGAGCAGAAACAGGAGAAGAGTTTCTTAAAACTTATTTTGAGAGTCTAAACATTTCCCTTAAAGAAGTAGAAAGTAAAAGATCCTTTGCTTGGGGAGTGGAGCAGATTATGAGAAAGACTTGAAGCCACCCACGTGAGAAATGCCTTTAGCGTCTGTGACAACTTAATTGCTGCAGGGGGAGCCTCGATGAAAGCGAGAGCACAGTGTGTTAACGCTGTAGTCACGGGAATCTGTAGCTCGGAGGCAACTGTGGGCTGGGAAGGGGTACAAAGCGTGGCCCGGGGATCTTGAAGGCAAGTAATTCCAGAGACCGGAAATGGAAAACACTGGCATGACTCCCTGAGAAGTCCAGGTAACATGGAGAGAAAAGCAGGAGGCTTCTGGGCCTGCCCATAACATACATGGGAGCCATCCAGGGACAAGGGCGGTGGGACTGACAGAGCTCAGTGGACACGGCCACCTATTGTCCTCTATGCCAGGAGAGCAGGTCAAAATTGGCTGAGACATCCAACTATAGACAAGCTTCCTCCAAAAGAGACAATTAGGAAAAATAGAGCATGTCACCGGCTATGCAGACCCAGGAGTTATATTTTCAGTGCAGCATTTATTTCCTCTGGAAAGGACTGTAACAGCTAATATTTGAAAATACATGGTACCCTATCATACATTACCAATTTACGTATTTGTACAAAATAAAACAAAGCAATCATTTATCCAACATAACAATAGAGCTTAAGGTACCAATCCCTTCGGTTAATAGCTGAATAATCTTACAGAAAGATCTCTTTACTTAGAAATCATGCTGAGAGTATAATTTTAAGATTTTTCTAAACTATTTTATTATATGTAGAAGTAACTCTTTCATACAAACACAGTTGAGTGAATCCCTTAATTTGAACAGGGATGCCTCTCAGAGTGTCAGTGGGTTATTTCTATTTCCTCATTTTTCCAGATGGAAAGCTAAGCTTGCCCCATATTGGGAAGTTAGAAAAGAAATTGCATTCTGCAGAGACCAAGTGTGTTTATACCTTACTATTGCAGGATTGGGTCTGGAACAGGAGATTTCATTGCCAGTCGTTTTAGTTTTTCATTCAGAAATTCTGCAGCCCAGCGAGCATGTCAGGTAGAAGGATTTTCTTCTGTGTGGTGCAATTCGCTTGTGTATGGGGGCTGAGATCCTTTGCTGGTCTGCAGGGGAGGCCGAGACTGTCGGGGGGTGTGTCTACACTGGCTACTTTGCATGGGCCTCGTGACCCAGTGAGAATCACAGGTAGATGTAACCAGATGCGAAATCCAGAATTTCCATTCGCTTTCCATTTCCGGGCTCTGGAATGACTTGCCCTCAGGATCCACAGGTCACGCTTTCTACCTCTTCCCAGTCCACAGCTGCCTCCGAGCTACAGAGTTCCGGTGACCACACCGTTAGAACTTGTCCACTTTCACTGGGGCTCTCCCTGCAGTGATTAAGTTTTCACAGACGCTAAAGACAATTCTCATGTAGATGGCTTCAAGTCTTTTTCATAATCTGTTCCATTTCCCAAGCAAATGATGTTACTTTCTACTTTTTTAAGGGAGATGTTTGGGCTCCTTGGGGTTTCATGTGATTACTTTTCTCCACCTCAAAAGAAAATTAATGTATAATCAACATTATTCATTGTGAGAGAGTGGAAATACAGTAGACTCTCAGTTAAACCCATGGGGATTGATATATGTAAGCAGACTCTCGGTTATCCGGAATTCAAGCAACTGGCAAAATCTCAAAAACTCTGCCATTGGCTTGAGAGTGATGGCTGCTTGAGTTCCGGTTAGCGGAGAGTCTACTGTGCCTGGCCTTGGCGGTCAAATAAATGAATTTGAGTCCAACACCCACATTAACCACTTAAGAGGTAGGAGGCTTTAGGAAAGTTAGCATCTGTGAACTTCAGAATTTCTACCCATAAAACAGGTTACATGTACTTTACAAAGTTATTTTGAAGAATCAATCAATAAATGAGATAATATATTTAAGCAGTTTGCATAATTCTTGGCACTCACATCAATAAACTGTCACAATATGTATTCCTCATTTTTAACGCAGTGAGCCCCTGCAATCTATAGGCACATTTTGAATGTCATTGTTTTTAACATAAAATAGAAAGAGGTTTATTTTCTAAACTTTATTAAGTGGTCAACATTGAAATGTTTACTGAATAAAAGCACCCATCAGTATGAATAGTTTTGAACCCATAGCAATTTTGCTGCAATCAAATTCCAGTCACCCAGGAGGCACAGTTCAGCTATTGTACTACGAGGAGTCATAAACGAGCTTGTAAACGCCTTCGTCAAGGCTTCAGTCCGTTCCCACGAAAGTACACTCTTGTAGCCTATGACAGTCGACACGTGTGAAAGATGACAAAACAGGGCCTGGGAACCACTGAGATACCTTACAGAGCTGTATTATTAGACAGCCTTGCGATAGCTAAAGCTTAGCCAGACTGCAATCCACTATAGTTCTGAGCTGGGCAATCTCTCTCTGGAAAAATGCCACACAATTCACCAAGCCTCCGGGGAGCTGGGAAATTACAAATAGACAGAGACGTAAGGAGTGGGAGGATTTTTTTTTTCCTTCAAAGTAGCAGCTGTTAGGATAAAAGGCAATCTTGAGTCTTTAAAAAGGAAATCAAGAAATACAAGGTGTTTACTGATTTCTACAGCACGTTCTATTTTTCTCTTCCTTTACTTCTTCTCTCTGAATTCCAGCTACGTTATTTTAAAGCAACGTTCATAGTCTTTACATCTCCCCAACTTATAATGCCCCTAGAAAAGGAATAGCTGGTTCTGTCTGCCATCATAATACACCCTTCCTTACACTGTCCTCCCTCCCTCTTCCCCTCACCTCCCCTTCGTTCTTTCCTTCTTGCACTTTTTTTCCTTCCCTCCCTCCATCTATTTGACTCATTTGATCCTCAAAAGTTATTTCTGAAATAAATGCGTGGATATTATAGCAGTCGACACTCTGATGACAAATTCCCTTCCTGACAAGGGCACTACTGTATGTGAACATAAAGCATGCAAAATTTGATTTTTATGTGGAACTGTCACTACATAATTTATTCGAAAGGGATGATGTAGAAAGAATAACTAAATGGCTCCTAAGACCTCTGACCATTTTAGAATTCCAAGACTTCACAATTCTAAGGAAGATGCTGATAAAATATAAAAATTTCAATGGTTATAAAATAAACTAGGAAAACACATGATGGATATCTTATGTAAAACTGAATTTAGTATAATAGAGTAATACTCCCTTAAACAAAGGTACAGGAGACTCTCAGTTAACTGGCACCCATGGGGATGGGTAGATGCCAGAGAAACGTAGTACTAGTTCTTTGATTTTTTTTTTGCCAGTTGTTTGAAAATGCTGGTTGCTTGAGTTCCAGTTAATGGTGAGCCGATTGTATTTCTTTATAACTATTGCCTCATTTTTACACATAAGACAAAAGAATGCTTTCACTGGATGGGTGTGGCCTCTTCACTGGCATCTCTGAGAGGAGATGGAGGAGTCCCGGACCTACAGATGGCTTTTTGGTAAACTGCTTTGTGAGTGCTGTCTTTGCTGTCTGCCTTCACTTCTCCCTCCGGCAAGCATGGGTCTTAAAGATCAGCGTATTGGTCATGCTACTGTCATCCAAACATAAAACGTTTTCTGCTCTCTTGAGCGGCCATCGTGTCAGCACAAACAACTTGACCTTATACCCCAACAGTAAGTATATGGGATATACCTGCCTTTACAACGTGTGAATTGAATTTATCTGCAGTGGTTTTTCTCTTTATCCTTTGGTCTGTCACGACTTCTTCACAATGGCAAAGGCCTCCGAGCTTGGCTTGAAGGTGATCAAACTAAACTCAAAGGCACATCATTTGGGGTCTGATCCTGAATCTGCGCAATCAAAAATCTTTTCGATGCTGACCCAAACCCTGCACTTTGTCTTACAACAGTGAACTGCAGCCGTCACAAAAGCACTCTGTTCTCCTTTAAGCTTTTAAAAAATGAACATAATAAGGTTATAAAAACATGAAACAGATTTCTTGTAGCAATTGAACGATTATGCATGTTATCTAATGACGCCTGTACTTTGGTGACCCCTAGGGAGATTAAATACTTTCTTTTCTGTTGTCATTACCCAGGGCCCTTATTGTTGAATTCTTCTTTGATATTGACTTAAAAGACAGTTTCCTGGGTCCATCAGAAAAATCAGCCTCCTCAATTTATTTCCACAGGTCAGCTGGCCTCACATATTTTCTTCCTGTCTACTTGGACTTGTCCGCTCATGTGCTCCTTGCCTATTGATTCACTTTCATTTAATGGACATTCATTTGGAGATAAGCTCTTCCTGCACAGGGCTTTCTTATACCTGTAGTAAACTGTATGGGCAAACATTTCCTCTTTCTCCCTCTATCCCATTCTACAGATTTGAAAGGGAAAATATTAGTAATGGAGACTCTTTCCTTCCCTAGGCTTACTCCTCACCTCCTTTTGTGGATTTTATTGTTGTTTGCCTTTTTTTTTTTTTTTAAGAAATGGGCTAAGCCCAAACCTCTATAATCCTAGATTTCAAAGGCTGAGTTGTACTGATGGACTCCTTAGGAGAAGGACGATAAGAGATGGCTAACTGATACACATACACCTGACAACATTATGTCCCTGACGGGGTATCATGAGCTATCAGAAGGCACCACACCATCAAATCTGCATTGAAACTATATTTCTTTAATGCTGTTCCTTAGTACCTTTCCTGTTTATCTTATTTCTAACTGGATTTCCAACTGGACCCCCCTCTCCGGAATGCTGATGGGAAATCCAACTCAACACATCCCAAGCGAAGCAGATTTGCTCTCCTCTTACGTTTATTTTAATTATAGAACTTGCATCACTTAAAGGAGATGAGCTAGGCTAGACCCTACTTTGTCTCTCCTTCCTCTAGCTAAGCTTTATGCAGAGCTATAGGATCTGTCTTCTACACTGTTCTTACGTGTGCCCCAGGCTCTGTCTCCACTGCTGCCGCTCTCCTCATAACTCACTGAGTGTCTGTCACAGCCTTTTAGATCTTCCTACTTCCAGGCTTCTCTCTCTCTCTCCAATCAATCCTCCATGGAGTTATGGGGATGATTTCTCTAAAAGAACTATTCATGTCACCTAAAGTCTAAACAGTCTTTACTCCTTCTTATGGCCTTTAAAATAATTTTCAAACTCTTTGTCATTGCTTATATTTAGCTAACTCTACCTTGTTCTCACTATATCAACCAAGCTTAACTAAGAAAGCACCCATGAAGGGGTTCCCTGGTGGCCTAGTAGCTAGGATTCGGCACTCTCACCACCATGGCCTGGGCTTAATTCCTGGTCAGGGAAACACACACACACACACACACACACACACACACATGGATGCACCCATGACAACAAATTCTCTCTTTTTGTCCTCACTCTGTTTTGAGTGGTCCTCTGATGCATTACAATAACTTGTGTCACTTCACAAATGTTCTCGAGTGCACTTAACAATCCTTAGGGACAAGGCTATCATCCAACTTTTGGTAGAGTGCTGTGGTTTGTAGAACAGTGTCCCATCTCAAAGATGCCAGGTCCTAATCCCCCCAGACTGTGAATACTATATTACACACATGATAAATGACAATTAAGGTAGCAGATGGAATTAAGGTTACTGATCAGCTGACCTTAAAATAGAGAGATTATCTTGGATTATCCAGGTGGCCCCAATGTAAGCACAGAATGTTTAAAATACGAAAGGAGGAGGCAGAAGGGGAGGTCAAAGTGATTCGATGCAGAATGTGCTCCATGGTTGCTGGCTTTGAAAACAGAAGAAGAGGACCTTGAAGCCAACAAATGTGCACAGCTTCTAAGAGCTGTGTCAACAGCAGGAAAACAGAGTTTCTTCTAGAGCCTCCTGCAAGAGGGCAGCTTTGGCAAGACTTTGACTTTAGCTCAGTGAGACTCACTTAGACTTCAGACCTCAGGAACCATAAGCGAATAAATTTGTGTGAGCCACTGCGTGTGTGGTAAATGGTTACAGAAGCTATAGAAAATGCATACAGCACTTATTCAACTATCCCATTCATTCTGAAAATAATATATTGTTAATATTAACTATTAGTAAATATCACTATACTTTAAATATATACATATATATGTGTGTACTATACCTTTTTGTGTGAACATTTTTACTTTGCTCATTGTGTAAATTTCTGGTTCACAGAAGACATAAAACATAGGAGATAAGATATACGCACACAGAATTCAAGAGTAGAAATGCCTATAAATATATTTCCCAATGATTTTTTTTAAAGCTGTAAGTAGATAGCTATACTACACGAGCAACAAATAAAGAAGACAAAGCCACACAAAGAAAGAATAAATAGTGGCATGAATATGGATTACAAGTTATCTGTCCACTATTCATCTCAATTCCCAAGAAAACCCATTACAGACCCAAAGCCCAAGCTCCAGACTCAAAGGTGTGCGCCCCTGAGAGTGTGGTTGCACCGACCCCAGCACTGTAAGCTGCAGAGGCACTGTAAACACGTCTGAATGAGGAGAAAGAATGTGAACGCCAGGGACATTTTACATGTGAGAGTTTAGGAGAATGTTACAATTAACTACATCTCAGTGTAAGCGACTCACCCAATTGCTTTTCTCCTACCATCTACCAAATTTCAGCCACCCTAGACAGCAGGTCAAAAGTGAGATCACTGACGACACTGGGTCGAGGTAGAGAACACAACGATCGGAAATGGTGATGAGAAGAAAAAACAAAACAAAACAAAACAAAACCGGTTCATTTCACTACAGGAAGGGCCTATGGATAAGATACTACCCGGCCTTGAGGAGTTCACATTCCCATGGAGGGAACACGCGATTAAACGTGATTAAGCAAACATGTTCTATTCCTTCTGCTTGGCGATATCCTCCATTCACTGGAGGCCCAATCTCAGGGGTTGGAGGATGCATGGGAAGCAACTCAGCCACTAGGGTGAATTTCTTTAATGAGACATATCAGACTAGCTTATGCTTCACCCAACTAGACCTCTTTTCCTCCTGGGCAGGCAGCTACATTTTTCCCAGCCTCCCTTGCAGCTAGGTATGGCCATGACTGAGTCAATAATGAAATGTGAGCAGAAGTATGGGATGATCGTTCCAGGCCTATCTCTGAAAAACGTCCTGCTGGGTCTCCCATGCTTTTCCCCTTCCTTTACTGACTGGCCAGAAGCAAAGGTCCAGTAGTGAACTGTGAGGCCCTAGAAAACGACAAAATCACAGTGTGAAAGGGACCCGAGTCCTTGGAAAGAGCATGGAGCAAAGTGCTCTCCATCCACCCCACTAACCTGCATTGGACTGTGACATTTATGGAGAAATCACCCTTTTTCATGGTAAGCCACTGAGATTCTGGCATTGCCTATGACAACAACTGGTTATCCTGACAAACGTGTGTATCTTAAGGTATCTATCATAATGATTCACTTGTGTTCCCTCCTGTATGGGTGTGGATGTGTGTAAGTTAAAGGCAGGTTTGCCTAAAGCACATTTCAAATTACGTGCCTGAAAAGAGGAAGCCAGAAATACGCACTTATGCATAATAAGCTTCTATTTCAGAAAAAAACAATCTGGGATTTTGATTGTTTTAATACAAGGTTTCTGTAATCGTGTTTTAAACTGATTTTTAGCAGCACTTTAAGCAGAAATGAAAAACCCTTTGGCAGCTTATAATAGGGATTGGGGAAGAGAAGGAAATAAAATAAAAAGATACCCAAAGTTATTTAAGTCAATGTGCATTCTTATGTGGAGCTAGAAATGAATAGAACCTCTTGTCAGCCTTTATAGTCTGTGGGTTCTCTCAGATGAGGCACATGCTGTGAAAAAGAACTGCTAAGGAAATGACAAGAGCAGATGTTTCCTCAAGACAACTGGAGATTTTCTGAAAGCATCAAAGCACACAGACTATAAGTTATCAACAGCCGGGCAGATTGCAGCCAGTCACAAACCTTTAGATTTGTATTTTCAACAAAGTTGGTCTCTCCACAAATAATTGCATTACATTCAATAATTAAAGAGAGCATTCTGTGTTTGCCACCTTTAACTTAGGTTGTAAATAACTGCATGTATAAACACATGTGATGCACACACATTTCAATCGACGGCAGTTCTCTCTACAACACGGTTTGCAAAACACATCAACAGTCAGGCCCCTGATGGCGATGCCCAGGCCCTCACCAATAGCTGCCCAAGGCCCAGGCTGTCCCTTCCAAGACTTACCCTAGTCTTGTTAAATGTCCACAGTTCTATGTTCCTTTTAATAATACGGCTAGGAGTAGGGGTAATACAGAAGAATTCAATATGATCCATTCCTAGTTTAATGCTCTCATAGATGCCGAAGCTCCATGGGCTTGTGAACAGAGAGACAGGGAAGGACCTTGAAGTTCAGGGAGGTGAGGTGAGTCAGGAGGCAGAGTCATCCAATTACCATGTTGGACATTTTAGTGTGCCTAAGTTTCTTCAACTTTTAAATAGAAATAATAATACTTTCTTATAATCTTTTTATAAAAAGTAGCATATTAATGCATATTAAGCACTTTAAAAAGAATTTCTGACAATAGCCATCTGTGCCAGCTGCTATCATCATCATTGACACCATCATCATTAGTGGATCATGTCCCAAAGGGGTAAAGAAAAGTAAGAAAGCAGGGGTCAGGTCAGTCCCCAATTTTATGGCAATCACAGATCTCGCTCTGTGATTCTCTGAGGGCGTACAGGCCCTCACGTCAGTGGCTTGCCTGCTAGACCGGCCAGGGTACTCGGAGTGAACAGTTCTTTGATACCCAGTCCAGTATAGACCCAGGCTCCACAGAGCATGCTGCATCTCTGTGACTAGTTCCCTGCAATGGTCACGACTCTCCAAGCTGTAGAGCTTTTCCCAGGTAGGTTGATCCGAGTCCCCCAAGTAACCAGCTGTTTCTGTCCCTAACTACCCCTTCTGGCCCAGAACCAGGCTTGGGCCCTGGCCTTACTGTCCTACTGCTGTGACTTTCCTGGAACCTCCTTTCAGAAACTGATTGCCCTTCATGGCCACTGGGCCTGAGTTCATTCTAGTTCAGAACACAGAGAAGGGGTTGGAAAGGTTCTGCTCCCACCTCCTGGAAAAATCCACAGGTTTTTATGAAAGTTGGGATGTCCCATCGCAGAGCTATACATAGATGAAATGTGTTAAAAAAAATTATAAGTGCAAGTTAGGCAAACCTCCCACTGTGAACAAAATTCTGATGAAACTAAGACTGGCCACTCAAGATTTGCTCCAAGAGGGTTAGAAAGAACTCTTTTTGGTTTGCATGAGTACTGTCAAGCACTTAGAGAAATAGAAATTTATGTATTCTCTACATATCATTTCTCCTCTTTAACAAACTAAGATTCCCTCAAGCATAGCAAAGTATTTAATTAGCTGTGTTCCAATTACTGTATAATATAAAATCTATCAAACAGTATTTTAAATACTATAGCTACTGTTAGTATGCATATAAACATTTAAATATATTGAATATTTTACTTAATAATGTGACTATACAAATATATACATACATATGTAATTATTGGATCACAAAAATAATTTTAGTTAGTGTCTAAATGTATACAAGTAAAATATTTAAATATATTATATACATATAAATTATATATTTACATATTAATAAATATCAATATATACATTCAATAAGACAGTATTTAAAATATTCTATAAATTTCTGTTGGTTCGGGTATGAGGTCTGCGATTACAGTAGAACATTTTAAAAGACTCTAACCTAACCTTTGGTATTAACAAATTAATATGTTTCATAAATACAGAAATACTATCTGATTCAGAATTTTATTGCTACAGAATGACATATTTTGAAATATAGTTTTAAATATAGAGCAATTTAAGTGAAAAATCTAGCTTTATTGAGTTGGTACAATGAGTTAAAAAACTTAAATTGTCAACTAGGTAGATGTGTCAGGAACAGGCTTTTCCAACTTCCCACTAAAATAACTATGAACACTAAGAAAAAGAAAAGAAAAACGAATACAGCATCTACAGAAAGTACTCAAGGTAAGACTAATTTCAGGATCTGGAGAGAATTTTAACTGGCTTCAAGTGGATTTAAAAGTCGCTGGTGGAGAGCCCAGAAAAGAGAACACCTACTCCCCTGAAATTATGCCAAAAAACCACAGGTTCTCCCCCTGCTGCTTCCCTTCCCAGACCTGTTAGTCACTGCTCCCCAAAAAAACCTTTATGGTGCGAAGAGTTTTTGACAGCCTGAAAACTGAGTAGCTGGGCACTGAGGTCAGCTGTGAGGTACGGAACGAGCAGTTTCTTATTCATACCGTTTTACGTACACCTGAACACAATAGCATCTAAGATCACATCCCCCTTTTGCATTCTGATGAGTTACTAATTCAGAAAAAAAATGGTGTGTGTGTGTGTGTGTGTGTGTGTGTAGATACTTCTAGCACATTAGGAATTGCACAAACCCCTGAAGTCACACAAGGAAGTGGGTTGTGCCTGTGTACATCATTTTAAGAAATGCCAGGAGGAAAATAATTGTCGAGAAGCGTTCTGCAGCACAGCCAGTGCTTTCTGAAGCAGCCAGAGTAACCGAGGTCCGCCATGACCGCCGCGCACCTCCACCCCTCCCCGATCAGTGCGCCGCTTCCCGAATCCACAGAATTCCTCCTGCGTGTGCCCTCGCCTGCAGCGCTGCTCGGGGTGCTGTCTGTGCACAATTCCCCTCTACTTCCTGAAGAAGCAGGGGCCCCAGCTGGCTGGCTCACGATGGGAAAGGCTGCCGAAAAGGAAAGCCTGCGAGGCACGCGGAACCGGGCTCGGTGCTCTTGTGCATTCCCTGGCTGTCTTCGCCGCCTGTGAAAGACCGAGCAAAGGAGCAGAGAAAGAAACACGCAGAAGCAGCACACGCACACCGGCTCTGGAGAGGCCGCCCCTGCTACACAGATGCACAAATGAGAAAATAAAAACCCAGAGTGCCTCGAGGAAGCACTCCAGCACTAGGGAAAGGAACTGGATTCGGCAGTCACCGGAAGAGGAGGCCTTGGACAACATTCCCACAGAGGGACTCAACGAACACCTTGGAAAACCGATGTTCAACAGGAGACCAGAAGGGACCGCATTAATGGTGGACCGGCCTAAAGCACAGGAAGTCCTACGTGGGCTTCCGGGCCCGCTGTGAGAAGGCCTGTCATGCTGGCAGCATTCACTGGGCTTCGCCCACTCTGTTCTCCTTGCTGTACTTTATAAACAGGCCACTCTTCAACCTGGAAGGTTTTTTTTCTGAGGTTACCCTTTGGCCCACTGCCTCACTTCGTACACAGGTGCTTGTTTCCTGGATGTCAGTTCAGGAAATTTATACATATTTTAGTAAATAGCGCAACAGTTAAAAAGTTTTGAGCATCAAAGTGGAGTAGCTAAGGGGCATCAATGCAAGAGGGGGGCAAAATAGAAAGCGATCGCAATAGTTTCAAAAGAAGAGAAGGGAAAATAGAAGAAATAGTGTGATTGGAAAAAACCATAGTTGGTAACTGCTTTATCTTGAGGCTCAATATGGAGAAAGATACTATAATAAACTATCAAAAGTAGAATAATGTTAAGTTAATTAAATTAAAATATTAAGGAAACAAGTATTTTAGGTACAGAGCACAGAAGGAATGATATTATCCATTAACTATGTACATTTGGGGTAATATTAATAGATATCTAGTTAATACAGTTATCAAATTCACTTTTTGATAATTCTGTGTAATGTCTCTTATCTTGAATATAATCATTTAATAAACACTACAATATTTTATTAATATTATTAAAAGTTATAATTTAATTAAATTAAGCATCTGTGCTTCTTTTTTAAAGAATTCTTTTTAGAATACAATTATTTGCTTAAAGAGAACTTTAAAACTGAGGGTTTTAGGTTAATTTCCCATATAAACCAAATTGGTAAATTGGAAAGACACTTGTGAAAGTAAAATCAATTTTATCTTTCTTTAACCCTTTCTCTCCTGGTGCCCTGATAAGGCTGAATGTTGATTAATATTGATTAAATACACTGAGATCACATTTGATTAGGTCTGATACCTTGGCCGTTATCTGTAGGATGTGAAAGAACCAATGGATATCCTGAGAACTTGTTATATAACGAAATGTAGACCCAAATTTGCCCTAAATACTTACCTGTGTGCTTGAATAATCGCAAAAGTTTGAAAAATCACTTTATGGGTTTTCGGAATACTGTTTTCACCTACTACCTTTCCAATATTTCTTTAATCCTTAATTTCTAAACTTTTTATAAGAAGAAATTGAAGAAATATTGCCTTCATATTCCAGATGGTAGTAAACAGAAAAGAAACAAGTTCATTCCAGAAATTTCTCATTTGAATTTAGGCATTCTTTGACTTTATTATCAATATGAACTATTTCTAGGCATCCCAAATCTTCTACTTAAGATTTCTTCATTTAATAAATTTCAGACCAGTAATAATAAGCACGTTGAATTCAGATTAGTATATTTCACTACTATATGAACCATCATTATACTAATCATGGTATTATGATAAATGCATGCATATTCATATAAATTTTGATACAAATATTTTACCAACAACAATGAGAATACATTATTTTCTCACTTTCTCTAACAAATGTCTATAAATAGAAAATAATGCTAAGTAACCAATTAGGTATATCACTTGTATTATTAAGAGTACAAGGTTTATTTATTTTCTTTTTTATATGAAGTTTTCTTAGGGAAATGCTGTAAAGTCTTCCTCTAAATAAGAGACAGTATACACTTCCTATTTGAGATCTAACTTCATTTACTATTAGAAGCATTGCCATGGGGTACAAAGTCTAAGAAGCTACCATAATGACTATCCCTCAGAATAAAACTACCAACAAAAATCCTAATTAGTTAAAAGTCTCAACAGTTACTCCTTTTATAGTCATTAAAGAAATTTAGTCTGTTGCCAAAACAAATACCATAATGTGTTTTTTCACCATATGAGACATTTAATATAATTTTAAATAAACTAATTTAAAATGTAATGGGAAAACTGCGGGCAGGTTATTAAGGATGATAAAAGACCAGTTGTAAAAGAACATCCTGTTGTAAAAATTAAAAGCTCCATTAAGAAGTCTAAGAAATTATATAATTAAGTTTTCTATATTTATTCAGAGCAATAACACCTATCTCTAAGTTACCTAAGAAAAATTCAAAGTCTCCAATGAACACATTTTTTTTATTCTCTTGAATTCTGCATCTTATAATGGCTTTCACTTTGAGAGTTAGTATTAGTAAAATCTGCCTATATCCTAATGTAAAGGAAGATACAACAGTGAACTCATCCTCTTTAACTAGCTACAATGGCATAAATTATGAAAGAAGGAAACATTTTTCCTCTGTTTTATCAAAAATATTACTATAGCATGCAGTTTTATAACATATATTTTAAAAATTCACCCATCCTACTTAGTATAGTTCACTTGAGTTAGTAATTTCTGCTTAGTTAAAATTCTAACCAAATATGTTATATAGCATATCTACACATAAAAAAACAGTGGTATCGTGAAAGTACCCCCTTTTTGTTTTATATAATAATTGTTAATTTTTTAAAAATGAGGAATGATTGTCTTTTTACATAGCAGCTTTCTAATATCCACTGAATCACTGTTTTCTGAAGTTTGAAAAATCACTTTATGGGTTTTCTGAATACTATTTTCACCTACTACCGTTCCAATATTTCTTTAATCCTTAATTTCTAAACTTTTTATAAGAAGAAATTAAAGAAATATTGCCTTCATATTCCAGATAGTACTAAACAGAAAAGAAACAAAGTTCATTCCAGAAATTTCTCATTTGAATTTAGGCATTCTTTGGCTTTATTATCAAAAAATTAGTTTGGGAGTGAATAAATTCAGTTTATTTTAAAGGCATAGTTAAACTAAATCAATTATGTTTAAAATATCTTAGCAATTTCTTTTTTTTCCTTCTTTACTAACTTACCTGTAAGAGATAATGTCTTTTCTGATAAAGTCAAAATAATTAGAATTATTAAAGAACATTTTACATTGACTGATTTGTCCTAATGAAAGTTGTAATAAAAGAAAGATTAACATAGCACACATTTTTCTTGCTTTTACTTTATTTTGCATTTTCTTCACTTTACTACACATAATACATGAGGGCTGTGCAGAAAGTATCCAGCCATGTAATATGAAAAATAGAGGCATTTACAGCTGGATTTTTTTCCAGACTACCCTTGTACATCATATTACAGCAATGTATTATGATATCAGACTATATATTTAGCAATGGACAGTGTTTCCTTCTTCTTAATTAAAAAAAACAACTTGCAAGGAAAAACAATTTTTAAAGTCCTACTACTAAACCTCATAAGTATAAATACAAAAATTTCTTAATAAGATGCCAAATATTAAATAAATCTAGACCTAACATTATATTAAAAGAATAATATACCATATCAAATTACACAGATAAAAGCATGGATAGATATTAGGAAAACAATTACTCTAATAAATTCAATAACAAATTAAAGGACAAAAAACATATTATCAAGTCAGCAGGTGACAAAAAAAGCCATTTGACAAAATTCATATTGGATTATGTTTTTAGAAAAACACTGAATTAGAAATAGTTTATAGCATAGTGAACTGTAACTATCAGAGATCAACAGTCAGCTTTATATACCCCAGAATTATAATACTAGAGGCATTCTCATAACATCAGGGTCAAAACAAGGATGCCCAGTATTATAATTGGGATTGTAGGTCATTCTGAGTCTAAACAATGCAATAAGACAAGAAAAAGAAATGAGAGATAAATATAGAAGGAAGAGAAAATTATCTTCGTTTTTAGACATGAATGTTTACTTAAAAAAATAACTGAATAATCTGAAATTCCATTAGAAGCAGTTAAGATAGTAAGTAAAAGTGCTTGCCTCTTTTTAAAAAATCCTTATTTTAAAACCATTAATACCTTTCCAATATATCTATAATAATCACCTTAAAATATTACATTTGTAATAACATCAGAATATGTAAAATGCTCATAAATAAACTTCGTGAAAAACTTCCAGAACATATTTAAAAATTGGTACTATATTCCTGAGAGCCACATATGAGTTAAATAAAAAAATTTTTTATATTGCTGCCCAGTATAGATACACTATGCTAAGTTGATTTGTAAATTCAGCCTATTTAAAAAGAAAATGCCAATTCATTTTTTGGAAGGAATTTTATCTTATGTACCTAAAAATAAAGCCAAAAAATTTATGAAAACCATTTTAAGGATGGTCATTTGTTCCACCAGATACTAACATATATTATACAACTACAATATTTAAAACAGTACTATATTAGCACTAAAAATGAATCATTTGATCAGTGGAATAGAAAACCCCTAAACAGATACAGAAAATGGAATAATACAGTATATGATTAAAATGGCATTTCAAATCACTGGAAAATAATTACGGCTTTTTCTATAAACACATACATTAAAAAGGTAGATGTCTACCTCCTATCTTATAATATAAAATGAAGATGAATTCAATATTTTATTGTAAAAGAATGAAAGCGTGGAAAATCTATAAGGAAAAAATACATTTTAATAATTCTGAAATGCAGTATATCTGTTTCAGTCTAATTTAAAACTAACTTTTAATCGAAAGGTCTTAGTGTGGACAGGATGGAGAACATAAACTCATCAGATGTGAATAAAAAAAAGGGGTTTATTGACACCCATACCCCGAGAGACAGTGCTAAGAGAGGGGGTCTTCAACACTAGAAAAGAGAAAAATTCTGAGTGGTCAGTCTCCAGGCAGTGATTGCTGCATACTAGCTAGAGAATGGAGAAAACAGGAATGGCATGGAAGGAAGCAGGCATCGCAAGGGAGCTGTACATCTAGGAGAAAGGTCTGTTTCACTCAATTAAATAAGAAACAGTATCTAAGAGGAAGGATAGGAATCGGAATACACGCAGGTGTGTGCACAGCTGCCAGTACGTTTCTGTTTGTCCCTAAGAGAAGAGCAGAGGGCTGTTTTCCTGCTCCCTGGAGTTAACTTACAGTAGCAATGCCTCCTACAAGTTATCAGACATTCACAGGCCAGCCTGCACATGTACAAATGATGCACAGCCCTCTGAAAATGCTTCACTAAAATCAAATTACATTCTTATAATTCATATATGACATTCACTTTAATTCAAACTATTGTACTATAATAAATTTGCATAATTTGACTTATAACTTGAGGCACTCAGTTTCCAAATAATTTAGTCAAGAGTTTGGAGTACAAAAAGAGTCTCAATAAAAGGTACTAGTTTCGGAGAACCCAGACTTTTCACAGGAGATTTTTCATGGGACTGTCAACGTGCTTCTAGGCATAACACAAAGACAGAAAGTATAAAGAAAAAATCTTGATGAATATGATCTCATGGTTAGTTTAAACTGCTCTAGGGCACGTAAAACCAAATATGAAAGGATGAACTATAGAAATAAATTTGTAAAATATATTCCAGACAAAAGGTTAATGTACTTAGTTAAAAGAGATTCTTACAAATCAATATCAAACAGGACTATGTGTCCAATCTTTTGGATTCCCTGGGCCACACTGGAAGAGGAAGAATTGACTTGGGCCACACATACAATACACTAACAATAACGATAGATGATGAGCTAAAGAAAACTCAAAGAAATCTCAAAATGTTTTAAGAAAGTTTACAAATTTGTGTTGGGCCACATTCAAAGCCGTCCTGGGCCATATGCGGCCAGTGGGCCATGGGTGGGGCAAGCTTGCTCAAGAAAAAAATGCAATATAATGAAGAAGCAATTTGCAAAAGAATAAATACCATAGCCTAACTGGTATATAAAAGTTTTCAAACTTACTCAGAATCAAAGATATGCCAACTAAAATAATAAAATGAATTTTACTTTTGGTATGGATTAAAGATGAAAAAATAATAAATATAGAGGAAGGAAATAAACTTACCAACTACAACTGTGTGTATAATTATGAAGGGCAAGTTGATAATATCTATCAAGAATCTTAAAGGCAGCAATCAACATGCCTAAGAATTTTTCCTAAGAAAATAATTGAACAAGTAAACAGATTGTTGTCATCTTTGTCACCCACAAAGGACACCATATTATTATGAAGATTCTGTTGAATTATTTATTTTTCAGGATGAAAAGACCCTGTCCTCACAGTACACTCAAATCAAGAAAACACAAAGATTGTTTTTTAGGTGGCACCCACAATTCAAAAGCTCTAATCATAAGAACAAAGAAAGGCAGAGAATAAAAGGGACAGATGGAGACAATGCGACTCCCATTTGTGCACCTGCAGGGAAATGGGTTCTTGGAACACTAAAAAGCTGGAGGCAGAAACAGGGACACCTGGGCACTACCTCCCTCCCTTTCCCTGGATGAGAATGAAGGCTTGCGAATGCTAAATTCGCTTCAAGAACGAGAAGAGCCCAATAAATATACAATACCTTAAGCAGGAGTGCACAGATTGTTAATGTTAAGATCTTCCAGAAGGCTGATGTAAGCTCTGGGTACAAAAGACTTGTGGCTCAGCACAAATTGAGCATTTTCGCACATCGAGCACTGCACTGCTTAATGTGGGCAATATCAATAGCAAGTCGATGATCTGTTCAGGAACTGGAGGCCAGGAAGTCCTCCTCAATACGTGTTTTGTTAAACCAGAAACAACCTAATTTACAACATGCGTGCACGCATGGTCTAGTCTCACTAATTGGAAATGTGCATCACCTTTAAGACTATGCACCTCTTCAAATTCTAGTCATTTTCAATTGCTTAAACTATGTGTAAACATTACCCCCCAAATAGGGACCCAAACTGTACTAGACTTTGTAAACATAACCTGCTGAACCAAGCAAAAGCATTTCCATTTGCCACGTTGGGCACATGCAGTCCCTCCTGTAATTTGGACAAGGTCGTTCATTAATTATGCGTGTCAGTGCTATGAGTCTATAATTGCAATCTGGATGGTTTTGTGTCCCTCTCGTTGTATTTAGAGGATAAAGTGCCTGAAATAAAGCTAACCTTTGCTACTATTTATCCTGTGAGGCTACACGCTGCCAAAATATCGTAACAGAAATGAAAAAAAGAGGAAAGTCTGTCACTGCTCTAAATAGCTTTTCTAGAAGAATCCAAATATACTCATATTTGTAAATACCCACAGATTTGTTTGATTGGAAAACAGTCATTAGAGCAATGCTGTCAAGTTTCTGAGAGATTCAGAAGTATGTCCCAACTTAGTACCATTTCTATAAAACACAATCTTTCATTTTCCCTCTAGAGGTAACCGTTCACGTGACATTACATTTCGCACTGGACTAAACTGTCAGCAGCACGTCATTTTTCCATCCCCTTCTTGACCAATGGCCAGACTTACAAAAGATCCATTCTCAATGCCCATGTCCACTAAGCTCTTCATTCGTTCAGCGAATATTTATTGAACAGCACTTAGTTAAAAACTGAAGCAAGCTCTGAGAATCTAAAGTCTAATAAGTCACGAGTCCTGCCTTTAAGAAACTTAACAGGTGGCGACAGTCAAGTAAACCAGCAACTCAACTACAGTGCGGTGAGTGCTACCCACCGATTCAGGGGCACGGCGGGTGGGGGGCAGCACTGAAATCAGGTGGATGCTGATGAGGATGGGCTCTAGTCCCGGAGGGCTTGCTAGAAGTGACCCTTGAACTGAGTTTGGAAATTGAAAGGGAAAAGGTGACATGTCAAAGACTACAGGGAGAAGTCTCCCGAGAAAGGGAGTAGCACGTAACACATCAGTTATCACAAAGGCGTGACATATCATGATTCATTCACAGAATAACACATCCCATGTAGCCAAAGTCAAGGGCACATGTGGTAGAAAGAAAATAAGTGATTTTTCAGGAAGAAGGGGATGTGCAGCTAAGCCAAGGATGTGCAACACAGTGCCGAGAGCTTCAGGGAGCCGTTTTCTGACTTTCTAGGATGAGACAAATGTTTTGAAAACAAGCCCTCTGTCTGCTTCACGTAGGCTATGCTGAAAGGAAAGCTACTGCAATAATCCGGGCAAGAGATTTCAATAGCTTCAGTTCAGTAGGAGGGAGCTGGGGGACAGAACAGATCTGCAGTGTATTTCAGTACCGGTGCAGTGCCGCACATGGAGGAAGGAGTCCAACCTGATCCCAGACTTTGACTTGAGGGAGGGCTAGAAGAAGCTGGTCACCTCACTAAGCCGAGAGACGCAAGGGAAGTGATAGGCTTGGAGTGAGAGGTGATGAACTTAATTTACTATTATTTTTTTTTTTTTTTACTTTTGGTGAAAACTGCTTTAATAAAGATATTTCTTTTCATTATAAAAATATAATAGTATTTTTTAAAATTTATTTTTATTGTTAGACTTATTGGGGTGACATCTGTTAGCAAGCATTACATAGGTTCCAGGTGTACAATTCTACAGTGCACTGTCCAGTTGTTGTGTAATAACTTAATTTTGAACTTGATGAATTTAAGATCCAAGGGGATTAGTGCAGAATGGAGTTGGATAAGTGAAAGGTTTAGGTCAGAGCTATGGGCCTTAACAGTATCGATCGAAGAGGTAATGGAGCCATGGGAGTGGTCAAGGTTACGGGGCGGGGGAGAGATGGTGCGGGGAGATGTTATGCAGAAGAAAACAGAGGCAGCAGCACAGAAACCTGGGAAACTCTAGAATGCGGGGAGGGCAGTAAGCAGACTATGCAAACACTTAAGTGCTGAGGGAGCCGATGGGGAGAAGGAGGCAGAAGAGGGGGAGAGGAGAACCAAAGAGGCTGACGAAGCAGAACGCGAGGAAGGCAATGTGTTCGAGACGTTACAAATGTTCAGAGCCTTCAGCAGTGGGAACATCAGATCTGAAGGAAACCAGTAGAAGAAAGAAAAGGAGGAGCAGACAGATTGCGGAAGGTTAAAGAGGCAAATGGACAGTGTGGACCCCGTGTGGACCAATTTTCCAAATGGTTTACCAAAGAAAGGAAAGGGAGCAGACATACTCCTTCATCAAGGGCTGATTTTTGAATAACTAATTATCATCATGTCTAATTCTTCTGCAATGCATATGTTGGCAATGTCCTTTGCAAATAGAAATGAAGTCTTTTGGAAACAGTTTTAATGCAATAGAAGATAAATTTTTTAATCCTTTCTATGTGATGCCAAAATTTTCAATAAAATAGCAGCTTTGGCAGGAATAGCAGTTGGGAATTAGAGTGAACCATCTTGAAGTTTCCTTCCAAAGTTACTCAAAATTGTGTTTGTACACATACATGCCATTCTCACAAAACAAAACTTATCCTACTAGAATGTAAAAATGTAAGATTCACTTCCTTGAATCTTCTATTTCTTTTAAGATCATGGTGTTCTGTTTTGTAAACTACAATAATATTCAACACTAGTGTTTTAGATTCATTCTTCCCAAGAGATTTAAATCATTCCTCTCAATTTTCCTAGTGAAATCTCCTCTCACTAATCCTTTTCCAGATAGTAATTCTTCTGCCATCCCTTTGCATAATTATTTTTCGTTCTTAGTGATCTTTATTTCTAATGTAGTATCAGCGATCAATTTTAATAATTACGGTGACTTGCATTTATATAGCATTGTTCACCTTGAGAGCTCCCAAAGCACCTCTGCAAACTATAGACTACTCATATAAATTCATGCCAGGCAATATTCAGGAGGATGAAAATAACCAGTCCTCTAATTAACATGCTGTTTACCTATCTTGAACAATAAAGATGCTTCTTCACAAGACTCCAGCCAATATCAATCACAGGAGATGCTCCACTGAGCATCATGCCACAGGCTACTCTCATCTCTGACTATTAACACAGGTCATTTTTTTATTCACTAGGATACAATTCTTACCAAGTGAAATTGAATTAGTTTTGCCAAAAAACATCAATGGTGATTTAAAAATGTTTCAATAAAATACAGGCATTTAATGCATACTAAAAAATATCTTGCTCTCTTAAACTGAGCTTTTACTGCTAAACACGGAACTCTGCTAGCAGCTGACACAAAAGATATCACGAATCCAGACTCGAATAAGCACTCCTTCCATGACCTTGAACAAACCATTTACACTACCTATGGTAGTTTCACAGGTTTGAAAGGAAAACTGAATTTCTAATGTGAACTCAGCAATTCTTGATTTGAAAGATCATGGAGGTGTGCTGAAAGATTCCTCTAATCTTCAGTGATTTTTTTCAGAGGAATCTTGTCCTGAATTTTCATGTTATTTCAGGTATGTATGTCAACCAGACATAATATTAACAGCTGGTGACTTAAAATGTCGGGAAAATACAAGGCTAAACATTTACCACCCTGATTAACATCTTCCAGCCGTAAACACATAAGGTCTGAATAACTTTTACTATGCAAATGAGAAGTTAAAAGTGGGGAAAGTTAGGAGTTGGTGTTAAAACCAATAAGGGCAACTGATTAATCCTTTACACACAAAATGATTGCAAGTATAATACTCATACTTGCCTACATGGTAAAACTTTATTTGTATAGATTAAATTGAGATATAATAATAATTATTATTGAGGACAAAGTATATACTAGACAATGTGCTGAATGTATTATTTTTTATTTCAGATGGTCCTTGTAAATACTTTATTAAGTAGTTACAGTGCAGTCTTACACTTGTTTGCTATATACTCCGATACTTTGCAAATAGCTCAGTTTTCAAATACAGACATTTTTGAGTGGGCTTCTGGTCTTTAGATTCATATTCATATTTAATTCAATTGTTTCCTGAGCATATCTCCACAGTAACCTATATTCCGGTTTGCATTAAGGCTTGATTTTCTTTGAATTGTTTTGCAAGAATGACAGTATTTATTGAAACAGCTTTAGAAGTCACTTTCCCTAATTTCTGCATAAACAACTGAGAGCAGAACTAGTCATATCTTGGGTCTGAACCAGTATAGAACCTGACAGTCTACTTTTTCATATATCCTAACCTATCCGCAAAGAGACCCCACTTTATTAGGTTTCCTCTCATTTCTTTTCTTCTCCATCATCGTCACTAGCAGTTGACTTTTCTTTTCAAGCTCAGTCTTTCAATAAAGAAATAGAGATTCTTCTACGGCATCAAAAGAAAATCTACATAGTGGATTGTACTCACTCATTAGCTAAGGAATTCACTGCTTTGAAAGCAATGGTCACTACACATCATGAAACTTGAATTTACTCTCAAATAGAAACATAGGCGTGCTAGACTTGTGAATGACAAGGGTCAATTTCATTGTAATCTGTATTTACAGAAAAGATAAAACTGAAGCTTAGAAAAGCTAACTAACAGGCTCCAGCCCCTGATCTATTATAGTCAATGAGAGAGCCTTTCAACTGACGTCTGAACAATTCCAAGGTCTGTTCTTTCTTTTTACACCACCACATCGCCCAGCCAGACTGGCATAGTGAATGGTTGACATTCTTGGAACTACTTCAATGAAAACGAGTTTTACTCTAGTTTTGATTAGAACAAAAAAATTTTAAAGTCTGACTCCTAACCACTTATGAGGTTTTTAGTCCCCTTAACCCCTCTGGTACTCCATTTCTTCATCAGAAATAAAAAACATTTCAGGACTTAGCAAATTCCAAGGTCCCAGGAGTCTATAAAAGCATTGCTTAATGGATTCACTGCCAGAAAACGTTGTGTGTGCAATTGTGTACAAGTATATGCTGCCAGGTAATTAAGAGTTGTTGCTGTGGTTTTTCACTTAATTAGATCAAATGCCCCTCATGCAATTGGATTAATGAGCTTGCTGAACATTTGTACCATAACCATTTTAAGAATGAACTTTAGTTTATTCTACATCTAAATCACCTTGATTTTAATTTAATAGGTCTAAATGTGTGCTGTTTTACTATAATATGTGAACAGCACATTAGAATTGTCCCAGGTTTATTCACTTACAGTTATTTTCTCATTTATCTCTTGATAGCTCTTTAAGTTAACGTATCTTCCAGACCAGTGTTTCTTAAACCTGACTGTACCTAATAACCACAGCATGTGAGCAATTCAAATATAGATGATTAATTGAGGTACAGAGAGGTCACCTAACTTGCCAAAGTTATATAGTACATTGCACTGGACTGCCTCAATGAAGAAACTTTTAGAAACAGATTACTGAGCACTACCTGATAATTGAAACAGAATCCCAGGAATGTGTGTGTGTGTGAGTGTGTGTGTGTGTGTGTGTGTGTGAGTGTGTGTGTTTTCCTACGCTGATTCTCATAAAGCTGCTTCCAAGCATGGACATCACTAAACTAGAGTACCTATAAAAAAGAAAAATCTTTGTATTTGCAAATGGAAGAAATCAGCATCCAAGCATTTGGTCTTGTCTTTGAGGGTTGTCTTCCCATAGCTTTAATTAAACCAGAGATGCACTTAATATGCCTGCAAGGGCATGCAATTTTGTAATCATCCCATGCTCTCCTTTCTGCCTACCCTAATAATGAATGAGCCAGGATTTTTCCCCTGCAACTCTAACCCCAAACGTGAGAGAACTGAAATGGCCTTAGGAAGCAAGATTAGTCCAACACAAGTTGACAGCATGAGGTCATGAAAAGAAGAAATGCTTTGGGGGTACAGGAAACACAAGCTAAAATCCTCGCTTTGTCATTGGTGAAAGTGTACAAACACGGGAAAACAAACATCTGAGCCTCAGTTTTCTTATTTATAAATAAGGGATATAATAGTAAGAACCACTTCCACAAGATTGTAGAAGGCAGTACAGCGTGATGGGTAGAATAGATTCAAATCTCAGCGCTTACTTCTCCAAGATGGTTTCTCCTCTGTAAAATGGGGATTCTAAGACTTTCTACCTCAGTGAGTATGAGGAGGAGCAAGTGAGATGATGCAGGCATCGTAACTACTAGTATTAGGATTGTTGCAATGATTAAATCAAACTTTTGTAAGGCAACGGCCAAATATAAGAATTTTAAACATTACTTTCTCATTTTTTAACCTCATCTCGGGGAAGAATGTCATGCACAAAATCCATCCACCACCAGAGACTGAAAAAGGAGGAAGGATTGCAGTTGAAGACATGTCTCAGGACTGTAAAACGGTCCTAAAATTGTTTCTTTCAGTTTCCTTTGATAGGGCATTTTATAAAGACCTACGTGAAACAGTATGGAGGTTCCTTAAAAAATTAAAAATAGAATTACCATATGATCCACCAATTCCACTTCAGGTATATATCCAAAGGAAATGCAATCGCTATCTCAAAGGGATACCTGCACACCCAGGCTCACTGCAGCATTATTTACAATAGCCAAGACATAGAAACAACTGAAGTGTCCACTGACAGATGAACAGGTAGTGAAAATGTGATATAATATGCAATGGAATCCTATTCAGTCTCATAAAAGAAGGTCCTGCCATTTGTGACAACATAGAGGAAGTCTGATGCTAAGCGAAGTAAGTCAGAGAGAGAAGGATCTTACATATATGTTAAAAAAAGAACAAACTCATAGAAAGAATAGATTTGTGGTTGCCAGCAGGTAGTGAGGGTATGTATGAAGGTGGTCAAAGGGTACAAACTTCCAGTTGTAAGATGAGTAAGTCATGGGGATATAATGTACAGCAAGGTGAGTATAGTTAATAATACTGCATTGTATGTTTCAAAGTTGGTAGGCGTGCAGATCTTAAAAGTTCTACACACACACACACACACACACACACACACACACACACAAACTACGTGAGGTGATAGATGTGTTAAGTAACCTTGTTGGCATCATTTTGAAACATATAAATTTATCAAATCATCATTACATTGTATACCTTAAATTTACAAAATTCTATCTCAATAAATCTAGGAAAACAAAAAGACCTAGGGCAAGCATTCCGAAGATTAACCTCTGCTCATCATCACAGCCTCCAGCACAAGTGTACATGCCACCACTTAGAAGATCACATTCCCACCTACCTCTCCCTCTGTGTCCTACTGTCAACTTGCCATCAATCAAACACGCCGAGGATTTTGCTCTTCAGTTCCTATATGCCTGCCCTTCCTCCTGCCTGAAATGTGACCCACAAACCACATCTTCACCCAGTAAAATCCAATTTACCCCCAAAAGACCTGACCAAATGCTATTTCTCCTTTTCCTGAGTTTCCCAGTCAGAATGCATCATTCCCTCCACTGGACTACAATAAAACCAATTACCTATGTATATCTCCACTATTAATTCTAGTTGCAAATTCACTCCGATGTACTTAACGATTGGCAATGTAAAGGACTTGTCTTTCCACCAGCTTTCAAGCTTCCCGATGGGAGTTTATCTTACATATCTTCGTTTCCCTCCCCACCCCCGCCCCCAGAGATTGAATTGCTCCTTTTGCCCCAAAGTAGGTATTCAACACAAATTAGGTGAAACAGTATGTGTGCACTGCAGGCTACCGAAACCTCAAAACACAAAGCAAAATCTCATCTCAGTCGCGATGTCCCACAATGCCTTTAACTCAGTGTATGGCAGACACTGGGTGAAAGTGTGCTCTGAAAAATAAAGTTTAAAGTCTTCAACAGCTGAAAAATAGACTACAGGCACTCCTCACTTAACGACCAAGTTCCAGTCCTATGACTAGGTCATTAAGTAAATTGGTCAATAAACAAGGAGCTTAAAGTCTTGTGGTGTGCCATGACACCATGAGGTATGTATTTTTTGATACCACGTGACACTACACTTACAAACAAAATACGTAGTCTTGCCTGATTGCGAACACTTCGTGTAGTGAATACTAACCGACTACAGAAACGAGACTGAGGAAGGGGGTTCCCCATGCTGGAGGACTGGTCGTCAGTCTGAGTGGTCGTTAAACAGGCGGGTCGTTAAGTGAGGAGTGGCTGTAGTGCAAAACTGAGCCTAGGGCATACTCATGTGTAGTAAGATTTCAATGAAAGGATGCAACTAATTGGCAGTATAAAAAGTCATTCTCAAATATAAACATAGTTTAATGTAATGTAGACTCAATGAAACCCCTACCATTTTTATTTTCAAATTATCTAAGGACACACACGGTAATGTCTCAGGAACGGAGATTCATTTTCAGAGCATGCACTACTAAAATTGTACGCTTTTCATACCATACCCTCCGCTGACCCTTTTGACAAGGTCTTTTTTAAAAACCATACTAAATTAAGATTATAATCATAATCTTATTGAAAAAAATTAAAAAAAAGAATGCATCCCTGGATGAAAATGGAGAGAAAAATCCAGCCACAGAGAAACGTAACATTTTCTCTCTCTTTGGTATTCCTTAAAGAAATTATATCAAATGAGGGTAATGAAATATTCAAATGAAATGATATTTGAGCTGTTCCCCTAATGGTATAGGTGGCCAATACATTTTTACAATAGTTTCCCCCCTCCTTCATACAACAGTACTTATGGAGAGAGATCATTTAGAAGAGTGCCTCTCAGTATAGCCCACAGACACCTGGGGGTTCCCTTTCAGGTGATCTGCCAGGTAAAAACCATTTTCATAGTAATATTAAAATTATATTTGCCTCTCCTACTGTGTAGATACTTGCGAAGATGATTAAAAAAATAAAAATACATAAGGGCAGTGGTGATGTCTTACCACGAAGAAGGCAGTAGGGCCAAAAAACTATACTAACTGTCTGTATATTTTTCACAACTACCCACTTGGAGTAAAAGAAAAGAAATTCCAGTTTCACTTAAGAATAGCCTTGATGAAGGAGTTGAATTTATTGACTTTTAAAATATTCTGTATGTTGAAATGTAAAGTACATACGAAGCCCTTTGGTTACAGATTGAAGGCTGATGTTTGGCCCAGGGGAGGAGGGTGGCACTGATAAGGTCACGCCACTTGTGAGCTGAACTGAGCTTCTTTTTCATGGCACATGATTTTTACTCGGAAAAAACTACTGACAAACCACGATTATTAAGACCTGCGTGTTTGGAAGATTTTCTTCAAAAACGAACAAGGTGAACTTGTTAGCGCAAGAAAAATTGATGGGAATTTTAACCAATGATAAAACTTGAACTTTCAAATAAAAATTAGTATTTTGGAAAACTCATATCCTTCACCAATCTAAGCAGGCTTTCTGATGACTTTTCTGATTTACATTGGTGGTGATCTGAACAAATGTAATGTTTTGTCATTATATAATAAAATGTTCCACCATCTGAAACAGATATATAATTCAGTGAGCCAATATTATCCCAAAATATCAAACTCTTCTATAGTTAAAAGATCAGAACGTAGACCAATGGATTTTAAGTTTATTGATACAGTCTCATATTCTATATTGGAATTTACCTTTATGAAGCAATAGTTGTCAAGCATCAAAGATAATGTGAAAGGCTACTAAAATATTGTCTAGGACTATATATCTATGTGCAACAAGATTTTTTAAAAATATTTTTCACCCAGAACTTCATATTGCAACGGACTGAATGCAAGAGAAGATAGAAGGATGCAGCTTCTCTTCTATTAATCCACACATTAAGGAGATTTGTAAAAAAGTAAAACCATACAACTTGTCTTATAAAACTGTTGTCTTCCTTTAGAAAAGTTATTTCATTAAAATGTATTTATATCAACATGTAATGGTACGTTATTGTTACCGTTAAATGATTTAATAAACATTTTAAATTTTTATCACTTTTCATTTCTAATATGGGTGATATAAAAACAAAAACAAATTCTCTGGCAATGTTATTTTTCATTCTGTTGAGTTCGGAATCTTACTATACAAATTCAATGATTTATATGTCATTTATTCAACAACCACTGCTCAGTCCCCAAGTATGACAGGGAAACCAAGAGCATGAGACATGGGCCCCGTCATGAGCACGCTTGCAGTCTCCATCGCGATCCATATAAGCATACATCCACATATTTATTCCCATCTCCATTCCGCATTAAAACCTGTTTGTGTCTATGTGTGTGCACCTGCGTGCACGTGTCCAGCTGCCTCCTACATATCTTTACTTAGATGTTCCATAGAGAGCTTTAAGAGTTCCAAAACTGAAATCATTCACTAAATTGCATATGCTCAACTAATGGTCATTACATCCGTTATGCTTCCCCTCCCCTAATATTAATTCCAGGCATGAAATATGAAGAGCTTTTCTTTTCCTTGTATGATGGCAAATCATAGCCGTGAAATTTTATTGTTTTGATTGTATTTCATGGTACAACCTCTGCTTGTAAACCTCTTCTCCCTAACTCAAGATTATTGAATGACTTTCTATACACTGAATTCTCACAAGATTGTTCCTCTTAGACAGTGTTTCTTTTCTCCCAAATACTAACTTAAATGCCATCTTCACAATAAATAGCAATTCAGAATATATTCTATAGAGTATTCAATATCTATTCTGTTTACTAATAAAATACTTTATTGTAAGTCATTTGCAACTCAGAAACAGATAGTAAATTTACATCTTCTGAAAATTCTCTTATTCATTTGCATACATTCATTTCCCTAAAGCAAGCTATGGGAATACTGCTTATTAAAGTGGCAAAGAGGCCTTTCTCATAAAATCCTACAATCAGAGTTTTTAATGTGGTTATTTAAAATAGATGAGGTACATACATTTTTAAACTCACCATGGAAAACATCAAAAGGAAAATTTAGAATAACTGACTCATGTTTTTCTTTTTAAATATTACACTCCCTGTGAATTATATAAAAATAATCAAAATTAACCTTCAAAGGATGCCCATACCCATAGAAATACTTACATGTTATAGCATAGTATTCATGTTATAATTAAGACCAAATAATCCACTTGATGGAAACTGACTAAAAAGGTAGGCCTAGTAACATAGCAAGAAGCTACAATGGCTCCCTTAGGCCTATATATCACATCTAATTTCTTCTACTTGGTTTTCAATAACATCAGTATTCTTATTAACCAACCTTATTTCCCATTACTCACCAACAAAAATATTTACAGTATTTATTCCAGTTTCTTTATGCTTAATTTGGCATAACACTCATTAAAGACCTCTGAAGTTCTTCCTATTTTTCCACTTTGTGTAAATACTACCTGTTTCTTCTCTTTCCTCTTGTTTTGCTTCATATAACAAAACCATACAAATGCAGTTGAAAAATCATAAATTTTTCCCAATCCAATTTCTTTTCCTTTCTTCTTTACTTCCCAGAGATAACCACTCTTTTAGGCACTTACCATATATGCTTTTATTCATTGTGTATACATGTTTGTATCTATAAGAATATACAGCATGTATTCATGTTTACATAACATTATTATATGCTATAATACAGGGTCTGGCAGAAGTAATGCCCTTTTTTATAAGTGGCCGTGTTGTTTTAGTAACCTTAGTAACCTTTGTGTTCCAGGTTCCCTGAAGTAATATGGCCCAGCGACTGACAAGGGACCAGCGAATGACAGCAGTGAAGCTGTCCTATCGAAACCAGTTCGATGGGGCAGCAACCACTCGTTTGTTACGTGAAGAACATAACAAACGAGCGTTACTTCTGCTGGACTCTGTATTTTACTGTATCATCTGTTACACTATTCTGCGGCTAGTTTCTATCACTCATGTTTTCTAGCTTTACCCAAGTCGGTACATCATACTATACTTAAATTTTATACATCTCTGTTGTCAAATAGCTTAATAACACACACTTCCTTGCCCTCCCATGTGGGATTGTTAGGCTAATGAGAAAATACACATATGAGGGCTGTCCGGAAAAAATCCAGCCAGGAATACCTCTATATTTCATATTACATGGTTGGGTACTTTCCGGACAGCCTTTGTATATAATGCATATATATAAAAGTACTTTAAAATGAAAAGCATTAAGATGTCTGGAATTATTATTGTAATATAATGAAATTCTAGGTAATTAGCACTAAAGAGACTTAATATAGCTAAATTTTAATTTTGTTATCAAAAGATATCTTTCCCTGTGATACAAAATAAGAAAATAATAATAATAAGGAATTATAATCTGGGGCTTATAACACATAAGCATTTGTTTGACTATAAATCCCAAATGACAAGATTATGTCATTATATTCACCTCTAATACTAACTGAATCTTGACAATGCAAAGTCTAGGATAAGGACAGAAAATAATATGCAAAATTTTTAAGCAATCAAATTATTTTTTCCTAAATGCCACATAACCAGTTTTATTTGGCCCTTCTTAATCTATACTTCAAGTGATCTGAACTCACACCAGAATTATGTGTAATTGTGACCTCACTGTCTTTGTCAGGAAACTATGAAAAGTCTTTTTAACCATGGTAAATAAGTAACCATATTCCCTTATATACAAAGAAAAGTTTTTAAAATCTTAGACACCTATCATAGGATAATAATGTGGCATTTGACATTTTATTCCTAATTCAATCCAAATGATAGAAATGGATAAACTAATCAGGCATTATTTCAAAGATCTCTCGAAACACTCAGAGTTCTTCACTTCTGTTCGGTTGACTCTCTAAGCACAGTTCCTCGTGCTGTCAAATGGGACCACACACCACCTAAGCTCAAACATGGGCCATTCAGAATGAAATATCTAAAACCTGCGGTAGGTCGATAAAAACTTTAAATTGAGCCATTACACTAATCTACAACCACATATACCTAATTTATGATGCTCTAAAAAATGCAGCAAAGAAGATGGATGTTGATCACAATTTTCTGAATATTTGTTGTCAATTCTTAAAAACAATAACAATATGGTAGTGAACTAGCTCTAGAAACATTTTCTGTAAATGCTAGCCAAAGTTAACACAAGCTCAAATGTCTTTTGGATGGCCCAAGTCCCTGTTCAAATACAATGAAGCAATCCAGAAATTCTACTCTTGCCCAAACTCTGTGAAGTGAGAAAATTTATCATGACATTGGCAAGGAATTGTCTTTTCTTTCCATTGTATAATTTTCTTATTCTTTATTTCCTTCCTCTATTTCCATAGCAAAAGGTGCGTGTGTGTACACATATGCACACACTTCAGTGTAAACTTAAAAGCTCTTGGTATTAGAAATTCACTTTTAGTTGGATGCATTGCAAGACTTGAGTTTGCTAAATGCGTTATTTTGTTTTCATTAACATTTTGTGTGTGCAGGTTGCTAGAAAATTTATGGACTACTTATTTTCTGCTTCAATACCAGTGAACCACATTGCTATCATGTTCAAAAGCCAAACTATAACTTCAAGTAATGCTAGTAAGAAAAAAAAATCAAACATGAAATGGTATTTGTTCATTTGTATTATTAGCATACAACTGTCCAAAGCATATCATTTAAATTTTGCATCTGCAACCCACTTTAAAGGCTCAGATGGTTCAAACTAATGAAACACACAACCTGTAAAAGCATAGAAAGGAAATATTACACAAATATTGCAATATGAATATCATTTTTAAAACAATATTTGATAGTTGTATTTATACAGATAGACCATTTTGAAGAAGAAAACTTTCAAAATGTACTAGTTAATGATAGGCTTTAACAGTGGGAAAATGCCACTCCCCCACACCCCAAACTAATGTCTGTGTATAAAAAGTGTCAGTTTCCTTTTGGTTTCGGTTGAAATATGTTGAGTAGGTTCAGAAAGATATGCCCAACTAATTCTTATTAAAAAAAGTTTTATTTTGCTAAGTCCTAAACTGATGTTTGGAGTATTTTGGAATTAGTCTAGAGAGGTAGTTGAAAACATGTGATTTCCTTCTCTTCAGTGCTCAGGACAGACACTGGAAGAATGAGTCACTTTAGGACTATTTTTTTCATCATGCTAATTAAAATGGAAACAGTCATGAGAACGCCTTTTGCTGGAAGGTGAAATATACTTCAGCAGTCACATCTAATGTCTATATGGATGAATCAGGTGTCCAACATCTGGCCAGTATATAAGTCCTATGTGGCAATATTTTCACTGGCTAGTTTTTCAATTTAATCTTATTAATTCTATTTCTTTCATAATTTTGAATATTATATTTATGCCCCTTCAGCCCCAACAATCACAAGAATCTCCACAACAATCATAAAACACACAATGATAGTCTGGTACAAAGAATGTTTGAATTGACTTCTGTTAACCCTTAAACAACTGAATATGATCAAAAGTTTTTGAGGAGTTACCCTAACCTGTTTGTCTATAACCATTTTCTTAGATTTATGAAAAAAAGAAAGAACCTCAGTTTTGGCTATTGGAACAGCCAGAATCCAAACCACTGACAAGACCAAATGCTGACAAGAATGTGGAGCAAGAGGGACCCCCTCCCGCTGTTGGCAGAAACGTAGCTTTATTCATAATTGTCAAAACTTGGCGGCCACCGAGCAGCCCTTCGGCGGGTGATAGGTAAATACACTGCGGTACACCCACGCAAGGGCATTTTATTCGGTGCTAAAATGGAACATGCTATAAAGCAACGAGGAGACAAGGAGTAAGCTTGCGTGCATGTTACTGAGTTAAGGGAGCTGATCTGAAAAGGCTCCACACCGCATAATTCCAACCCCACGACATTCTGGAAAAGGCAAAACTATGGAGACAGTAAAGAGAGCAGTGGTCACCACGGATTAGGCGAGAGGGAAGAGGCAGAGCACAGAGCATTTTTAGGGCAGAGAAACTATTCTGTATACTATGTTGGTGGATGCATATTATCATACATTTCTCAAAACCCACAGCACATCCACCGAGGATGAACCCCACGGACTTCGGGTGACAATAACATATCACTGACTGTTCATCAGCTGTAACCAATGTACCACTCTGGGTGGGGGTATTGTTAGTGGGAGAGGCTGCAGGTGGGGGAGGGGAGGAAATAAATGGGAATGCTGTACTTTCAACCTAATTTTGCTGTGAACCTGAACCTGCTCTGAAAAAATGAAGTCTGTTTTTTGACAAAAATGATGAGAACATGACCAAGATGAGAAGATTCTTGAAGGTAATATTTTCTTTACTAAGAAATTATAGGTACTGTATTAAAATTTTAATTTTCATACATGTTCAACCTCACTAAAAGATATTAAATGTTAGTTCATAAAATGATTCTTAATTAAAATTTAAATATCTTACAAAGTCAAGTTAAATAATTGAATCTAAGGTTAAGACTGAGAGATCATGGCGGGAACGGCTTTACTGCCTCTTTATCAAAAATTGCAGCGAAATGAAGCCAGACATAAAAGAAGACAAACGATGTTATTCGTTTATATGAGTACAAAAATCAGGCCAGCCTGCTCTTTGCTGTCAGAAGTTAGGAAAGTGACTTCCTAGAGAGAAGCGTAATGACTAGCAGGGAGCACAGGAAGGTTCTGAGGTGCCAACTGAAGATCTGGGGGTTTGGCTGGGATTTCTGGATACCACTTTGGGTGTCTCCAGTCTGTGAAAATTTGTGGAGCTATCTAGACTGTTTGCACTTTTCTGTATGTATACCTTTTGAAAATAAAAAAAAGGCAGTAATCAGGGTTCTTCATTAAGTCTTGATGGAAGGAAAGGGACAGAGACAAGGGTTATATGAATTTTTTCCTATGCCTACGGTTTGTATAGAGATGGAGAAGAACAGCAGGGAGGTAGCCTGAAGGAGCTGAGAGCAAGGGCCTTTGGGATGTGCTGTCAGAGAGGAAGATTTCTCACTCAGTGCTAGTCACAGGCTCATGTAAGTCATAGGGACATCCGTACAGCCCAGGCCACCAGCAAAGAAAAACAAGACATGGGGAAAGTTAGAGCTGTCTCAACCAGGAGTAAGAGTAAATTAAGAATTAATAAATATCTTTTTTAAAATAATACCTCTCTGAGAAACTTGTACCACATACTTTTTTACCCGCCAAAATGCATACTTTTTGCTCCTAGTTGAATGACTGACTGTATTTCAAAACGTGAACAGGGCTTATGATTTTCAACTAATTCTATTATGGGGGATCCGCTCTTGTCTGTTCTGTGCGTGCGTGCTTTGATACAACAATTTTCTCTGCTGAATTGGGCTAGGATGCGACCTATGACCTCCAGCTAACATCTCTGCACAGGTCACAGACATCTCATTTACCACTTACGTGGAAGGGAGTTTCCACGGTTTCTTAACACAGGAGCTGTACTCCAGTACACATGCTCAGAACACTATTTCAATCAACATTCCACCTTTTTACCTCACAGATCATTTTCCTTGAGGCAAAATGGATGAGTATGGCCTTTCCATCCTCTTATTTCTGTATCTCACACCGAGATGTTAGTAAGAAATGAAGGGCACAGAAAATGACAGCAAAACTAAGGAGAAAAGCTGAACTTAAAAAGGCTAATCAACCTTGAGATGAATTAAGACTTGAAGAAAAAACAATTTCAGACGACACAGTATTACAGATTCTAACAGATTTATCAGAGGATTTGAAATCTAAGGTGTGTAAGGGAATGTGTATGAATGGGTGTGCATTTGGGGGGTATTTATATGCGGATGTTTGAAATTCAGTGAGCATACACTTACTGATGATTCACAATGTGTCAGGCATTGTGCTAAGCCCTTAAGCATGAATTACCTCATTCACTGCTCACAATAACACTATAAGGTAAATATGTTTATCACTCCTACCCAAAGATAAGGACATAGAGGGAACATAGAGGGTTATAAAATTTAAGTGACCCATGGGTCTCACAACCTAAGTGGGAGAGATACAATTTTAGTCCATCTTTGCCTCACCTCAAAAGCTCATGCTCTCATCGCATACCACTATCTTGATTACTGAATGAGCATTAGAGCAAAGAGAGAAATATGGGGCAAAAAAATAGGATGAAAGGAAGGGAAAAGAAGTTTAAGGTATAAAGGAAGATGAAGTAAGGAAAAGAAGAAGTGAGAAATGGCAGAGAGACAAAATACAAATAGCACAAGATAGGCACATAATAGACATTCAATGAAGGTTTGTTGAATGAATGTGTGTGACATACACAATTATGCCATAATATACCTTCCCTAATTATTTTTAAAAATTAAAATTTGATTATTGTTCCCTCGGTTTAGCAGACAAGGTGTTTATACGGTTCAAAAGAAAACATCTTACAGTCATGTTTTTGGAGCACATTCAAAAGACAAAGAAAACCAAAATCCCCAAAGTGTAACAGTTAGGCACCTGAATTAGAAGAATCTTCTCTTTTACATCTGTCATTTTCAAGCTAACTTCTTTATTAAACATTAATGTAATTATAAGAGCTAATTACCTTAAAGAGAAAAAATAATCAAGTCTTCCTTATAATTTTCAGGTAGATTCTATCTGAAGTGAAATAACACTAGGAAATAATTACCCCTGATAACATGGGAGCTATTCCATTAAATCCCTTTCTTCATTTTTTTTAAAAGTACATAATTTTGAAGGAAATGGAAGAAATAATGAGAGAAAGCGCCCTATTTGATCTGCTCTGGACTCATCAGACAACCCTGTCCGCAGTAATGTATTTTCCCATCTACACTGATAATGTTGTAAGAACACTCACATTTCTGCTCCTCCATCTAAAAAGCTGACCCTGCTGGGAAAACCTTGCTGATTGGTAGCATGGCAAAAGCATCCTTTCTGACTGACATCTGCCCTGCTTTTATTCCCAGGAGAGACCCTTGTACATAGTGCTTTTTAACTCTGCAGTTTTCTAAAGATTCTCATGTCCTCAACCCCAACCTACCCATCTCATCACCTTTATAAGATGACCCACATGCAAACTTATTATTATGTTTCTATTGATAAAATATTCCCCATATATAATGTAGTATACCTATCTCTTTATTAAGCATGTTCTATTATCACCTTACATTTAGATTTCACAGGGACTTTAAAATGTTTATACCATTATCACCCCTACTTTACAGACGAAGAAACAAAGATTTCACAAAGTAGTGAATGGTGAAACTCGATTCAAACCCTATCTGAATATAAAGCTTGTGCTTCTGATCACTATAAAAAATACAAACCATTAAATACAAACTCCCTAAGAAACTCCCCACTGCCTCAAAACGTCTCTGCTCCTTCATATTTTTCCTGATCTTTTCTTCAAGGCTCACTGCTATATCCCAATTTAGATCCAAAGCCAGCCCTCAACCCTCGGTTACTGAGCCCATGGTACTCCATCTGTTTCTGGGATTTGCTTATTGTTTATGGCACGTGATGAAGATGTTAAAGCCCAGTGCAATGGGTGAACGGAGTGGGACCCTAGGAAGAGCTAACTAAAGCACCTCCATTGATTTGCCTCAAGCTTTGCTTCAACGCTGACTCCTCCACCCTGGTCCACACGTAAGCTCTTGTGTATTAAGGGAGCAAATCAGAGTCCGGCTTTTTGTGACGAGAGAAGAAATGAGACTTTGAAAACGTCACAGTTTATCACCTTACTCAGCAGAAAACAGAGGCAGGTACAATTATGCTGCTAAATTTCATGATGACTTAATATGTATGATTAATATTTTATAATCATCCTTTAAAGCATCCTTAATGATAAACTGAAAAAAATTACCTGTTCTGAAATCAGCCTGTTTATTTATCGTATATATTCAATACCACCATATATGCCATTCAATTTTTAAAAAATGTATAATTACAAATATTTCCAGGAATTACTTCACTACCTACAGACCTCTAGCTTTAAGAATAAATTAAATAATGTACTTCCAAATTATTAATAATGATGTTCTCAATTTTGTTTCAAATGAGGTAACTATCAAAAGGAATATTTATATTTTAAATTAACAGATGATCATTTCATCATATTTGACTTTGCTTGGTATCTATTTACTAAATAAGTAATATTTAATCACAAGGAAATCATGCATAACTTCTAGAGATGACATTTTATGCCAGTTTTTCCACATTTTGACATTTTATATCTCACTTTCTATTTAAACAAGCAGATAAAACACAAAGTATTCTCAAGCCAATTTTATCAATAGAATATGCACTAAAATACCAATTAGCTCTTGCAATGCAGTTGCCACAGTTATAAACAAAGGTCATTTGGGAAGTTAAGGTATTTCTCAAAATCTCTTGATTTCTAGTCAAAGCACCGTGACCAGCACTCAAACGACTCGGAGTTCCTTCCCTCCCTCCTTCCCTCATTCTCATGCCATTTGTGCTTCCATGTTTCCATCTGAGGTGCTGTTCTCTCCTGGGTACTCCTGGAACTGTCTCTTATCTTGTCATCCCTGTCTTTAATCTCACTTGCTCCAGTCTGCAAATTGCTGCCATCATTATTTTCTAAAACACAAATCTGAGCACTTCACTGTCCTGCTCAAAAGCTTCAATTCCCTGTTGGCTGCTGTGTCACATTCAAACATCCGAGTTTGGCAGAGATTTCTGACGAGGCCCGAGCTCATGTTTCCATTCTCCTCTCCTGGTGGCTCTCACGTCACTCAAAGGCTTCCTCAGAACGCGTGCTCAGCCCCGTGCTCCAGCTGCTATGGAACGGCTGTCTGCCAGGAATCCCTTTTCCCTGGCTTGCCTACCTGAGGGAATGTCACCTTCCATTTGTAACTTAAACCAGGTGTCACTTACTGTCTGTGTTGCATCTTTGAGCCCTTCTGCACCCCACCCCTCACCCCTTACAGTTTCCTCACCTCAGCCTTACCTTGTGTTTGGGTACGCTCGTGCCTCCCTTACATCACTGACCAAATCGCGTTACTGTTGGTGACACGTTTGTGTCCCTTCCACGGTAAGCTATGATCTCCGACAACTCAGATTTATTAATCTTTGTACTTGACGCCCAGCACAGAGCCATTTTAGGTACCCTGTAAGACTCCCAGTAAAATGCCAGGCGGGAGAAATGAATGATTTCTAAAAGGTAAAAACTAACACGAGGGCTATCTGGGGGGAAAGCCAGCCACACACGCCTCTGTGTTTCATATTACATGGCTGGATACTTTCCGGTCAGGCCTCATATAAACAACTAAAAAAAAAAAAAAAAAAAAGAACACTGATAAGAATCCATGCTTTGTGGAGAATATAGAGCTGGAAGAGACCTCAGAGATTAGATCATTTTCATGTAACTTTTCCCTTTAAAAGAGGAAGATGAGAAATCGAAATGGACTCACGGCACAGAGGACAGTAGTGGTTTGGGTAAGAGAAAAGCCCCGATTCCAAGATGTACTCCAGGGATACCACAGTATGACACACTGCTGGGGGGTTTTAATTAAAAACAGAATAAACTGTGATTTGGCTTTCTTGGGTTTTCTTTTTCAATAAAGTTTTATAAATACAATTATTTCAAATAACTTCCTTAGACTATATTTCTAGAAGCAATACACACTGATCAAATACTCTCTGAAAAAATTACACCGCTATCCACTATTACCAAGCAATTTTGGGAGAACGAATATAATTATCTTTTAATTATTACTATTCTGATTTTTAAGTCTTTGTAAATTTGTTAGGTGGAAAACAGTCTTTTATTGTTGATTAAATAGGCTTTCTCTGATTATTAATGAGGATTAACATTTTGCTTTTATTTACATTCACAAGTTTTGCTTATTGATCTCTTGTATATGACACAACTTATATCAAGTCAACTGACTCTTTTTGTATTTGAAAGACTATCCTTTGACACAACAACCCAGCTATAGCCTCTATATTCTATTTTAAAAGTGCTTGTGATCATTTTAATATTCGAAAGTATTAAATTTTACTAAATCAAACATGTCTATTTTTCACACTATAACTTTTACCAAGTGTAAGATTCCCCATTCAAATATATGTATGTATGTATAGATGCATATGTATAAACTGATATATTTGTTACTGTTATATATTTCTAGCTATTTCTTTTTTTATTGTTAAAGTTATTGCAATGGCATTGGTAAGCAGAAATTACGTTAAGTTCCAGGTGTACAGCTCCACAGCGCGTCTGTGTGTCGTGTTGTGTGCTCACCACCCAGTCACTTCTCCTTCCTTCACCATGTATTTGACTCCCCGCCCACCCCCTCCTCCCTTGTCCTCAGGTAACCTATTGTCTGTGTCCATGAGATTTTGTCTCTTTGTTGCTTTCAGTTTTATATTCCGCATATGAGTGAAGTCATGCAGTTCTTTGTTTTTTCTGTCTGACTTATTTCACTTAGCATGATGATCTCCAGGTCCATCCATTTTGTTGCAAATGGCAATATTTCATCTTTTCTTACAGCTGAGTAATATTCCATTGTGTATATGTACCACAGCTTCTCTATCCAGTCATCTTCGGAGGGACCTTTGGTTGTTTCCGTGTCTTGGCCACTGTGAACAGCGCTGCGATGAACATTGGGGTACATAAGTCTTTGTGGACAAAGGTTTTCAAATTTGGGGCATAGATCCCCAGAAGGGGGATTGCTGGGTCAAATGGTAGCTCCATTCCCAGTTTTCTGAGGAACCTCCACACTATCTTCCACAGTGGTTGTACCAGTTTGCACTCCCACCAGCAGTGTACCAGAGTTCCTTTCTCTCCACATCCTCTCCAGCACTTGTTATTCCTTGTCTTGTTGATAACAGCCATTCTCACAGGTGTGAGGTGGGATCTCATTGTGGTTTTGATTATTTCAGGCTATTTCTATCTGGTTCCATTTACCATATGTCTATTCTGGTACTAGTTCTATACTGGAGTGATTATTGTGGCTTAACATTATCCTTAAATGTTAAATGTTTGGTAGGAATAATTTTTTTTTTTCAAAATCACTTTAGTTTTATTTTTACACATACTCACAATTAAAATTTAAAATGTTATTTCAAATTCTACAAAGTACTCCTTTGTCATTTTGGTTGGAATTGTATTAAATTAAACTAAATCTGAATACAGATTTATTCAGAAAAGATTAACATTTTTCCTATAATTAATTTTTATTTCTATGAACAAGGAATGTCTCTGGATAAAATTGTCTTTATATAGTTCTTTGATATCTTTGGTCCAATTTATTCCAAGATATTTTAAACATTATTTTCCACAGGAAACAGTTTCATTTACCATATATCAGCCAAAGATTTCTTACTAATACATTGGAAAGTTCTTAATATTTTAATATTTATTTTATATTTAATCATCTTCCTAAAGTCAGTATTTCTAGTATATTTTTCAATTAATTGTCTTGAAATCAAATCATTTGAAAATTATCATAACACTACTTCCTTTTGGTAGTAATTTCTTGGGCATTTTTGTTTCATGTTTCAGCACATGGGCTAAATTTTATAGAATGTTAACAGTAGTAATAGAACTAATTCATTTCTTCAATAGTAATAACTATATATAATTGGTTTTATGCGGAGAGAGATGTGTTTTACCATATTAAACATTTATTCCAGTTCTAGTTTACGGTTTTGCACTTGTGACAGAAATGAGGGTTATAGTGTCATCAAATGGTTTTACAGAATCTTATCACATATTTATCATTGTCTTATTTGACCTAGTAGTGTGTCTGCAGTATATTTCCTAATAATGTGTTCGGCCACACATTTCTTTCAGATGGCTTAAAGATATTTTATGCAAACAAATCTATTTCAGAATTAGACTGCAGTGTTCAGAGCCTCTGACATTGTATATGTGGAAATTTGGCCATAAGTCCCTAAAATCAGTAAGGTTTCTAGAGAAAAGAACATGCTGATAAATTCCATGTCTATACCAGTCTCTATGAACAGGCAAGTGTTTTTATTTTCCTGAGAATACTGAGCCTTGAAATGGTGAGGCCACTTTCTCACTGAGCTTACAGAAGCTGCTTCATCGCTCTGGGTGTCAGAGAATGCAATCACAGAACGAAGGCTTGTATTAAATCATGCCCAAGTGGAGTCCTCTCTCAGATTCTCTATTTGCTCCTTAACTGTGTCTCCTCTAGCCCAACAAAACTCACTCACCTAACGACACAAGGAGATGTGTTACCGCTCTCAGGTTTCTACCTTTCTGCTCACTTTCTTTAATCATTCCCCATAAGTCACTTACAGAAACTTCCTAAGTGCTCCCCTCTTACCCCCAGGAAGTGCCCCATGACAGCTAAGTTTGTACTACTTGCTCCTTGCTACTGATAATTTGGATGAGGTCTGACATCCAACCTAAGTTTGGCTAACAAAGTTCAAGTTTCCAAGAAGTTGGAATTGGAACTTAAAAAAAAAATCTGTTCATCTTAACAGGTCTCTTAAACAAACAGCAGCTAAATACTGTAGATGGCCTGCTGCTACCTGTGAACCTAGAAACAGGGAAAACCAAGATAAAGAGAACCAAACAAAGCAGACAGAGACATGTTTGGATTTGTGGCAGGTTTTTAGTTCTTATAACAAGTTCTTTTCTTAGACCCTTTTATAGTCTGCCATGGGTTCCTTGACATGCCCTCATAAGTTCTTCCTTTTAGCTTAAGCAAGCTTAAGCTGGTTTCTGTTACCTGTAATCAAGCAATCCTGATTAGTATGCCACCGTGCCTGCCCTGTCCCCAACGTGAACTCAATTATAGAGGAAAGAAGTAGGGAGAGATCTCTGGAATTCTAGTCAACACTTTTTCTTTAGGAGAAATAAGGGTCTCATGGCAACAGAAACACATTGATTTCATACAAGATGTACAGTTTTAATATTTTATTGCCTACAGATCAGACCAGAGGAAGAAACTGACATCCGTGCTTAAGTTCCTGAAAAAACTGAACTCCTCTTCTTGATTTTGGTTTTCTTTTGCCATTTCTTTGGATTTAAAATTTTTATAGAAATACCATTTTGTTCAAATGCCAGTGATAAATGTAATCTTAAATGCACGTCTTTGTTTCCTTCTGTCTCCGCAGGTAGAGAGGAGCAGTTGAGAAAAGTCGTAAGAAATATATGAATAACACTAAATGCTATGACTCAGGTTGTGCTTAAAATACACATGCAGGCAAAATTTTCCACTGATGAGAAAACAGCTTGAGTGATTAAATTCAATCAAAGCACCATTGTCGTTGATGTCTATGATGCCAAATAGTACTTTGTAGTTTAATCGTTTGACTTAGTGGTTTACCTTTAACTAGTTGTCTTGTTATAACATGAACATGGACTGATACACTAATCATTTGTCATTCTAAATTCTAATATGATCTTTATGTTGTCAATTAAATAATAAACTAGAAGAAGCATGACCTTTGAAAACCAAGTATCCTAAAACCATTGTTTAATTTGGCATAACTACATAAGGTTACAATCTCATCAAGACTGAGTTCTAAACAGTCCTCTTTAATTTTATACCAACAGTCTGTGCATTATCCTGCTGTTTCAAACTGGAAGTAAAGTCTCCCTCCATACCGATGACAGGGTTTTACTATTTCCAACTACAAGGAACTACAGAAAGCCATTTGTTCTGATATCTCATTAATGTCAGAAAGAACTAGTTTGACAACAATTTTTTCCTACATAAAAATTACGCTTTAAGGCAGACACATCCAATATTTAGATGGACTTTACTAGATAATTCCATCCAATGGGTCGGTTATTTTTAATAACTTGAGAGTGCACTTTGCAGCTCACTGATCCTAATAGAAAATCTGGAAGGCGACACCGTGCAAAACTTGACAGTTGCCTTACAAAGCTCCTTCTTTGACAACTGGTAATAGCCATGCTAAGAAAACATTTAGTGTACAAAATTTTTTTGTTGTCATGTACAATAAGCAGTTCTGGGTCTAATCAAGCACATTCTCAACTCTTCAGGAGGTTCAAAACTGGCCCAACGAGAACTAAGGTTTTGGCCAATGGCCCCCTCACACTTTGAGTCTTTGGGAAGGGGGTTGGCTGTCTCACTAGGTGAAAACCCGGGCCATCACGAACACAATCTGCTCGACTGACATGCAATTAACAACATACAATACCCGTTAGCTAGGTTTCAACAGAGAACACAAATTCCAGATGTCTGCAGTTTCTTTGAAAGCCCTGTGAAGAGCAAAGATATTTCAATCTGTGGATTGACATGTGCTCCATATAGCTTACTGGGACCTTTCAAGGTACTTCTAGGACCGGCAGGTAGCACTAGGAGAAGTGGGGTGTCCAAGATTATGGCCACCCCTTCAACTCAGCAGTTCTTATTTTAAGTGACTGAGTTGTTAAATTTCTGAGGAAGTGTCTTTTGAAGATAGAGTTTGAAAAGCAAAGCATAAGAAAGATGCTCTTCATTTATTCTTAATTGAGTATGATAATCCCTGTATCATCAGAGCTCAAAAGAATTATAAATCTGGATCAAGGAAAATTATCTCCCTCTCCCTGCAAACTCTTTTAATGAAATAATCTTCGATGTTACAAGCACTACATTCTTATCTTTGATTGTGGGTACATATACAAAACAGCCAAAGAGGAGGTTTCTGCTTTTGCTGCAAAATTTTGTTAAACAGCATGCTTATTAGGCTAATAAGCTTAGGCTTATTAGGCCCAAGACCCATATGATACATTTCTTTTAGAAATCATTTCTAAGAAAATTCATTCTCTCCTGAAAAATAGGTAGGCTTGCTTCTATAATACAATGCAACTTACAGCCCATTGAATATCCCTTTTTGGCTACGTGGGAAGCTCAGAACTTAATATAGCTCATTCTAGCGACCATCTCTGTTTTCTCTTCCTTCAATGGCTTTGATGGTGCAGTTATATTTGAACAACTTTGTATGTCTTTTTATAATAATCAGGTGAGTTATTAATAATAAACAAACACTAATAGATAAGCCAATAAATGAAAGCATGCTGAAAATTACTGAAAATCAAGAGAATTATGTATTCCACAATAATTTGCTTACGCCCCGGTCTTTCCCCTGTATCATCAGCTATTGGAACATGGCCAAGCTTCAAGCCATTACCAAAATAAATCTCCATACCACCTCACACCTGTGAGAATGGCTATTATCAACAAGACAAGGAATAACAAGTGCTGGAGACGATGTGGAGAAAAAGGAACTCTGGTACACTGCTGGTGGGAGTGCAAACTGGTACAACCACTGTGGAAGGCAGTGTGGAGGTTCCTCAGAAAACTGGGAATGGAGCTACCATGTGACCCAGCAATCCCCCTTCTGGGGATCTACCCAAAGAACTTGAAAACCTTTGTCCGCAAAGACTTATGTACCCCAATGTTCATTGCAGCACTGTTCACAGTGGCCAAAACATGAAACAACCAAAGGTCCCTGCGACAGATGACTGGATAAAGAAGCTGTGGTACATATACACAATGGAATATTACTCAGCTGTAAGAAAAGATGAAATATTGCCATTTGTGACAAAATGGATGGACCTGGAGATCATCATGCTTAGTGAAACAAGCCAGACAGAAAAAACAAGGAACTGTATGACTTTACTCATATGCGGAATATAAAACTGAAAGCAAAGAAAAAAAAAAAAAGAAATGAGCAAACAACCCATGGACACAATCAATAGTTTAATGTTTATTTGGGGACGAGTGGGTCAGGGAGGGGAGAAAGGGGAGGGGGTGGGAGAGGAGTGGGGGAAGCTAAATATAAGGTGACAGAAAGAGAAGTCACATTAGGTGGTGAACTTATTATACATCAAGTTGACAATGCACTGTAGAACTGCATGCCTGAAACCTATGTCATCCTTGCTAACAGATGTCACCCCAATAAGTCTAACAATAAAAATGAATTTAAAAACAAAACAAAACAAAACAAAATAAATCTCCAAGGAGTTCAAAAAGATCCTCATTTGAGTTTATATGCTAAAGTTCGTGCATTGTATGTGATTCTCATTTGGAATATTCTTGTATCAGACATAGTTCTATCATGCTTCATTGAGTCCTTGTTGCTTTCAGGATAAAGAACAAATCTTGAGAATGATCTATCTGACCTCTCAGAATTTATCTGGCTTCACTCTTAGCTCTGACATTCATCTCCTTGGACTTCACCTGTCCCTAACTCCCTGAAGGAAGGGTATTTCCCCTGTTATAAACAATTAATTCAGCACACCTCTCCTTCCAGCACTGCCTGCAGATTATGTAATTATACCTTATTTGATTAGTATTTCAGTTCCCCAAGAAACTCTAAGTCTCATGTCTGTTTTGACTGTTTTTACCAGTAATGTATTGTTAGCCCCTATCACAGTGCTTAACACAGTCTATGTGTTCAATAACCATCTCTTAAATTAACGAAATGTTATGTTTGCTTTTGTGTTCATAGTGGATTGAAAGAAGCAAATTATAGAAGGGATAAGACCTTAAAAAAATCACAACAACATTGACCTAATAATGTAAAAGGGCAAAAATTAGAACTCAGAAATCACTGGAGTCTAGAGGCAAATTTCCTTAATAACTGTTAGACATTAACACATTCTTAATAGTCTTTAATAGGATCATTATATGATAGTGCGACATAATAACTGAAGTCATCAAGGAAGGGTTAGCTTTTCATCTATGGCTAAGACAAAAGAGAAATTGGTAATTCACCTTTAAAATACTTTAATCCAGTGTTTCTTTAAAAGATTCTTATTTTCTGGAGACTGGCTTCAGTTATGGAGCAAATATATTCATTTGCATTCTTCTTCCCACTTTCTAACAATGTGGATGAATGAAATGTTCTCCAATCTCATGTTAGGATGAATAACCTTGTACTGTTAACACTCTTCTTTTGCTCAATTTGATAACTGCAAGAAAATGATTTTCAAATTCCCCATGGTACTTCTATTCTTAACAAGACGATGAATGTTATGTAATGCTTTACCAAAAAAAAAAAAAATCTGCTGAAAAAGAAAATACTCTGTGTTGAATGTAAACTAAATTTTGTCTCATGTTGCATGAACAAAGCAAAAGAAGAAGTTTCCACTTGAATTCTAAATTGAAGATGACCTTGTGCTTTTTTGAGAAGGGCTGGCAGCTGAGGTCACTGGAGTGCATGATGACAGACAATGGAGCGCTGTGCGCTGCTCAGAGGCATGTCCATTGTGTGGATTACAGCCAGATAGAAAGAATTAGACAGCTCGGAGCATTCTATCATTTCACTTGAAAATAACGGTCAAAGTCACAGGCAGCAACTGCTACAACTTTCATGAAAGAACAGCACTCAATAATTCCATCATTTCAGACAGCCAATTTGGCTATTCTCATTCCAGTACTACGGATGAATCTAGCACATTCTGTATCACTTTCTTGCGACACTCTCAGAAGCAGCATTTCCGCTTCCGCAGTGGGCAAATCCATCTACATTTCCTTGTGTGTAGTTCTCTTACATGATGCAGTTCATTGCTTCAAATGGACCAAGTCATTGAAAGAAATGCAAGGAACCAGCACAGGGAGGAGCCTGACACAGCACTCTGAGAATGTAAACACTCAGGAACTTCAAACCGCTCGCTTTCCGCAGGCCAACGTTCTGGTTAAAAAGCTTACACTCCATTTCGAAACAAAACGTCTACAATTCCTTCTCTCCAAATGGCATGAACAAGACATTTTCCAAGAAACCCAATCTGTTGTCAGTGGTTCCAAAGTTATTCCTAAAACAGTGACACTGAAGTAGAATATTTTGATTGACAGAGGCTTATTTTTTAACTTCTGCTTCCTTTAGGAGCAGATTAATGGCAGCACAAAAAATACGTCTGAACTTAAACAGCAGGTGGAAAAACTCGTACTTCTGATTAAAAGGCGAACTGGTGCTCATCACGTGCTTCCCTCTCTGCCTGAGTATCTTCTATATACAGGGGGGGAAAGCACGTCCTATCTCTTCGAAAGTACTTAGAGACAAAAGAAAAGAAAAAGGTGCAACTTACCATTAAAGTTTACAGCCCGAATGTAACCAAGTAGCTCTTTCCCGTCAATGGTGCTCATCCGTGGGCAAAGGCCGATGTACCCAGGGCAGAGATCTTTGTGCATGTTGTGCAAGGCATGCGCCATGGAGTACACCGCGTCTATGACAAATTGGACCTTTCCTTCCTGTTCGTAGGACGAATCCCGCGCAATTCGCTCCAGCCCTGCAAAGCCAAAGGGAAAACCATCAACTGCACTGCTAGATGGCAGGAAAAGACAGCATCAGGGCTAGGACTCCCACCATCTGAGGCACACTTAATGAGAGACAAAACTGTGATTTGATTTCTACTCCCCATTATTTCCGTCCCATACTTACTGTGTCAGGTTTTTAAACTGGGTATTCAACTTTGTATTTGAAAAGAACAGAAACTATTTTATTAGCAATAAAAAGATATACAGTAAATAAATGACATAGTTTCATTATCTTTATCGTCACCTTATTGAGTCCTGTTATATTATGCATTCTAGTAGTTAGATTAACATTTTGGTAGTGACTTGATCTCTTAAGTAAAATGCATAGACTTGTTCTTTTCATCTACCTCAGCTCCAGGAGTACCATTTAATTAGTGGCCCCCAAATCAGCACCCCACACCCAGGTCTGTTCTTGTTTTGAATGTGTTATATTTGGGAGCCTTTTTGTAAATACTATTAAATGATACTATTCCCTTAAGTCAATCTGGTTATCTTCAGTAAAATCATTCCATTTATTTTCTTCCTTAACTCAGGTTTCTATTTTATTTTTCTTTATTTTTCCAGCCTAATTGAGATATAATTGACATGTAACATTGTGTAAGTTTAAGGTGTACAACAAGATGATTCAATAGACATCTATATTGTGAACCAATTACCCCAATAAGGTTAATTAACACATCCATCACCTCACATAGTTGCCTTTGTGAGTGTGTGTGTGTGTGTGTGTGTGTGTGTGTGGTGGTGGTGGAAACATGTAAGATCAAATCTCTTAGTAAATTTCGAGTATACAGTACTGCATTGTGAACTATAGTCATCATGCTACACATGAGATTCCCATCAACTGTCTACTTTAATTTTCTATTAAAAAGATGTAGAACTCTCAAAATGAATGTCATTCAGCATAACTGTTCCTATGTTTAGGCATATGTAGGGCTGAGAACAGGGCTTGGGGAGTACTTATAGCTTGGTGTTTATCATAATGGAAGCACAGAATTTTTTCTTTTAAAGTAAAGGTCCGAAGGCTGTCTAGTGACTACTATCACACACAAGTCAGTGGACACCCCAAGTCTTTTTTCTAAATCAATGTAAGTACATGATGACAAACTGGAATACTGAACTCCATTACTATTTCTAAATTTAAAAAGAAATTATTGGATTTCTTTGCAGGCTGTTAAGACAATAATATAGTTTTCTATTCCCTATCACTTCAACCTCATGATAATACTTAAAATTTTATAGAAATTAGTTTGCCCCTCACTTCTTATATCTGTTTCTCTCTTTCATCTAAAAAAGGAATTTAGGAAGCTGACAGTGACTCATCAACTTAATTGGCTGTAAAATTTCATTATGCTATAGTTTCTAATTTTAGCCTTAATGTATTGCTATAAAGTGCTAAATATTGTCAAAAGGCTGTATGTCAGCCAACCATTTAAAACACCGATATAACCTTGTGATGTGTTTTTAGTGTACAGCTTAAATTAACAACATGTTGCAAAGTGTTTGTGGGGAGGTAGATGAAGTCTGCCTCACAAATGTTATTGCAAGATTGTTTCCAGTTTTCAGTAGGGAAATCTAAAACTTCTGACATTATCTCATGTTCCTGGAACTTACGGTAAATTCTTATTAGTTCAAGCAATACCACGTGTACCTCAGTTAACATCTTCCACATATCGTGGTGTATCTTCTCGGTTTTTGTTCCGTCTTACTAAAAAGGCAGACCTGTGCAAGTTTGCAAAGTTGCTGTGTATTTAACAATCTGAGTTCCTAAGATGAGTCTGTCATAAATTCTAAATTCTTCGACTGACACAAAGTGTTGAGCTTTGCTTCTAAGCATTTCTCAGGCTATGGTTTAGTTTTGTAAATTGAGGTGTTAGGGGTATTACCCTTTTCCCGAAATTACTTATACAAAGTTTCTAATGTCAATGCAGTGATGATCTAATAAACAGCTGGTCAAATCAGTGGAGGGAAAATAAAAGAAGTCCTTTAAGTCTTTTTAGTGCTGGAAAGGAAACATCCAATTGGTTGAAGTTTTTACTACAGTCTTAGCATGCAGTAGAAAAAATATCCCACACTCTCCATCAGTAGGTTATAAAGTATTTCTTTATTTAGTTCCTCCTTCCTCCCTGACTTTTTTTTAAGTGTGCAGCAATGGTCTTAAATAATTAAATCATTTTCTTGCAGTTGTTGTGGCAAGGATGGAAAGAAGAGAATTTGTGAGGGTCTATGAATAAATATAATGCATTATGCATATAAGACAAAATTCAGAAGTTATTTTGATTCCACAAGAACTCCTGCACCACTACTGATACACCGGAGATGAGATGGTCATGCTCCACCATGCTTTCCCAAGCCCTCACGTATATGCCAAGAACTGTATTGCACACTAAAGAATAATCACTATCAAGTTAGCAAACATAAGTCATCTGTTACTAATTTAAACTGATTTGGTTCCAAGGATACAATAGGGGGAGGATGGGAAAGAAACATTAAGCACGTTCAATTATAAATAGGTCGACCAGTCATACTGACTGAAACGGGACAGTACTGTTGTGTTCTGTCCCATTTCAAACAGTACTTCTGGTCAGCCTAATTATAAAGGAATGTCTCCTAAGCACTAGGATATGCAAATGAAATGTGCACGCCTCCCAAACTGCAGGGGTGGGCCTTATGGTAAGGTAGAAAGACAAACTGGCAGATGGCGGCAGCCGCCACAGGAGGAAGAGGACTGACCAGTGACGCAGAGCTGGATGCAGGCCCCAGATGCACAGCCCAGAAGGCCTTGGGCACTATCCTGAACTTCACTAAACCTGGCAAAGGTACCCCCAGGAACCTTCATGATGAGGCCCTTCTCACTCCAGCCTGCTCTGCTGGTACCACCCCACCTTTCTCCTCCCCACTTTCAGGTCCCTGAATATAACATGAAATCTCCAAACCAGAGGATGTCACTTCGATGTTCGCTAACTTTCTTCCCTTCTTCCCAGATGTCTCCATCTCCACCTCTGAGCTTTAGGTAAGATCTCAACTCAAGTTAGACTGGAGCAGAGCTATTTAATGATTTTCTTTTTCTTAATTTAGCAACCTGGGTCAGATCAAAGAGCATCTTCAATGCAGGGTTTAAAAATACTAAGTATTGTTCAGCTGGAAACAGAGAGCCAACAATGGGAACGATGTGAAAAGTAAATTGAAGCAAACATAGCTTGAAGGTAGACAGCCAAGCTGGGAGGCAGGGTATGTAAAGAGCAGAAACAGGCTGAAATAGTGGAGAAGAGAAGAGAATGAAAGGAAATGTATTTCAGAGGTGAAACAGACAGTATTTGGGCACTGGATTAAATCAGAGTAAGAGGCAACCCATAAATGAGTATGGGTTTGAGACTTGGTAGGATATTAGCACCATTAACAGAATTTGGAAACCAGGTGAATACGAAAGTGCAGTCTATGACAGCTCCCCAGCTACATCAAGAACTCAGAGAAAATGGCTTATTTTGAATATTCTGTAGTAATTATTACATCCTCTACCATCATACATTTTATATAAATTTCTTGAATGATTTAGAGAACAAAGGTCCAAAGAGTCATTATGTAACAGTGATAATGGCTGATCACCTATTTATAACATTGCAATAGTGTAAGCCCTCTCATGCAATGCTGCCCTAAGAGCAATGCCCTGAGAAGTCAAAGACTGGCATTCTGCATCTGACGCCGACAACTGACTTTGTGCCCTTGGTTGGGATAGGATCTTCCATCTGTTTCACCAGTTTGCCTCTCAATAGAAATGAGAAGATTGAACAAGATGATCAACTAGGGTCCCTTCAGTTATAAAATTCTGGAATTATTCTTTTTTCTCTTTACAATCTCTAAGACCACTTGAAAATTACATAAGGATGTAACTGAACAATTACTAATAAGTTCAATTCTCCAAAGACAGTTTGGAATAGCCAATAAGCTACCGTTGACCTGGAAATTCTGCGTGCACGCGCGCGTGCACACACACACACACACACACACACACACACACGTCAGCCTGGATTTTTCTTCTCGAACTTTTAGTCTGGTTACTGTATCACCACATTTTCGTTATTCTTAGACTTGAGCTATATATCGAATCTGATTCCTCTCCAATGGGAAAAGTTTTCAGTTCTCCTTTTATTTTGATGCCATGGTTAAAGAAAAAATATTATGGAAAATTAGATCAGGGAAATGAAGTAATTTAAATGGACAGGGCACTTCACAAATATCATCTCTTTACTCCTAAATTATTACTACTCCTTTTTTTTTTTTTAACAGACAAAACGACTAAGACTCAACAAGTTGGATAATTGACCTAAGATCACACAGATATGGAGGTAAATGGTCAAGTCAGGTCTGACTCAAAGCCTCTGCCACTATCCACTTCCTTCTCTCTGATACTTCTTAATTCTTCCAACTCAGGTTTAATTTCCACTTCTTCGAACTCCTGTGACTTTTCAGCCACTAGACCCATGATTGGCTTGTCTTCTAAATTAAATAGTAAAGAATAGTGGAGCAGGAATGAAAGAATATTGTCAAATAACATGTATTTCTACAGACGCACTGACTAATAAATATTAACAAATTCTAACACATGACAAAAGGGAGAAATACATTTCTATAACATTTTAAGCATTTTTCTAAACTACACAATGATCATCTTACTTGTGAATTTCTGTCCTCCTTTATGCCTGAAATAAAATTGGCATAAAGTGACTGAACTTAATAAGCAACATGGTTGAATATTGTGGTGAAAGCCAAAGCTAATAAGGCTTACCCACTCATATTTATAAAAATTAGTACGACTATTTTAGCTTTAGAAGGTGAGAGTATATATGAGTGTATGTGTTCCTAAGTCTTCAAGATTTCTCTAGGAAAATAACATCGAGTTCAAAAGAGAATTCCACACCTAACGTTCTGCTTTGTGGCGTCTACAGTAGGTATTGCCAAGGGCGTGTATACACACATGTATTGATGAGTAATTGGAGCCTCAGCCTTATCTATTTACAAAGGGCAGAGAAAAAGAAGATAAGGGTCCTCTGCTCTGTTTCTTCTGTAATTTAAATGTAGCCCCAAGAACTAAAGGTTCTTAGTTGCCTGAGGGCATGTCAGGAGACTCCCAGAAATCAACCCCTAAAGAGTGCTGCACAGCCCACAACTTCTGTCCCTTGTGCTTGGCAGGAAATGACAAATGCTTCGGGCTGGTGCCAGGGGTCCCCTTCAGGTGTTACATTTTCCTTGCAATGCCCTAGGGTTCTTAAAACACTGAAAACCCAGAGTTGAGAGGCAAATAAGTTTAAGAGCGTACCTTTGGGAAAAACAATCAGTTTAAAAGAAAGACAGTCAGAAGAAGTCATTTCATATTTTAGATACATTCCTAAATTCAAACAGGTGCATTTTTCTATCTAACTATCTTAGATCATGTGCATTGGAGAAATTTTCTGATTCAAGATAGTGTATAAAATTGTTGATAAATAGTAAACTCCATAGTTAATAGCAGGATGTCTTTTTAAAGCATGTTAAAGCTCCCCCATAAAAAAACAAAATTTCCCTTCATGATTCCCATATCGGCCAATAAAACTTCTAATGCCCCCTGCACCACCAAATATTTTATAGGCATTGTAATTCCTATGACATGGCTGGGGATTGGCCTCTAAAAATATATTTTTTTTCTAAATACAAAAGTAACACACATTCTTAGAAATAGGGATATGAAGAAGGAAATAAAGTATCTATTATATTAGCCTACCATGTTAACTTCTATTTGCATATTGGCCTATTGCCTTACAGCATTTCTCTTTCCCTCTTTATTTTTAATTAAGGTGAGTCTGTGTATACTTTTTTCATATGCAATATTCACTTTACCTCTGGTGAAAATTCCCCTATATTGTAGAAAAGTGTGGTTTTTATGCTTGTATTGTAGTTCATTTAACCGATTCAGGTTTCTGCATTTAATTCTTCTCTGATATTCAATATGAAATTTGAAGTAAGGAAGGAACTTAACATTGTTTTCCAAATTGTAAAGCGATTCTCCCAGACTATTGAGTGAATATTCTTCTTATTATTAATTTATATAGAGTCACTTTTAACCTATCAAACGCTTCTAAATATATTAGGAATTTCTATTATACTCTAGGCCACTTGTCTCTTTATATGTCAATACTACATGTTTTACAATTATTGTAGTTTTAGAGTAAGGTGCACAATCTGTTGGTGCAAATTGTAGCATTACTCTTACTTTTTAAAATTCTTGATTTATCAAGACTGTGCTATCATTCAACAACGAACTGAAGTCATTCTGTTTGCAGCTTACCACTAATATTCCCTCAGGCCTTCTCTTTTGGACAAAAGGCTGAACAGGGAATGTGACAGCCTGCACAAAAGTCACACGCAGGAAAGAAAACCCTTCCCCTTTCTACTCTCCCCTCCCACCTACCTACTCCCCTACTTTCTTAATTTTCATTTCAAGTTTTTGTCAGCAATGAAATGATATTATGATAAGAACCCATTGTTATGACACATGAACCCATTATTATCTAGAACTTGTAATTAACAAAATAGGAATGTTCACGCAAAAACAACCTTAAAAATCATCCTACCTGCTGTTTTTAAACTTCATAACATGGCATAGTAAACGTGGTGGGCACAAACAGCACATTTTTAAAATAAAGGAAACAGATATCAAGTGCACTGCATATAGTAACAGGAAGTATTGTTTCTTGAAACTTGTTCAGTTGCAAGGTATGTGTGTACTGGGTTGCCAAACTTGATCAATTATTTACCTGGTGTCCAGTCTAAAAAAGCTTGAAACCCACTGACCTAGTTCGATCTTCTTATTTTACAAATGGTGAAACTGAGGCAAAGGAATACTGTGATTTTTCCAGGGCTGACAGCTCATGAAGCCACACAGCCCAGAAGAGAACCCTAACCACCTAATTTCATACCTGTTCTCTTTACGAGGCCTGACAACTAAGTTCACAAACTCATCCTAGAAAAAGAGCTACAAACCTCACTGCTGAGTATCACTACAGTCACCTTCGAAGTTCTCCCCTTGGGAAGCTATGCACTGACACCAGGGCCTAGTCCACCCTTCAAAGCAATTTTGGAACTCTTTCTGGAATGGCCATCAGAGCTGTTGTCATATGACCTTTGATGACCTCAATGTCATCAAAATGTGTTCCTTTCAATATTTCCTTTATCTTTGGGTAAAGAAAAAAATCACTGGGAGCCAGATCAGGAGTAGGGAGGGTGTTCCAACACAGTTATTTGTTTACTGTTTGTTTATTTGGCTAAAAGCTCCCTCACAGACAGGGCTGTGTGGGCTGGTGCGTTGTCGTGATGTAAGAGCCTTGAGTTGTTGGCGAAAAGTTCAGGTTATTTTTGTCTAATTTTTCATGCAGGCTTTTCAGCACTTCCAAAGAGTAAATGTGGTTGACTGCTTCTCCAGTTGGTACAAATTCATAATGAACAATCCCTCTGATAGCAAAAAAGTTTAGCAAAATCCTTTTGACTCTTCATTTGGACTGAAGGAACTTTTTCGGTCACGGAGAATTGACTGACTTCCATTGTGCACTTTGATGCTTAGTTTCAGTGTCCTATTGGTACACTCATGTTTCATCACCAGTGATAACATGGCCCAAAACACTGTCTTGCCTCTCCAAAAGGTCTTGGTAAACTTCGACTCTCCTTTGCTTTTGTTCATTGGTGAGCTCCTTTGGGACCACTTTTGCACACACCTTTCTCATGCCAAGATTTTCAGTTGAAGATTTTCCTAACTGTTTCTCTATCAGTGTTTATTTGATCTGCTGTGCTTCTCACAATCAGTCAATGATTTTGATGCACAATTCCATGAATTTTTGCAATGTTTTTGTCACTTTTGCCCGTTTCTGGCCTCTCCGACCTCTCTTCATCAGTGACACTTTCTCTCCTCCCAGAAAAACGCTTAATCCATTTGCACACTGACGTTTCTCCATGGCATTATGTCCATAAACTTGGACTAACATGTCCCTGATTTCACTTTCACTCTTGACAAGTTTAATAAAAAATTTAATGTTTGTTTGTTGCTCTAATTCAAACTCCAACATTCTCATGATGGCACACGCAACAACACACAACAATAATGAATGCCACTCAGCAGGACACCACCATTCATTGACAGCATGAGACACAGATGTACCAAGGTCATGACACCTTACCAAGTTGTTTGTACAGTGCTACCAAAGTAAGCGCACGGTGGCAAATTTGAAAACTTAATTGTCAGACCTCATGTATTACATTGCTTCTTTTCAGCTACATTTTCTCTCCCTTTGTAATGAGGTTCTATTGGGGAAAAGTAAAACTTGAGGGGATCACTAAATGAGTTTGCCCATGAGGAATGAAAAGCTTTGAGAGAATTAATTAAATGAATTATAGGATGAAATGAGTAACAAGGTTCTCATGCTAACTTAAAGGCAATATCAGTGGAAACCAATATTTGAAGAACCCTGTTTTTCGGTTAAAAATGCTAAAAATATGAAAGAAGAGGATTTTGCAATAGGAATTTACATTTAAAAGAGAAAAGCATAAGTATCTTAACTATAAAATGCATATCCTTTAAGTGGAAATTTTAGGGCACCTGTGGGTAGCCCTGGACCATCCGGATGAAAAGGAAAAACAATTGCTACCCCCATGCAATGTGATGAACCCTCAGGGTAACTGACTGGGTCTTTCACTTTTCTTCCCAATTTTAGGGGTCACAGCACAGGCATAGGTATAATGCCAGGGGATGATTACAGCAGATCGCAATCTGGCTGGGTGAGTTTCTGTGTCATCCTTCAAAGGGACAGGGACCAGACAAGACGACCTCTCTTGTTGCCTTCCAATTAACTCAATCAGTGTCTAGCAGATATCTTCAGGGGTGCAAGCCACCCACTCTTTCCAAATCCTGACTGGGAATCAGGCTGCAGATGGTGGATAATGAACAAGCAGGACTTACCTTTCGGTGGGTCATCATTTTTGATTTACAGCTGGTTTCTAAATATTATCTTCTCTCCCAATACTCTGCAACCCCAGAAAAGACGAGTTGGCTCTCCCTCTGCATACCCGCAGGGCCAGATACGGTGCCCAAACATGTCTTAGGTTAGTATCAATATTTGTTCAACCACCCTGAACCTAGTTAGCCTGCATAACACCTTCCCGCATCGCTTGTGCTTTAATATTCTAAGAAACGCCACTCTAGGAAACTATTATGGGATAGAATACAGAACCGCTGGGAAAGCTTTTGTCAAATAAACTAAAGCTATGCCTTCTACTTTCATGTTTAAATAAATGTATATAAAAGGTAGAGGAGATAGGAGTGTTTTGGTTTTTCTTTTCACATAGACTGGTAGGATAATTTCCCTAATAGAGGAAATAGAACATTTCCCTAATAGAGGAAATAGACTAACTGCATTAAACGGTGTTGAAACAACAGATCTGAGATGAGGTAACTGCTTATTTCAAACCCTCCATAAATCAGGAACCTGTGGCTGTATTTTATCACTTCTTAAATAATCAATAAAACATTATTCATTAAGCTGAACTCATACACACTGTTGGGTAAGATCAAAAATGGTAGCCTTTGACTAGAAACACAGATTACAATGGAAAGGGAGGAGATCTGTTTGACACGTCTTTTTGTATTTTTAAATCTAACTAATATAAACTGTAATGCCCTTTGACGTTACATACAAACTAAATTATAGCTCGTGATTCAGTGTGAGTCCTGTCTAGACCTAGGAAACTTTCCAAGACAAAAGTGAAATTCTGGCCCTGTAAGGACTAAATTAACCACCAAGGATCTGTTCTGGCAAGAAGCCGAGTTTCACCTTGAGAGATGGAACACGACCCATTAAAATCTCTCAGCATTATCCCTGCACATGAACGTAAAGAAAATAGTTTCATCTTTACACTTTCAATGCATGCAAATGCAAAAGAGAACTGAAAATATTTTCATCTTTAAACTTTCATCACAGGCTTTGCCTATCAAATTTTGTGAGAAAAATTATTAATAGAAATTTGATATATTTAGAACCAATGTGAAAATCACAGCCTGAGATGCACTTTAAATTTACGTCTAACAAATCTGCTTTTCGAATTCTGTTCTCAGTGGTTTATTTTTACTCCTCAAATGTGTTACTTGCATCAAGAATGTGGATGGAAAACAGGAAGCTATATAATAAAGGAAACATTTAGACATAATGACTCAAGTGTACAAATATTCATAAACAGCCTTCTTTTTAGAAGCTGACAGAAATAGACTTAACACTTACGGGGATCTATTATGAGGCAATCACTATGCTAGACAAAGTGGAAATGCTCATAGCTAATCCCTGAAATAACTCCATGAGGCAAGTTTTATTATTCCCATGTTTTTTAGGTAAGAACACTGAGTCTCCGATTAAATCACCTGCCCATTATCCAACATGTAGTAAGCTGAAGAGCCAAGATTCCAAACTGTGTCTGTCTATTCAAATGGTCTTACTTTTTTCATTACAACTCAAGTTTAAACAACAAAGAATGTGCCCAGATACAGCACAATGGATCTAGATTGAGACATAAGCCTATTGCCAGGTCCTCGGAGCGACCCATCTCAGTTACAACACTGTCAGCACTTGGCCGTAGACTTTCTCTGACAGTCTTATGTGTTTGGCTTCTGAATGAAGTGGCGATTTTTAAATGTGAGTTTTTCTAGTCCTTCAGTCAAATGTTTCTAAGAGTGAGACAGACTCGGGCAGGGGGGTCATCTGGTAAATCACCCCCTCTTTCAGAGCCAAGCTTCTTAGAAGAGCATGTAATGCTTCCACTTTCTCATCGCCATTCACACCTTGATTCCTGTAGTTGAACTTCTTTCTCAAGCACACACCAAGGCTATCTGGGCAGAGGCCACTAACCGGACCTCCACACGAACTCACTGCCTTTGCCACAGTATTAGAATAGTGATTTTTAGCAGACACATTCTTGATGAAAATAGAGACTTGATTTTCCAACCTCCTTTGTGCCTAAATATAGCTGCCAATAGGATGTAAACAAATGTATAGAGTGGCAACTTTGGGTAGGCTGACCAGATGTCCCATTTTAAATGCAACAAAAAACCATGGGACTGTCCTGTTTCAAACAGTATGTATAGTCAGCCTCCTGACACCTTGAATTCAGCCCAGTGAGACCAGGCTGACCATATGTACTGTTTGAAACGGGACAGTGCCATTGTTTTCTGTCCCATTTAAAATGGGACGTCTGATCAGCCTAACTTTGGGGAACCTTTCTTAAAGCATGTGGGCATGTGTCCTTTGTATCTATCATTTTTCATTTTTTCCTCCATCCCGCATCTAACTGGAGCCTCTACCCACCATCTGGAACCAGGAGGAATTACAGCCACATTCTAGAGATGACAAAAGTGTAAATTAGAAGCATAGTAAAGCAGCACCATTACACCATTCCTAAACAGCCTCCTCTGGACTTTACCGGAAAGAACAATGGAGTTCTATCTTGTTCATACAAGTGTTATCTACCCTCTCTGCTACTTATAACTACATATAATCCTAAATGACATACAACCATGATCTTTTTGTACTTGAACCCAAGGACAGTAACCAACTCACCACATTTTTAACTTTTAATTTTACCTGTCTTTATGAGGTAGCATGTAACAGCAGGAAATGTGTAAAATTTGTAGAAATTTCTTTACTTACTAGCTCTGTTATCTATGGCAAATAAATGACTTAACCTTTTTTGGCCTCAGTATCTTCATCAGCGAAGGAGGGGAAAATGACCTCCTCCCTCAAACTGTCGTTATAAGGAGTCAATGAAATAGAAACTACAATTTCATGTGTCCTTTTTTACAGGATGCAAATCATTTGGGATTAGAGCATTTATGCCTTTAATTTGACAACACCTATCAGCCCAAGTACCTCTTTTCTCGTTTTACCTACTCACCGGATGAATGGACATCAAATAAATCAACTGTCAATTATAAAATCAACAAGGAAAAAAGAAAGCCTTCGAAGGCACTCTTCTTTTGTTACTGCTTCTAACATTATCTCTGCATCCTACCTGATTTGAAAACCATGTCATTCGTGGTCCACAGGGCAGGGACCATGTTTATTTTCATTCATCATTTTCATTCCATGCGCATGGTAATATCCCAGTAAATGTGAACGTCCCCTACCTCACCATTGCGTGATGACCATTCCTGTAGCGAATAAGCCATTCCTCTACCATGTAATAAATCATGGAGAGTAGATTTAGGCCCTAACCCTACAGGCTACCTCTTGTGGCAACCTCTTGTCTTTTATTTTTTAAGTACCATCCTAGAGCCAATTATGGTCCTTGATAAGAACACATTCTTATTCCACACACAGCCTAAAAATGTGATAAATAAATAAAATAGACTCAAGAGCTCTCGAAAATTATTATAATTAGCATGTAGGACTTCTGTTGGTCAACTGGAGGTAGTGGTCTAATTTATAAAAACAGATTAACATGCCGTGTTTTCGAACTATGTGACTGTTTTTCACTTTTTTTTTTTCAGATAAATTCACAGACAGTGTAATTTTTGGCACTTTTCACTTCGCAAATGTTATTTGGCTCACAGAATTAGCTCTCCCTGCCTCCAGAGATCAGATTATATCTAGCCAAGTTATGTGGGAGACTAAGTTAGGCCCACTGCCTCTCGTTTCTGCAGTTCTCGATCCCTTTCTCCTCTCGGCAGTCATCTTCCTTTCTCCTCACCTCTGCCAACTGATGTCTGATCCCAGTGAGATGCACCGCTTCATGAAAGGGTACCAGTGACTAATGATGTTCATGGTGTTCCTACCCTGTGTGTATTTTCTTGACATGCCTTCACTTCTAGAATGTACGCATGTCATCAGCATGTTATATGTAGGAAAGAATCACTGAATTTAGGGGGCCATTTGTTTCCATTATCCCAATGATAATCCTCTTCTCAGATTTCCCAGTCAACAACAACAACAGCAACAACAAGAGGGGGGGAGTACTAACTCCAGCCAAATTCTACAACCAGTCACTTGAAATTAAATATGTAAAAATATTTAACTTTCTAAGAATTCCCCATGTATTATTTTATTTAACTATTTCTATCTTCCTTCAAAAGTAAAAATTCACTATTAAAGAATATACAAAAAGGAAAAAACATTATCAAATCAATTATTATCTTTTCCTCCCAACCTAATTAAAAGAAATTGCCCTTGAACACCTTTTATTCCTGTTACATTCACAAAATGATAAGAAAATTTTTTATTCTTTTTGATCAATTTTATAAGTGGTATTTCATCTCAAGGTCTTTGCCAATTAATCTATTTATTATATTTTTGTTCTTTTTTTAACTTCATCATAATCATCCCTAGCTTTTACTTGCTATACATACATATACTTGTGTGCTTAAATAATTTGTAGACCTTTCATTTTATTTTTGGATATTTGATCTCTTCTCTTCCACATATTTGTAAATCATCAGACACCAATAACTTTAAACCAAGGTCTAGAAATAATTAAGCTTAGTGAGTAGGGCATGTCAAAAGCCACGGTATGACCAAAAGCTAGGTCTCCTGGGTTCAAACATTTAGCCAAGCTATGAATACAAAGTAAAAGTTCTTGAATGAAATTGAAAGTTCTACTCCGGTGAACACAGAAATAATAAGAATGTAAAACATCCTTACGGCTGATGTGGAGAAAGTTTTAATGTTCTAGATAGAAGATCATACAAGCTATATTATTTCCTTAAGCCAAAGCCTAATCCAGAGCAAGACCCTAACTATACATTGAGAGAGGTGGGGAAGATGCAGAAAAAAAAGTTTGAAGCTAGTAGAGGTTGGCTTATGAGGTTTAAGGATAAAAGCCATTTCCATAATACTAAAGTGCAAGGTGAAGAAGCAATGCTGATGTAGAAGCTGCAGCAAGTTAATCGAGATTTAGCTAAGATGATTAATGAAGGGGCCTATACTAAACAAAAGATTTTTAATACAAATGAAACAGTTTTATATTGGAAGAAGATACCATCAATGACTGTCATAGCTACAGAGAGAAGTCACTGGCTGGCTTCTAAGCTTCAAGGAACAGGCTGACTCCCTTATTAGGGGCTAATGCAGTTGGTGACTTTAAGTTAAAGCCAATGATAATTTACCATTTTAAAAATCCTAGGGCCTTTAAGAATCATGCTAAATCTACTCTGCTTGTGCTCTGTGAATGAAGCTACACAACATGGATAATAGCACATTTGTGTACAACACGGTTTATTGGGTATTTTAAGCCCACTGTTGAGACAACCTGCTCACAGGAAAAGATTCTTTTCAAAATATCACCGCTCATCTACCTGGACACCCAAGAGGTCTGATGGTGATGCACAAGATCAATGCTGTTTTCATACCTGCTAACACAATATGCATTCCATAGCCCATGTATCATGGAATAATTCCAACTTTCGCATCCTACTATTAAGAACCGCATTTTGTAAGGCTATAGTACCATAGATAGTGATTCCTCTGATGGATCTGGGCAAAGTAAATTAAAGACCTTCTGGAAATGATTTACCATTCTCAATGCCATTGAGAACATTCATGATTTATGGGAAGAGGTCAAAATATCAACATTCACATGAGTTTGGAAGAAATTGATTCCAACCCACATGGATGACCTTGAGGGGTTCAAGACTTCAGTGGAGGAAGTAACTGCAGATGTGGTAGAAATAGCAAGCGAATTAAAATTAGAAGTAGAGCCTGAAGATGTGACTAAATTGCTGCAATCTCATGATAAAACTTTACCAGATGAGGAGTGGCGTCATCTGGATGAGCAAAGAAAGTGGTTTCTTGAGATGGAGTCTATTCCTGGTGAAAGTGCTTTGAATATTGTTTAAATGAAAAAGGACTTAGGATATTGCAGAAACTTAGTTGATAAAGCAGTGGCAAGGGTTTGAGAGGATTGACTCCAATTTGTAAAGAAGTTCTACTCTGAGTAAAATGCTATCAAACAGCATTGCACGCTACAGAGAAATTACTTACGAAAGGAAGAGTCAGTCGATGCAGCAAACTTCATCACTGCCTTATTTTAAGAAATTGCCACAGCCACCCCACCTTCAGTTACCACCACACTGATCAGTCAGCAGCCAGCAAAAGATTATGACTTGCTGAAGGCTTAGATGATTGTTAGCATTTTATAGCAATAACCTATTTCTTAATTCAAGTAGGTATAATACATTGTTGCTGTTGTTTAGACACAATGCTATTGCACACTTAACAGACTACAGTAGAGTGTAAAGATAACTTTTATATGCACTGGAAAACCAAAAAGTTTGTGACTCACTTTATTGCAATATTCACTTTATTATGTGGTTTTAAACTAACCCCACAACTCTTTGGTATGCCGGTATATGCTTTTTAACATTTCCCATTCTACTTATAATAACTGCATCTTCCTGAATATTTCCCTTATTTCAGTCATCCAAATATTCCTTATGCCCTAGAATATGGAGGAAATTGATTTTTCCCCATCTACTGCAATAATAAAATATAATTACATTAAAGGACATAAAGAATGAATTATATTTTACCCTTCAGATAGGCTTTATCATAACAATACAATTAAATATACAATTAGTAGCAGACCAAGAAAGAATTTAGACTAATTAGGCCTTGACTCTAGAAGATGAGTTCAGATTATGCCTGTGAGACAGCAATCAGGTCAATTGAGTCAATTTAAAACAAAAAGAAAATAAATCAATTCAGAGACAGACAAAAAAAAAAAAAACCCAACAGTTTTGCTTTTCAGCTGATGTAAAGCAGCCTTATTAAATATAAGCCATTTTGCACATAGAAATAGATTTCATATTTTCCAGAGCATATTCAAAACCTTATAACATATTTTTATCTTCTTTTTTATTTTTATTTTAAATGTATTGGGGTGACATTAGTTAGTAAAAATTAACATAGGTTCCGGATGTACAATTCTACCATACGTCATCTATGTGTTACATGATGAGTTCACCACCCAGAGTCAGTTCTCTTTCCTTCACCACATATTTGATGCCCCCTCCCTCTTCCTCTGCCCCCTCCCCACTTACCCTCAGGTAACCACTAAACTACCGACTGTGTCCATGAGTTTTTGTTTCTTTGTTGCTTTCAGTTTTATGTTCCGCATAAACATAATTTTTTATGAGTGAAGTCACATGGTTCTTGGTTTTTTCTGTCTGGCTTATATCGCTAAGCATGATGATCTCCAGGTCCATCCATGTTATCATAAATGGCCCTATTTCATCTTTTCTTACAGCTGAGTAATATTCCATTGTGTGTATGTACCACAGCTTCTCTATCCAGTCATCTGTCACAGGGCACTTTGGTTGTTTCCATGACTTGGCCACTGTAAACTCTGCTGCTATGAATATTAGGGTGCATATATCTTTGTGGACTAAGGTTTTTAGGGGATAGATACCCAGAAGGGGGATTGCTGGGTCATACAGTAACTCTATCCTTAATTTTCTGAGGAAGCTCCACCCTATCCTCCATAGCAGTTGTACCAGTTTGCACTCCCACCAGCAGTGTACCAGAGTTCCTTTTTCTCCACATCCTCTCCAGCACTTGTTATTCCTGGTCTTGTTGATAACAGCCATTCTCACAGGTGTGAGGTGGTGTCTCATTGCGGTTTTGGTTTGTATTTCCCCAATAGCTAGTGAAGTTGAGCATGTTTTTGTCTATCTGTTGGCCATGTGTATGTCTTCATGAGAGAAGTATCTGTTCAGGTAACATATGGCATTCTAAACTTGAAACAGGCTTTTCTGAACTACTTACATGATCAAGTGAGAGGAAAAGAAGAACAAACAGGAAAGAAGAATGGCATCACACATGGTAGAAATTACCACAGGTAGGAAAACAAGATATTCTGTGTCTAGAGTATACTTAGCTTTTCTACAATATGATTTGCAGATAGATATATAATCAGATATAAACATGTTCTAAGATAATCACTATAAACATATTAGGTATACTACAATTACCTTGCATTTTCTGGTTGTCAGAAGCCATACTGAAAGATAAGATAGCCTTCTGATGTGCAAAAGACCACCACCACCACCACCAAGAAAATGGCAACAAAACACAACAGAGTAATTACTATTCAGTGGAAGAACAACGGAAGCATTTTTTCTCTGGCTATAATTAGTTGATAATTACGGCCCTGCAAACACGACAACACATAAAGAAACAGCAGAAAACTCCCAGCCGACTTCCATGTTGCAAATTTACGGTGTCTCCGAGCTCTGTATCTTCATTGCACTGACAGACAATGGGGACACGACAGCTCTTAGGCGGCTGCTCCCTTCATCAAAACCAGCACCCAGACCAGATGCACAGGTTAATGTTCCACAACAGCTCATTTTTTTAATGTTAGAACCCCAGAGAGCATGACAAATCACAGGTTTCAAACATAAATAACTAAAACAAAACAAACAAAAAAAATCAGGAGAAAGCAGCTTCTTGCTTGTGACAAATAAGCCTAAAGAAAGAGGGAAATGCTCTAAAATATGTGGATATTATCTGATATCATGACTTGCAAAAATTACTTTACTGTAGTGGAACAGAAAGTGTGAGTCGCCTTCTGCTACTTCGTCAGTCACTTCCGTTTTCTACAGTGACTTTCTAGAGAAGATGTGCTGCATAGGTTATGTCATACAGACTCAGAGATTACTTTATCTGGAAAAGAAAAAGGATGAAGACTATTAATTTATTCAAAGAGTCGAATCACTAACCAAAATTTTCAACTGGCAGTTTGGAGTGTGAAATTCATTATTTTATTTATTTAATTCCAAAACTGGTCCGTGTAAGGGCCTATTCTTAAAGATGTTGGTAATGATACTCGACCTTTCGTAAAGAGTACAACCAAGAAATGCCCATCACTGGCACAATCAAAGTGTGTACGGAAATTTATTTTCACTTACTAAATATGGAGATCCCTTACTTCCTAAGGAGAAATCTACCTTGAGGTACCTCCATAGATGAATAGCGTATCTATTCGCAGCAACATTTTTAACTAAGTGCTTCATATTTGCCTTTGCATTTAGTGTTTTCTCATGTGGTTGCCTTAGCCAATATATTGCGATTGCACCAGCATTTTATTTAAAATATTGCTTCTCTTTTTCATGAAAGATTACGGCTATAAGCCCTAGAAGTGAATCAGGTATGTGTTCAGGTGGTTGTGCCAAGGAAATCAGAGGGTAAACAGAAATTTGCCAAGTCAGAGACGACCTCCGGAGCGAGGGCTGCACTGATGGTCACAGGAACATATGGTAAGAGCGGCCCGGAGTCCAAACGGGTGAAGGTGAATGGGGGAAGCAGCAGCGATGTCCCCGAAAGGGAGCTGCAGACAGGAAGACGGGGATGACTGGTGACTTGGCGGGGAGAATCTGGGGCTCTGAGAAGAATGACTTGCCATGAATGTCAGGGGACGCCGGCTGCTTTGCTAGATACAAAATGTGCATCAGATGCCTTTCCTGCAGGGGTGCACGGAGGAAATTTGAGGTTCTCATTACCTCCTGAAGACCACTAGGGTGCCACTTGATAAATGACAGTGCCAGTGTTCTAAATGGAGCCCAAGCATCTGCCAGAACAAATGTAGGTCCTAAAGTTACCAGCTTATTAAAATAGAGGGTTGCCCGCACCCAAAGAATGTGTCTTGAGTGGTAATGACTTGTCCATCTCGTACATGCAGTTATTATAGTAGAGAGAGACAGACCGACACAGAGACAGAGAGATACGCTCAAGCATAGCACACAGTCCCTAATGACACTACATTTCTACATGCTTACTTGAAGAAACCGAACTTGAGATGTCACGTTTAGAATAACTGAGTATCTTCACTTGCTATCTGGTTTCTTCGTCTACATCTACTTTGACTTACATTCACATCACAGACGTCCTTCCAGAGTTTGTCTTTCTGCCTTCCACACTATATTCATATTTTACTATTTATTTTACTTGACAGTTAACATGCATTTTATACTAAACATTCACATTGTCTTTACTGGTTTAGAGGAGACGGCCTCCCCAGACCACTTTTTTAAAGTCCTGTTGTAACTAAGGGAGCGGTCAGCTGGAGGCAGGGACCCACACGCTGAGTTCTTCCGACATTGATTTCCATGCAGGACCGAGGAAAATGCATTCTCTCTCCTCCTTGCTGAGGAGCTCTGAAGGAGAAACTGACTTGCAATGTCTTCTGTCGGTCTGCAGGACTGTGCTCAAAAGCTCAGCCCTTAAATGATCGTTCAAAGTGCCCTGCTCATGCTAATTATGCGTTGCCATCAGGTGAAAAATAGCCCCTTGGGCACAGCTTGTGGGTAAAGGAACCATTAGGGAGGCTAGCTGAATTCCATTTAAAAAAATGCAACTCTATAACAGATAAACATCAATTTTAATCAGGCTATTAATCATGATGCTAAAATTGAACATATAATTACAGGAAACAGGTTTTGGGGGAAGAGATGGAGACAGAGATTGCGAATGGGCACACCTGAGCGTCACGCTTCCGCATCGCGGTGCGTGCTTCGGCTGAGGCTGAGTTTGCGTCCGGAACCAGAAGTGCCTGGTATTTGTAAACATCCTTTCAAAGGAGACTCGCAGATCGGAAGTGCAATGCTTCCACAGTGGTGCTTTAAAAGACTTGTGGTATGAGGGCTGCCTGGAAAGTATCCAGCCATGTAATATGACAATGTCACATTGACAATGGCTGGGTGTTTTTTCCAGACAGCCCTAGTACATGCAAAATGCTGCTATTATTTCCAGCATCTGGCACTTATGGGGCCAGGTTCATGACCGCAGGAACGAGGAACTGGGAACATCCAGGGGAGGGAACTCAGGTTGCTAGAGTCCTGGGTAGCCTCTCTGCATCTGATCAGTGTCTGTCTGCTTGCTGGGAACTTAAAAGGGCTGCACAGTGAAGGGCTGTGTTCTCTTTTCCCCACTACGCATTTCCCCCGGAAACCCAGAGTAGTCAAAGCGATGTTTAAACCAGTGGTTTGCAATGTATGGTCCCTGAATCAGCAACAGTAGTAGCTCCTGCCAGGTAATTTGTTAGTAAAGTCAACCTTCAGGTCTATGCTGACCGGATGTCCCATTTTAAATGGGACAGAAAACAAGAACACTGTCCTGTTTCAAACAGTCCGTCTGGTCAGCCTAGTTTCAGTGGACTAAATTCAAGGTGTCTGCGGGCTGACCATAGGTACTGTGGGAAATGGGACAGTATCATTGTTTTCTGACCCACTTAACACGGGACGTCTGGTCAGCCTACTCTAGGCTCACCCCAGTTCTCTGCATGAGAACTCTGGGCTGGGCACAGGCAATCTGTTTTAACAAAGTGATTCCAATTTGCTGTAAAACTGCAGCCACTGGTTTAAACCACAAGCAATTGGGTGTAGTTACTCTCAGATTTGGCCATTCATTAATCTGCATCCGGCTGTGTCCCCGACTTTAGCGTCACAGCCCTTACATTTCAAGCAGTTTCAACCACAGTGGTGGAAAATCAAACTAATTTTCTGATTGTGGGGAAAAAAAAGCCTCCATGTAAATTATCAGGTAAATTTCCCATCTTAGCCACAAATAGTCTATTCACGCTGTCTGTGCTGTTTCAGTGACTCAGAGAAACTGAACAGCATCTGTCCACTGTCGACGTAACGCCCAGCCACAGCGTGTACCCTTTTATTCCTCGGGGCCCTTCTGCAGCACTGCCCCTCAGCCCAGAAGATTCCAGTTCTTTCCTCCTTCCTCATTCTCTCTCTCCTCTTCTCCCCTATGAGGTCCGCTCTGTAGAAGTTACATCAGCCTTCCCTGCGGTCTGGTTTGAACTGCAGAACGTGCTTTCACGGTCGTACAGAACCCTCGTGTCTCCTCTCCCCTCCCAGAAGCAGAAGGAAGCTGGAAGGCGGGTGCTGGGCAGGGTCACACGGCCACGCGGCGTTTATCTCCCGGCAGTTCTCCTCTCCGCTTGGTTTCACGTCTTTACTTGATTCTGTGCTTTCTCCTTCTACCTGTGATGAAACGTGGCCTCTTTTTCTACTTCCTTTCTGATCAATATCTGAAAAATTGCAGTAACAGTTTCCCTGGTAACAGCTACCCTCCCACTGGCCTATCATATTCTTTTGCCTGGTTTGGTCTGTTCTAATAAGAGATGGTTATGATAGAGCAGAAAGGTCACTGCAGGACAAGAGATGTATACGTTCCAGGAATAATTCTAGCAACTTACAGACTTGTCAGCACACGCCACCTAAAAGTCTAAGCTACAGTCTGCTGGTCTGGAAAACGGGGTGAATAATTACCCCTGACCTGCAAGCTCTATACCCTTCGTGAGAAGATCAACGTTAAAAGTGGATGTGATATCATTGTGAATATGCAGAGAGCTGTGTACCATCAGCTTACTAGACTCAAAGTGAGAACCAATAAAACTAGGATTTGAAAGCCATCACAAGTCTCCTTTAGAGTAACAGTGGCCTTTTCATCTAGACCAGAGGTGTCCAACCTTTGGGCTTCCCTGGGCCATACCAGAAGAAGAATTGTCTTGGGCCACACATAGAATACACTGACCCTAATGATAGCTGATGAGCTGAAAAGAAAAACTCACAAAAAAATCTCATGATGTTTTAAGAATTTGTGTTGGGCTGCATTCAATGCCATCCTGGCCCGCAGGTTGGGCAGGTCTGATCTCGAGTTAGAAGTGCCACAAACGATTCAGGCAGCTGGATCCAACTGACTAGTTAGTAAGGGTTTGTAATAAAAAGCAACTGGTAGTTGTTCTGTTTTGATAAAAAGGTTCTAAGTAGAGACACTTAGAAAATATGGCCCATTTCCATATTTAGAGGAAAATTGGAAAAGTTAACCTACCAAAGACCGCATGACCTATAAGAACCATAGAAAGGGATGTGGGGTCAGCGATCGCAAATAGAAATGTCTACTACTGTAAAGTAGGTTTCATGGTTCATCAATAATGCATTAACAGACGATGGGGTGGAATCACACCCATAAGAAATTACTTTGGATCATTAAGAGCAGTATAGAGTTCCATCAGTTTAAATGGCCCCTGGAAATAAAGCATAGTATTTACTTCCCCAGCTTTTCTTTAAGTCTTAGGAAAAAATTATCAGTTTGGAACTCAGAAATCACCAAAATAAAGAGGCTAAAATAAGACAGAATGTCTGAGCTCTTTTTATTACTGAAATCACATAAGAAATGAAAAACAAAACAAAACAAAAACAGCCCTGGGCACCAGCAGTGTTAATTATCTACATTACTTTCCCTTGTATATAATCTTCAAAGATATCAGCCTATTAACCTTGTAGAATGCATTCCATAGACATTTTGCTCAGCATGAGTTTGCAACCAATCCCAATTGTTAGTGTCAATTTCCCAGGTTTAGTTCTCCTAAGGTCACTTTGTTCAGTTACCAAAGAGCAGAGTCCTTCAGCAAGGCCGGTCTTTAAAGTTAACATACTGTCATCACGAAGACCTATTTTCCAATTCAGAATATAAATGTCTTTTTTTGTGATACATGACAAATGTTAGCAAACAAGAAAACACAATTCATGTTAATTTATATTTTTCTTCTGAAAAAAATTACATCACTTATTCTAATATATGAAAATAAATCGTGTTCATTCTTAACCAGTATACTATGCTATTCCCAGGAATTCTGTTATTCTGAGATTTAAAAAACATAACATATAAACATAAAGCTATTTTTTGAAAGAAACAGAAACATCAGTGTTTGCCCTAAAATATGCCCTAAAATAGTGTCTCTCACTGTGTGGTCCACAAGTTACATGCAACAGAATTAACTAGGATACTTGTTTCATAAACTCTCATTTATTTCCCCCAAAATGGCATAGGATTGACTGTTTTTAAGAGTAGGATGCCATAAATAAAAGGCATCAACATAAGATTTAGGTTTTATTTATCGAACAATCTAGCATTTAAAATAAAATATTCTCTTAGGAAACACTTAGACATGACTAATTAAAATGGGGGCCTTCAAAAGGTCAGTTTGCATGCTCAGCTAAACTCCGTGTGAACTAGTTTCTACAATCACAAACCCCTGTTTCTGGATTCCCAGCAGGAGAGAACCTGTGAATAGCAGCCCTCTCTCTCAATAATATTCAGTCTTCGCATTGGAGTGATTATGAAGCAGCATAAAATTAATGCCATAACCTCCTCAGATAAAGGCTAGGAGCCTTTAGCCATGACCCAATTGTCCGAATGAATGGCGATCCAGATGAAATAAACAAAGATGCAAAATTGTACACAAGTTTACACAGTGAAGGAGAGGACTGAGGTTATTGAACATATGTTGCTATAGCTGGGGAAGTTGGAACAATAAAGTAAGACACCCATAAATAACAACCCCCAAATTTCTGGGAAGCTAGGTTCCCTCATTAAAGTTGCCCCATATATAAAACATATACCAAGTTAAAAAAAAAAAAATCGGACAATCTTTGCTTAAATGAGCAAGACAAAACTTTTCCTATTTCAATTCAATAGATGGATATTTTTACAAAATACATGTTCTACCTTTCATTAAAAGTGGATATTGCCATTAAAACAAAACAAAACAAAACAAAACAAAACAAAAAACAAACCATCGACGTAATCTACAAATAACAATTTAAAACAAAATAAAATGATTGATATATTGTTAACATTAAACTCTTCACATCATCTTTAAAAGAATTTAAGTTTGTCCCAGTTCTTTTCAGCATGAATGAGTTAAGATTTTAAAGACCAAAATTTACACAAAACTAAATTCTAATCACATAACTGATTTCAGGAGCTAATAAATAAATTTGAGGGAGAATTATCTTTGTTAAATACCTCTATAGATGAAGGAACAAACAACACGAGTGGATCAATGTGGGAAAGGCACATGCCCATTTTAAGCTTCTTGTTCATCGTGATTTATAGGACTGTGTCTACACGCCAAATTTCATAGAATTATCCTTAAAAAGTGTAAGTTCAGTAAATATCAGCAATCATCTTACTTCCCAGAACAAAAATGGAATTTTAAAGTGACCTTGATATCTATTAGTAAAGCTCCAGATTGGGTAATAATTTATCCAGGTTTTCAAAATGTGGTGTTTACCAAAAAAGGAAACAAATGACCAGGGGATGACTGAGACGACCTTCATTGAGTCAAGTCTCTGACAGTGGTGATACACTGGGCCAGCCTGTCATCACACTGACCTACCTGCCTCATAGGACTTGGTGGTGTTTACAACAGCAGTATTTAAGATGATCATGTATCAAGGCTCCTGGTTATTTCCCATTAATAAATATAGCAGATTGGTTAACAGAAACCTGCTGACTGAATGTTTATACACCACGCTCCTTTAAGTTAAAAATAAACTATCTAGAAGATGCCACCTCATTGAGATTCACAGCATTCCCATTTCTCCATTTTGGGTCTAGGGGGTACTGAGAATGCATGGCATAGAATCCGACGGCTACGACTGTCCTTTTAAAGTATTCTTCAAAAAGAATACCTCTCTTAACATGAACATTGTATTCATTACCAGCAAATACACATTCAATTCGTCATTCCAGAAACATTTTTGGAGCACCAATTGGGGTCTGGCTCAACTCTACACCCTGTCCAGCCCTGAGCTCACCCTCTTGCCTCTTCAAGACATGCCATCAGGATAGGAAATGCTCTGTTCTCTCCCCTTGAGTGGGACAGTAAAATTGGATGTTTTAAAATTGCAATTTGTTTACTAAAAAAACAAAAGTTCAAATCAAACTCTTGACCAATGGTGTACAAGCTTCTGGCTTCCCTGGGCCACACTGGAGGAAGAAGAACTGTCCTGGGCCACAGACGAAATACACCCACACTAACGATAGCTGACAAGCTGAAAAGAGTTCCATGCATAATTTTCATAATGTTTTAGGAAAGTTACGAATTTATGTTGGGCCACATTCAAAACTGTCCTGGGCTGCATGTGGCCCTTGGGCCGCGGGTTAGACAAGCTTGCTCTAGACTATAAGAATGGTTATTAATTCTGAAGATTCCCTACCCCCGCCCTATGAGTTATTATCAGAACACAGTTAATAAATTCTTGAGATAGTCACAGTTCATAATTCTCCTAGCTTTTTTTTTGGCAGTCTAAAGGTTAGAATTTAATCAGAATTGCCACACTAAAGCTCTTAATTTTTGTAAATATTTCGATGTTGTGATTAGCATTGTAAAGATGGCTTAAATTGAATGGCCTAAGAACATCATTTGTGATGTGTCCTTTTTCATTTGCAGATTTTTATGTTTAATCTGGAATTAATAGTACAATGGCACATAGTCTGAACTTCTCATTATTTATTTTAAATATCAATCCTAAACACCTCCAACTCAAGTTAAAACACACACACAAACACACACTTTAGATTTCTTTAAATACCAAGCCATGCTCCATGGTCCATGAATATATCATCAGGTCGGCAGCCAGCGGTGTGCAAACTTATCAATAACCTGTGAGTAACAAAACTAAAAGACTGCTCCAATCTGAAGTCTACTGACAACTCTCTGAAGCTAGAACCCTTCCGTCTATCAAGCATAGATTTATTCATGATTTTTGACCTTAAGAGATTTAGAGGGAAAGTACTGAAAATTGAAGCCTTAATCTCTGGATTAAAAACTACTTCTAGAACATGAAAAATTATTCCAGAATCTGTAACCAGCACTAAGATAGTGTAAAACAACAAAAGAACTCAAAATGGTCCGCGCCATCTCTTCTCCCTTAAACAACAATGTCAATTTTCATGTGGCTGGAGCATGATATGACAAAAAGATACATTTTATGTCCACACTAAAAGTAGGAAAAAAAGGGATAACGAATATTGAGCAAGTCTATTTACCACATAGAAGTGTATCTAACCGGAAACAGTGTTGGAAAGAGATTCAGGACGGTCTTCTCTGGGGATAAGTTTACACCTCCGGAAAAGCTGTACAAAGAAAGTGCTTCTATGTGCAGAGCCAAAGGACATCACACTCTAAGTTCTACATTAAAGAATGTCTTGGAATTTTTTTCCAGATTTACACAGCGCCAAGTCCACTGTCTTCGGCCTGTCATGCATTATATTGGGATTAATATTATAGAAGCTTTTTTCCCATTGTGTAGTCAGTGTTCATCACCTTCCTGGATGCAAAGAGAATGGCCAAGGACAGATTCGAAGGGTATAACTCAGGATTAAGGAAGAAAGGCTTTGGCATTTATACCTTACCAGACATCAGGGAAATTTCTAATGGGGAAGGCACGATAGCTCCAAATACCCAAGTAAGTTAGTCTGGAAGTGTAAGGGACACGAAACCTGGGTAAAAGTAGGAACATTTTCCCTCTACTTTGGGGAGGGGGGCAGATGTGGTTATGTCCACCTCATGAGGAGCAGGGAATCACTTCAGTGTGTCCCCATGCCCACTCCTAGAATGAACTAGAATGATGAGTTCAAGCCAGGAGTAACTGCAAGGCTTGGGCCTCCTGGGCGTCAGCAGGGGTGGTACAGAACTCGGGCTTCTGAAACCAAGCCATGCTGGCTCTGTGCGAATCTCAGCTCCTGCCTGATAACACACCCGTGTAGAGAACGAGGCCAAAGGAAGCAATTTGCTTCAATGATACGAGGTTCATTTAAGCCAACTCCCTCATGTACCCAAGGGTGAGGGGTCAGGGTTCGCTGTGGCAGATGACTGGCATCTGTATGAAAGGTCAGGGCACTCCAGAGGCCTGGGGCTGTTGACAAGAGCCTCACCTGTCAGGTGAGACCGGGAAGGGCCTCCAAGAAGGATTTCTTTTAGAGAAACGGGGATAAGAAAGAACAGCCTTGGTGGTAACTTGAAGTCAATTTCAGTCTAGGTAGTCCCATGGAAGAACATTCCAGAGGCTGGTTTGACTGCCTCAGAGAGGCTAGGTAGGGATCTAGAGGAGTCACTTGGAGAGCTGAAAAGGGATCAATATACAGAAGCACCAAAATGCCAGAATGATCAGTTTCTACCCTCTAGCCCTTTGCTACCCAAGGTGTGATCTGGGGGCCAGGGGCAGCAACGCCACATGGGAACTAACAGAAATGTGGCTTCAGGATCCACCTCAGACCTCTTAATTCAGAGTCTGCAAGGCCCATGAGTGATTCCTGGACACGATGATGTTGTACAAGTACCGCTCCAGCATTGAACCAAACCTTCTGGGGCACTAAAGCTGAAGATGAGCTCAGGAACCTCCACGTTCAATGAATATCCCAGGTGACATGCAGGCCAAGCCGCAGTTTAGAAACATCAATCCGATGAAGGTGAGTAGGACAGATATAAGGGTAAAGGAACAAGCAGCAGCCATTTGAAAGGCAGTGACAATAATGTGGACAGGATTATACCCGCGCAGTAGGGTGTCAGCCAAACCGACTTAGAACTCCCCAACTTGGCACACAAGAACATAGGCTCCAAACAGCAACAGATGAACCCTAACATCCCTTTGAAAGACATACCTAGAGTTGGAAGAATCAGCTCCTCTTACAAAATCAGAAGGTAAAGATAGTCTCTTTGTTCAAGTTCAATGATATCATCGTCCTCAAATACAAGCTCTAACTTTAAATTGTTTCTGATTTTATTTTTTATTTTTTGCAGAGCATGGCGATGATGATAACGATGACTAATGCTGCTGAAAATATTCTACCTTCCCGAATTACTTTGTGGTACCTTAAAAACCATCAGCTCTACAAATCTCATCATGTCCTAATGCATTATTTTGTACAGATCCAGGAAGGAGACCAGCCTCTGTCATTCATCAAAGTGTCCTTCCTAATGCATTCTGGGTTCCCCTCAGAAGTCCCTCGTCTGCACACCAGGCAGGCTTCCTCACTCCTCTATGAAATCGCTGCCTTTACAAAATTGCCCCCACCCGTTTTTCTTATTTAAATATGTATAAGCGTAATGCAGCCATGCCCCAGTTCATCGATAGTAATTCCTCTTACATGTAATGACAGAGAAATGTGGACCATTAATACTGGGTTCATGATTCTCTCTCGCTGCAGGCCGACTTGTCTCTTTGGCCTCTAAACTTGCTGTTCACATCACCCCACTCCCCGTGCCGTCTGCCCTGTCCTGTCAGTACTTGAAGACCGTGAGGCTTTATAGAACAGGCAGCTCTCTGGGACCGTGTGTGGTGTTCCAGCCAGTGATCTAGGGAGAAACTGGTACATCCTTTTCCAAAACGCACACCAAAATAAACTCTAGATGAATTAATGATTTTTATGGAAAAAGAAAAAAGTGTGTAAAAGAACACCAAGTAGTAGCTGATACGGCCTTGACTTGAGAAAGAACTTTTTAAAGCATGACACACCCAAGTCACAAGCCTTAAAGAAAATGATATATGTAACTGAATAAAAATACAAAACTTACGAAATGTCATAAAAAGCCATATTTTATTAACAGTATTAAAAGGCAAATAAGTATTTGGGGTAAAAACTTGTAAGATATGATGAAGAAAAGATGTAACATTGTATATGGAAAAAATGTTTGAAATAAGTAAAAATAAAAAAGGTCTGAAATAAAATTTTTAAAAAATTAATGGCAAAGGCTATAAAAAGAAATGCAATCAGCCACTCTGCATACGAAAGTGTTCAACCTCATGCGCCAAACAAATACAAATTAAAGCCACACTGTGCTGTACAATTCACCTATTAATATTCTATATACTGCTATATCATTCACCTATTAATATTTCACATATTTCACTGCTAGTGGTAGCACAAGTTGATTCATATTTCGTAAAGGACAACCTGCCAATATCTTTTTAACTTTAAAAATGTGTATATGCTTCACTCAGCAATGCTACTTGTAGAGAGAGAATCTTAATTAGACATGAATTTGTTGTTTATTAAAGCAACCAACAATAGGGGACATATGTATAACTGGAATACTTTCCACATACCATGGAAATGTATGATGTAAATCAGTATTTATTAATGTATAATAACAACCTTATTAAATGTTGTTCATGGTATATTGCTATATGAGGGAAAAATCAGGTGAATGCACAGTAGTTTTTCCTTATAATTTATCATGTGGAAAAAGTTAATAATGATATGCATATGTTTGCATAGGACACCAAAATATTCAGCATTACTATCTGGGTGGTATTTGGTGGGTTCTTAATTTTTTTCTTGTCTGTAGTGTGTAATTTTCTCTATGTATATGTTATTATAATACGTGTTGACTAAAAGTTAAAATAAATATTTACGATATTTACTTGGAGAGTGAGAAAGAGCAAGAGTCAGTGCACAAAACATCCAGAGGGGACTCCCTCTCATTTGCTAAGTAGAAAGGGCTCATCCCGTCAGAGTAACTAGTTACAGAAAGAAGACAGGTGACAACAGAGGTGCCTCCTTTGCTCTGAGCTGTATGCCATGGCTTGGTTACTTTCTCAACTGTTTGAGGAAATACAGGCAGACAAATGTCAACATGAGTTCAAACGGACTTCTAAACCAGTGAGTCTAACATAAGCAATATGTGTCAACATAGTACTTATGTGAGATTTCCGAGGACGGTGGCAGCTCTGAGCTTCCCTTGTGAGCCATACCCCTGTGATGCCTCGGGCCTGACTCTGCACTCCCCCGGCCACAGCACCTCTTCAGAACTCCTAGCCCAACCCCTTTGACTGCAGCTCCTCCTACTCATGGCCTGTTTTCCCCTAAAGCTGGAGCAGATATGATGCTATTACTAGAAGCCACGTGGCAAACCAGGATAAAGCCATACAATAAACATTTTAAATTAGTAAAGGAGGACTTTTGTCATTTCAGAATGCAATGGCAACCACGACCACATGCTTCAAGGAAGAGTAATGGCTCGTTCACATAATCCAAGTATCATGTGCATTAAACTGTGTACCATGAACTTGGTGAACAGGCATTAGTGTTCAGGTAGCTCTTGGCAGAATTTAATGACCCTGGAGGAGAGATCCAGGTAGGTATTTACACAGGAAGGTCAAAGACATAGGTTTCCAAATGGCCAACTCCCAGCTACCACATACAAATCCTCTCTGAATAATTTGGTGGTTCTCTTGGTGCCCATGAGGCCCAAAAGTGTTTTGGCTTTTCATTGTAAATTTTTTGGGTGTCATGATTTGTTTTCCTTTAAGACACCTTCTGTGAGGCAACCATGTGTCTAGTAAGGACCTTGGAACCTTGTATCTGCAGTTCATAGAAGCCAACAGCAGGTGGCATCATTGGCTCATTGAGTAAAACAGCAGGCACCAGATTCTAGGCACAGACTCCAGGGAGCCCCCAGTTTGACATTCTCCCTAAGAGGTCTGTTTAATTCTTTCTAAACACAAAAGCTATTTATGGAGACTCCAACACATAGAGGAAAGAGGGTAATAAATGTGTGTAAGTCGTGTAGAAAGGTCAGAAGAACTGAGGTTTCATTTTCAATCACAAATCAGTTTTAAAAAATCTGTATGTATTCTGAGAGTCCCCTAGTTAGCCAATACTTATTATAACATCAATGAATATTTGTAAATTCCATAACTAGAGTTTATATCCTTCTACATCCTAAAACAGAGACTTAGCAGCCTTTCTTCCAGTCCTGCATATCCTAATTATTGTGAGACTTAAAGCATCATTCAATGGCCCCCACAACCAAGTAAACTGATGTCCTTAATTATCCCTGAGGATGCTGACCACTAGGGGGGAGCCATGGCCCTAGTGTTAAAGGACCGTGCGTTTAAACTGTTCACCATTACTTGGGAAGATGACTTAATCCTGTGAAGCCTCAGCGTTCTCACCTGTCAAAGGCTATTAGCCAAATACCTGGCTCGCAGGATTAAATGAAAGAACACAGGTTTAAAGTGCTAAGTTTAAAGCACTGTGCTTGGCACCTAACAGGCCCCTCCTTAACACTCCGTCTCATTACTCCTGATGATGAGTCCTTTGATTGGGAACCTTTTTCTCTGCTCCAACAGGCAGAAGGAAGAAAACGGCAGCAGCTGACCTGCCTTAACTTCCTCCCCTAATAGCAAAGGACGCAGGGCTCGACTGCCACTTAGCAAGGGGGCGCACTGTCCCCTTCAAAACTGCCTTCAGACTCCTCTCCAACTCTCCTCACAGGCTGCACGCCGCAACCACAGCTCCAAACCTGTTGTTTTCCCCTTGCCTGATTCACCAGCTCCACTGCTTTTCCTGCAGCTGTCTAGCAGGCTAATTATTTTTGTGTTGTTTTTCTCCTTCATTTTTAATACTTTAATGAAATTCTTATTTACCAGCCTTACTGCTTCTTTCAGTTATCTTCCCAAACATATTCCAAACATGATCAAGACCTACTGAAAGGTCCACTAGCATTTTATTGTCTGCAAATGCCCTCCACCTCAATTCCACTTTGTTGTCTCTTTCCTCGGTTTATTCTCCTGCCATAGTTGGCCAGACTCGTCAGCTAGTTCAAGGACACGTCATGCCATTATCCTGTTTATCTCAGAACCCCCACCCCTTATCTGGGGGTCACAGCTTAAAGGAAATTTGGCTGTCATTTTATTTCCATTTCACTATCCATTCAACAAAGAAGCCTGCATTTTATCCTCACTGCGGATGGGCGATTATTTTGTTTTACAAGTCAAAACACTTCAGCCTGAACTAGAACTTAGTGACCCTCTGTTTGGGGCTGCATTACGGCCACATAGTAATTGAACTGTCTCTGTGTTTATAACAAAGTAAAGGAGGTGAAATTGATTGAATCAAGTTCATCAAGATCCACCCTATGCGTGTAAAGGCTTATTAATGGTTTGTAGGTCTTCAGAGTAGTTACCAGCTCTATCTTGCTCTGTTAGAAATTATTCTATAAGGAACTCCACCCCTACAAGTCAACCAATCAGTAAATCAATCAATCCATCCATCCATCACAGGAGCAGATTTTTCTTCCAAACTGTGGTCCTCTCACCACTTGATATTCTGTATGAACCTATTCTGAGACTCTCCATCTGAGTCTGAGTACACAAGCAGCCCAGACCATAAATGACAACAGAACTCTGTCTGACCTACAACCCCTACAGTTATAGGCCTGGAAGCCAAACCAACACTTCTACAGGAATTGGCCCACCACGATCAGAGCTTGACCAAGTCAATGACTGCCAGTTTTTTTGGTTTTTTTTTTTGTCCCTGCTCTGCCTCCAACTCAGGACCAATAAAAAAAAGTGGAATAGGTTTCCCAAACCAATCGCATAAGATGCCCCACCTCTCATTGGCCGATCTTCAGCTTCTCCATGCCAAAATGTCCAATCAGAGCAATACCTGAAACCAATTGGAGTACAAAGCTTTCTCCTTCCCACCTACCTGTCTTTGAGTCTCTGACAAACACAACGATTGTGGCTGACTTTCTTGCCACAGCAAGCTCTACATAAATACCTGTTTGTTTTCATTGGGTGGTCTTTGTCATTTCCACAGTATCCCAGGACACTCTACTGACCTAGCATCTGCACTTTTGCTGACCCTAGGTTTCAATCAGGTATGTTTTATCATAACAACACTCGACAATATAACAACACCGTGAAGGGGAATCACTGAGTAGAACACGGGCAGAGGCCGTCAGTCTGTTCGAGCCAGCATCACGGACCAGTGAGTTTATGCTTTTTAATCAGACCAGCTTCCACATGGACAAACTGTGCTGTGGGTTCACCGATAAAAGTGGATGAGGTTTTATTTCCATTTTAATTTTCTTGTCTTGAGACGAGAGCCTGGCTTTGATCCAGGGAGGGTGTTCTCTTTGCTTCTCTGCTGGCCGGGGGGCCGGGCTGGGGCACGGATTGTCAGCTCTGCCTCTACAGGCAGCCAAAAGGTTGGGGACCGGAGACAGGCACCATCCAAGCATCACTCTTAAACAATCCCTGTCAGGTCTCAAGTCTTCATGCTCTCCTCCAAGAGGACTCCTGTGTGCTCTATGTCCTCTCTTCACAACTGTAATGCTTAGGCACACCTTCACTAAGGAGGATTTACTTGAGATTTCAGAGGCTGCTTTAACCATGACTTAAACAACATGGTTCATTTGAGAGGCGCCATAGGGAAAAAGGGAATGAGATGTCTCAGGCCCAAAGGGTAGCACTTCTTGATTGGTATGTAGAGGCCTCCAAGTAACATTCTCATTCAAAAAAGCTTATTTCAAGGATTCTCTGGCCAAGGCTCGTGAATGACTTGACAAACTTAAACAACAGAATGCTGGACTCACTTCCTTGGTGAGGCCATCCCTCCTTGTCCTCTGGTCCCCTCTCCCCCTTTCATCATTCTTCTCCCTGACACCGCTCTGTCATTGCCACCCTCCTCTTGCACAGGCCCCCTCCACCTTCCCCAATGATCCTCCTGAGATGCAACAAGGCCAGCTGCCTCCAAAGAGGCAGGTGAGCAAGCAACTCTGAATTGTAAACTTCTGGTGCAAGCTGAATTAAAGGCAACAATTAAGGCTTTCCCTAAACCCAGACAAGCCCAGCAATTATTCATGGGAGAACGTAGAATTCCTTTGACTGCAGAGGGATCCATGTATCCTTGACCTCTATCAACTTAAACCCATTTGGATCAGAACCTTGGAGGCTAAATCTAAATGGAAAAAAACAAACAAACATAAAAAAACTTATTGGACTGGCCCCAAAAGGGACTGACAAGATTTCTCTTTCCAAAATAAACCCAAGAGTCAAAAAAGGATGAAAAAGTGGAGCAACATCTCACAAAAACCATACCTGGACATATCCAATAAAAGTGACTGGACCACAATTCAATCATGCGAACAGAAGAGCAGAAACCTTGGGGCATTTTCAGGACAGACTAGAAAACATCTTTGGCAACATTTGGGAGTTAGAAAGGTGCTGATGGAACAATACTTCCATCTATTTTGGTCCCTGGAGTTACATCTGTAATTGGAGACCCAATTTATACACAGAAATTAGGATGGGAAACACCATTTTATCTGAATAACCACATCCTACAGGGCATTTTGAAAGGGTTTGGAACAAAAATGAGTCAGGATCCAAAATAAACTAGGGTCCTCCAGGTCAAACAGCAAGGTGGCTCACTTTCTGACTGATCACCCACTGACAAGAGGACCTGTAGATATTATAACAGAAAGAACACTGGGGAAAAGACAGTCTCATCTTACAAAAGAAGCCCAATTTGAAGAAAAATCCCTCAGTTCAGTTAAGTGAGATGCTCCGAGGAAGGGAAAAGCACCCATATCCTGCCTTATCTTTAAACCCTGAAGATGAATTACCGTATTTTGCCATGTGTCATATACACATTTTTGTGAGGGAAAAAATAAGGATGCACATTACACATGGGTAGTACTAATTCTGTATGTATAGAAATGTTTTTAATTCTTTTATTTATGTTTATGAGTCAAAAGTGTAACTCCAGAAATCAATACCGATATCCGAATGCAAAATACCCTGGAATATGATAATCAGATTTTTTATTATTAAATTTATTGGGATGACATAGGTTAGTAAAAATGACATAGGTTCCGGGTGTACGTCGTCTGTGTGTTGTGTTATGTGCTCATCACCCAGAGTCAGTTCTCCTTCCATCACCATGTATTTGACTCCCCCTCCCTCCTTTTCCACTCCCTCCCCGCTTACCCTCAGGTAACCACTAAACTACTGACTGTGTCTATAAGTTTTTGTTGCTTTCAGTGTTATATTCACATATGAGTTATGTTAAAAAATAAAAGCTAAAATCCCTTTATAATACAAAAACGAGTACCTAAAGAAATAAAAATTTGAATTAAGAAATTAAAACAAAAGATGTTTTCCCCTGAAAGTTTGGGCCAAAAACCGTGGGTGCGCATTATACCCGGCAGAATACGGTAGCTGTAAGTACAGATGGTCAATCTCCTGGTAGATATGGGAGCTCCTTTCTTCAGTAAACCTGCCACCTTCGCCCAAGCTCTTCCTGCTCACAGTAAACATAGCACACAGGTGAGGTATTTCAAATAACGCACAGGTTTTCCCTATTTCTTAGACTTTATAACCTAACCCTTGGGACTTTAAACGAAAAACGTCTCTTCCTGCCCTGTGATATAACCCCTCCAAGTTCAATGGGGAGAGACTTGAAAATGAAATCATAATATTAAATGCAAGCCAGAGGGGCTATTTTTCTGATGTTCCAGAGGATGCCTATTCATAACCAACCTGTATCTTTGTCCCCCCACCCATTATATCTGGTGCACACCTCAGATAAAGGTCTTGACACATGTGATGAAAGTTTCCCTCTTTTTCCCACAATGCTCCCTGTTTCCTACTGGTTACTACTTCATTAGCGGCTAGGAAGCCTGACTCTGTTTGCCTCAGAATAATGCCTCATATCCTTCAAGAGTAGTAGTCTAACACTTTTCGGGACATGGAGACCCCCATTCGAAAAATCATGAAGTCTCGAAATTCCAACTCATACAAGTTTCGAAAGGAGTCCACCCTTGATTATTCAGGCACACCACCTAAGAGAATGACTGACTCACCGGTTATGCGACCCATCGGACATGTGCTCCCAAGAGCAGGGATCGTAGAAACAGAGAGGGTTGTAAGAAACTTACCGTTAATTCTATCAGAAGTCATTAACAATATGATCTTTGCCCCAGACCAATACGCATCAGTCTCAACCCACTGGAAGAAGTAGTAATGGCTAATCTCATGGCGGCCTCTGTGCTGTTGCTAATACTGCTTGCGGTGTATGTATCAATGAATGAGGCAAAGTAGAACAACCTGCTCTTTCCCTTAAGAAAAAGCGACCTGGATCTCCAATGTGGTCTTCATGCCTCATGGAATTTATTCTCATGGCCCGACTTGGGCAATCGACTTTCAAACCATCTTAAAGGGACTACTAGTTTTTCTTGTTTTGTCATGTGTAATAGTATATATACATATATAATATATGTAATCAAGCATGTAAAGAAGTATACAGAGAGTATGATAAACCTCTACATATTCATCACTCAGTTTCACCAATTATCAACTAATAGCAATCTTTTTCATCCACAGTCCTTTCCATCTTGTATTATTTGAAGCAAATCCCATACATTATCATTTTATTTTTAATATTCCATTATGTGTCTTTAAAAATTACTCTTTTATAAAATACAACCGCAAATACCATCATTGCCCCTAAAATTCCTTAATATTATCAAATACCAGTTGCTTGTACTTTGAATCTAAAATGGTAAGAAATTCAATATTGATTTATACACACTTCAATTGCTTCCACACATTTATGGCTCCTTTTCCATTTTTTACTTTCCTTTAAAGTGACGTTAATAAAAAAAAAGTGACGTTAATAAAAAGAATGGTCAGCAATTGATAACTCCTATATTTTTGTCAAGAGGGAGAATTTGGAATAGAACTGAATTTTGTCTCTATTAATAACCATCCTCAGTACCCTAGGTGAGTTTTCTTTATAGTTTCTAAGTATTTTAATATCCAAGCAACCCCAGACTGTAATATTTACTATTGAGATCATTTTAATACAGTAAAAAGAATTATGGCAAAATGACACTATCAAGAATATGTATGAGGATTCACTTAATCACTTCCATAAATATTCATTTAAATATTTAAAAAATATTTACAAGTTTGCTCAGAAATAATGTACCTGAGGGATGATGGGTTTTTGCCTGGCTGACTCATTTGTAAGGTTTGGGGTATTTACTGAAGATTATCAAGGCACAGTTACCCGTAAATGGAGAAAAGTCCTGTCAGTTGCACTTTTACAAAAGCCCTTCCCAATCATTTTTCATCCTCTCAACACATCCTGACCACTTCTGTGATCACCAGTTTTGAGCAATTGATTTTCAGAAGCAAACATTTGAGGGGAGTGGATGGAGGGGAGGTCATTGGAGCGGTCCCGTTTTCATGAGTCAATAACTCACCTCGATGAAAAAGATTTAATCTCACCAAAGTAAGTGTCTTTTTGAAAGAACAAAGAGAAAAGACCTTAGATTCATTTGATACAGTTATTTCATCAGATATTTTTTTTCTTTCCATTACTTTTCCCCTAAACTCCATAGTAAATGCCATAGATCCCAAAACCTTCAAAGTCTTATGAAAAAACAAAACAAAACAAAAAACAGCAACAATGATGAAATGAAACAAAAAAATCCTTGAGATTTTTTTCAACCAGGTAAAAGAACTATGGTAAAAAGAGAGAAATATTCTAAGAAAATTGTGGCATTTTTTAATTCTTAATAGAAAATATATTAGTCCAATGTAATAGTAACAGAAATGTCTTTTTTCAGCTGTTAAACAATAAAATTGGCTTCTAGATGAGATATTTTCCTACAAATCTTAGAAGACATAACTTGAGATCCTTAGCTAAGCATGTCCTAAAACCAGTTAAATATAAACTTAATTTTCTATGGTATTGATCTGGGGCTTGATTATCTTCTTTAAGTGAATAACATCCCCTGTTCTGTTAAATATTTTCTAGGAAGAAAGACCAGAAGATATAATCGAAGGATGCAAAGATAAACACTTCTAGCTTGCTGTTATTAAACTAACTTTCAGGCCCCTAGTACCAATGGAAAACAGCAAATGTCAAATCTTTCAGCTGTAATAATTCCATTCTTCTTGGTTTACTCAGTATGCCTCAAATAAATTCTGTAAAAGAGAAGATACTCTGAGCTTCATCTGAAACTTAAAAAGTTATAAATTTCACAATTCTTATCAGAATTAATCTTGGCATTGTGATGAATGGTAGTAAATTATTATCCAGTATTAAGATACTGGTGGTCTCAGCTCCTACTGCACAAGGAAATTAAAGGCTACCGAGAACTCTCTCCATCTCCGGCCGGTATAACCCAATTACAACATCTCTATTTACTCTCTCTGCTTCCTCTATTATCAAGGAGAGTCCCTCTTCAGATCCAAGTCTATATTCCACCCATATGCTGGGTTTTACCCTCTATTTTCTATTGCCTCTTTTTCTTGTCTTTTCTATTTCTCCCCATCTATCAGCCTCTATCCCTCAAACATGTAAACACACCAACTCTCTCTAATTTTGAGGAGAATATATAATGCAATGGCTTAAAAAAATCAACTTCCCATTCCAGCTCTGCCACTTATTGATGTATGTCATCATGTTTCACCCCATTCGTGTCTCCTTTTCCTCATCTGTAAAAGCAGAGTAACATCAAGAACAAAAACAGCAATATTTCTTCCATAGGGCAGTTATAAATACCGAAGGAAAACATTTCCATAAATCACTTAGCACGGCACCCAGCGCACGGTAAGGTCTCAGAAATTATTATCCATCATTTTCGCTACTATTGCTAATTTTGAACCCTCCTCAGCCTCATATGCTTTCCAGCTATCTCTCACCTTCCCTTCAGAGCAGAACTTTTAAAATTTTTTTTCTGAACTAGTTTTTCAGAAGAATTGCAAGAGTAGTACGTAGAGTTCCCATAAGTTCATCAACCATCTTCCCCTAATGGTAACGCATTGCATGACCAGGTACAGGGATAAAAGCTGGGAAATTACCATTGGTGCTATACTATTAAACTACAGACCTCACACGAGCTACACCAGTTTTTCCAGTACTGCCATTTTTCTATTCCAGGATCCAGTCTGGGATCCCATAGTTCAACTAGTTATTTCTCCTTAGTCTCCTGGAACCTTCCTTTTCCTTCTGTAGTCATGGCCTTAACACTTTGGAAGAGAATCAGTTATTCTGTAGAATGTCCTTCAGTGAAGGTTAGTCTAATATTTTCTCATGGTTGCAATTTGAAAATTCCTGCCTTTTTAATAATAATGCCACAAAAATGATACTGTGTCCTTCTCAAGACATCATGTCAAGAGATTCATGACATCAATATGTCAGAGCAAAACTTTCTAAGAATCATCTCCTCTCACTGATCCCACTTCTGCTCTCTCTGGCTGCTCAATCCATTGTTCAGTCCCCATCAGTCCAGTGAAATGGCTCTCGTCAGGGACACCAAGAACTCTCTAGTTGTTCAATCTAAAAGAAACTCTGTCCTTTACTCCTGGATCACGAGGTAGCCTCAACAACTGAAAGAATTCTCTCCTCGACACAAGGACTTGTCTGTAACACCACCACCCTTTCCTGATTGATCACTAACCTTTCTAAGGGCTTTTTCAGTCCTCTTTCCCAGCTCCTTTTCAGATACCCTGCCTCTAAATGTCACAGTGCTTATTTCTAACTATGTGCTCTCCCTGGAAGAATTCATCTATGTCTCTGGTGTTACTTACCATCCAGATACAATTTCCACGTTTCTCTCTCCTAATGTGCGTACCCTTCTATACCACTGTATTCTAAACATCTCCATAAGACAGCCTATAGGAGTCATAGACCAAACATATTCTCCAACCAATCCTACCACAGCCCTAAAGTTCAGCCTTATAAATTTGATTTATTTTACATTTCAGAAGGACCCCCCCAAAAAAAACTATTAATCCACTATAGCTATAAACTTAACAATGTAGAGAGAGTAGGTCAAGAATGTCATCTGTTCTCTGAAATAATTTTTATTAATACAATAGCACTAGATTTTGTGGTGGCCACTTTACATCATTAACACATAGAGCTGACTACAAAAGAAAAGTCCTTGTATTTTTAATAAGTATATATAAATATAAATAATAAATATGCTGCTGTAGCTGTATCCCCAGTCCTGTGGTTGTACAATAAAATTTAGGGCATACTATATCATTCTGTTGAATATGGTCTATCACTCACGTCTGGCATTTTCTAGGATTCAAACATGGTAACTCAATTATTTATTAAATCAAGATACACTAAGCAAGCACTAAATGCTCAACATTTTGTAAGGCACATGAGGCACAGTAGTGGGACAGACTTCTAGTTGTCATCTCAATCCATCCCTCTCTTCATCCACAGGATTGCAGTGTAATCTGGGCTCCTGGCTATCAGCTAGATGCAATACTGCCCAACAGAAATGTAATGGGAGCCATGTACCTGATTTTAGATTTTTAGTAACCACATTAACGGAGTAAAAACAAAAAAGTAAAATTCATTTTAATAACATATCTTATTTAGGCCAACAGATCCAAATGATTATCATTTCAACATGTAATTAAAATCAAAAGCATTAATGAGATAGTTATGTATTCTTTTTTCATTCTACATTTTTGACTGATGTGTACGTTATACTCAGAGCACATCTCAGTTCAGATCAGCCACGTCCCAAGAGCTCAAAGGCCCCATATGATCACTGCTACCGTACTGGATAGTTGAGAGGTGCAGAGGTGTAGCCATGTCTCTGCCAATGGAACATGAATGGAAGTCACACTTGCAATTAAATTTCATTTTCTTAAAAGGAAAGAACTTATAATTTGGAGTCTCTGGTATAGCAGCTTCAACTTTAACCTGAAGAAGATAAGCGTTGAACAAGCATCCGCATCCCAGGCCCTGAGTGTGCCATCCCTCCCATCTGCAGATTTAATGAACATGTCTTCTTAATCTTCCTCTCAAACACGGGAACCAAGTAGAGTGAAAAAAATTAAAAAACCAAGCTAGAACTCCTCCACACACAACTGGAGACTTGTGTCTACAGGCGATAACATTCCATTAGTCAGCAACGCTCTAGGACAGTCATTCGACTAGTTACTAATCTTAACTGTCTTTGTATTCAACCCATAGTCCTCCAAGATGTCCTGTCATAATGCAGAGTAACTAGGAGGAATGCGTTTGGCCCACAGCCTCTCAAGCTCATCCCTTGACACTTCTGGGAATATTCTGCCTCTTGTTAAGGAAGGAATTCACAGAAATGCCTCAGTGGTATTTTCTGTGTCACACTGTATCCCTGACCCTCAACTAAGGAAATGTACAACAACAGTGGCTAAACTAGTAGGTCACTGTCACGATTACTTACGGTAGCATGAAAATAAACAAAGAATGACAAGATTTTGTCATTAGTGGTTGGTGGATTTCCAGTATTTCTGTACAGAATATATTTATATTCACTTCATATCCACTGTGTGTGTGTGTGTGTGTGTGTGTGTGTGTGTGTGTGTCTGTATGTACAACAGCGGTTGGGAATACACAAGGGAAGCTGTCTTAAATTTGCATAAGAAGAATAGTGTTTCCTGTTTAGATTCCATGTTAAAAATAAAAAAATAGAATTTCTAAAAAGACTTTTGTTTATTTTTATAGACAGAAGAAACTTTATTCATATTAAAATATTATTACTGGTATTATTATTATTTCCTAGGGTGGTATAGCCAGTGCTCACCTCTCTGTGAGTTACTTCAGTATGGGTAAATTAACAGCAAAGAGATGTTGCAGAGTTTGTTTCAATCACTGCCTTAGCATTGTGTTATAAATTTTATACACCCCCCCAAACACACACATCACAAGTTCACAAGAGGCATTATTTTTTTATTATTGTTATTATGCATGACTAACAAATAGGAAACCTAAGAATAGAGACATTAAATAACTTGACCAGAGTCAAACAGCTAATAAGTGGTAGATCACCAAGTTCCTCAATTTAAATCCAGAGTTCTTGCCTCAGGTACCCTCAGAAGACTACAAAAAGGCTACGCTCTGGGCAGTATTCTTAAATAAACTTACAATAAGAGAACCACACCAAGAACAAACTCTAAATGTGTACCTTTAAATGACAACTCATAATGAAAACCTAAACATTTATTTCTTTTAAAAATCGTAACTTCAAAATTGTTACCCACAAATAAAATGTCCATAGATAAAATAATCCTTTGCCTTTTATATCTTTAGTGGCTGAACTTATTTTCTCTTTTAAGAGTGTCCATCCTAAGGGAGCTCCCTGGTGGTGTAGTGGCTAAGGCTTTGGCGCTGTCAACGCTGCGGCCTCGGTTCGATTCCCAGCCAGGACTACCCACATTAAAAAAAAGAAAAGAAAAGAAAAGAGTGTCCATCTCTAGAAATTTAGTAAAACTAATGTTCTATTTCCCTTTGCAGATGAGAACACCACTTGAATAGGACAGGACAGATTTGCATAACTGCACAAATCCATGTTCAAGCATTTGTCAGGTACCTGCTAGGTGCCAAAATCCCAGTGAATCTTAAGCTTGGGGCAAAGTCATGACTAGAACCCAGATCTTGCTTGGCTTTTGTCCAGAAGCCAGTGCACATATCACGCTGTCTTCCCCAAAATATCATAGTGAGTGGCTGACCCCCTGGCCCACTCAGGCCTGTGCTTTGCCATGACAATGGTACACAATGAAAGGCTTGATTGCACTGCATATCAATCTCATTAAGCTAGAAATGGGCATCCAAGTGTCTTCCACTTATCTCAATACTTTGTAATGAATGCATTGTCTTGAAATTTGTTTAGGCCATTCTTAAATCTATTTGTATATTCCATATCTAAGCTCAATCTCAATTCCCTTAAAGCAAAAACAATAATATAAAGCTGTAAAAATGTGGCTTTCTACATTTTTTACTTTTTAACATAGATGTACGTGTTATGTAATCAATGATAGCCATCATATTAACTAAAAAGCTGTTCAATATGAAACCTTTATTGTAAGAAAGGATGTAAAAATGACTGTGTGAGTTTTCAATTTTCCAAACCACACAGTCATCATTCCCAACAAAACTGAAAAAGAAACATGTAGTTTGGGTACTTTCACTGTACAGAAAACTCTTTTCTATCCTTTTCTCGAGCATTTTGTCGTGACACCCTCGCTGATGGTAATAACCAAGAATTAAAAGCTACAGCATATGCTGAATGGCTGCATCACCCCATAAATCATACTTACTTCCATTTGTTAACTTGCTGTTTTCATTTCAGAAAATTCAATGACAGTTCATGAATTTTTCAGGATCACAAAAAAAAAAAAAAGCCATGATTTTATGTGGAAGACTGAAGGGATGTTGTTAATTTTAATGTATACTGGGAGGTCACATGATATTCTCGAATTTAATGGTAAAGCAAATTCAGTTAACTCGGCAGAAACATAAGGAGTCTTGCAAGGTCTCTTGGCTAGCCAAGGGCAGATTCGGAATCAGGACGCTTAGGAGCTTATATCCAACACCTGAGGTGGGCTTTGCAACTTTTCTGCACCAAATGCAGCTGGTGGAAGGCACAATTTGAGGGTAAGAAAGAAGGGGTACATAGGTACCTGATAACAGACAATGGTCTCTACAGTAGAAAAATCGAGATGGCCGCTGTATGCAAAAACAAATCCATGAATAATCATTCTGTGTGCCCCAGGTCCTCGTTCTTTAGGACGGAGATCTGGGGAGTCTCCCTAGGACAATGGTTGTCTTGGTCTGCTCCAATGGCTGTAACAAAATACCACAGACTGGGTGGCTTACACAACCAACACTTCTAGTACTAGGGAGATCAGGGTGCCGGTGCAGTCTCGGTTCTGGGGGAAGCTCTCTTCCTGGCTGGTGGATGGCTGCCTTCTTTTCTTTTCAGGTTTTATTGTTAAACTTATTGGGGTGACATTGATCAGCAAAAAAATTACACAGGTCCCAGGTGTACAATTCTACAATACATCTTCTATGTGTTGCATTATGTGTTCATCACCCAGAGTCAGTTCTCTTTCCATCACCATATATTGGTGTCCCTGTCCCTTCTCCTCCACCCCACTTCCCCCTTCCCCTCATGTAACCACTAAATTATTGACTGTGTGCATGAGTTTTGTTTCTTTTTTGCTTTCAATTTTATGTTCCACATATGAGTGGAATCATGTCATTTTTGGTTTTTTCTGTCTGGCTTATTTCACTTTGCATGATGATCTCAAGATCCATCTATGTTGTCAAAAATGGCCCTACTTCATCTTTATTTATAGCTCAGTAGTATTCCACTGTGTATATGAACCATAACTTCTTTATTCAGTCATCTATCAGAGGACATTTTAGTCGTTTCCATGACTTGGCCACAGTAAACAGTGCTACGATGAACATTAGGGTGCACATATCTTTGCGGACTGAGGTTTCCAAGTTATTTGGGTAGCCTTCTTGCTGTGTTCTCACATGACAGAGAGAAGCTGCTCTGTTATCTAATCCTCTTACAAGGGCACCAATCCTATTATGGGGGCTCTATACTCATGACCTCATCTAAACCTCCCAAATATGCCACCTCCTAATACTGTCACATTGGAGTGTTACAGCTACAACATATAAATTTGAACAGGACACAACACTCAGCTCATAGCACAGGTGATGAAATTTTAGCGTGTCCGAGAAACACTTGGAGAGATTTAGGAACAATGCAGATCACCAGTCCTGCAACCCTTGAAATTCTGATACACTCCATCTTGGAGATGGCCAAGAAATACTTTCAAAGCAGTCCAAGCAGTCCAATTCTATTGTAAGGGTCCACTGGCCACACTGTGAAGGATCTTCCCTAGATTAGCTTGGGGCAGAGGGAGTAGTTGTAAGCCCCCGTGCCCTATCTGGAGAGGAAGTATTCAGAGATCAGGCTGTCCTACAGATGGTAGGAGTAAGAACTAGGGATGCCAACAGAGGCACACCTACATAAATGTCAGCAAGATGATGCTTGATTTGAGAAATGTACTCACTGGCCAAAGCCCACGCCCACTGTCATTTCTATGACCTCTGCAAAACTATTTTTGAGCACAAGGGAAATTAAAAAAAAGAAACAACCTGAGTAATATCCTCATATCCAACCTAACAGTGAGTTTTTAAGATGGATTCCAAGAGGGACAGTGGGAGGAAACTGACTGACAAGTGGGGAATAAATACATCCGTGAGTGGGCCAATGGGATCAGGCTGGCCAAACAGAGCCCAGGTTGAGAGGCAGGCATTTCCCCGACTGTGTGATACCAAGAAAAAGGCCTTTTAAAAGAGAAACAATAACAACAAATAACTTTTGAGGGTATGTTTAAATACATAAAATATTTTTAAATGTATTGATTGTTTGTCTTCATTGCTAAATACAAGGGGCAATCTATGGTCATACATGGTTCAAACACACAAACACATAGCATTCAGAAGTAACAAGCAGAACTGATCATTCAATTGTCCTAGTGATAATGTAGTAGGGTCAGATGAAATTTCTGAATGAACAAGGCTTTAATCAAACCAACTGTTGGGGCTTAATTTCTCAAACACTGAAATCACAAGTTCAATAGCTTCGCTGTATTTTGCAACACAGATAGTACGATGATTTTAAAAACTATTATAGTGAATAAGCAAAAAAGAGAAGAACCAAACGATAGAATTACAATGCTCAGTAAATGAAAATGACTTTTAGTGTATAGCATATCTCCCTATAAAATCTCCAGTTGTCCTTCAAGTAGGAATACATGAAACAATGTTTCAAGTAAAAATGAATACCATCATATTGCTGCTTATTATTAAATTACTTATATATTGGAGTTACTCAAGCTATGCTTTAGCAAAAGAACAAGTAAGTAAAAAAATGAAACGGAATTCCTATAGGCCACTCATCTTTAAAAGTCAAGACTCCCTGATACCAACTTAAATTGCTTCTCTCGATGACTCTGGTCAATAACCTGAAATTTTCCAGGTTGAAAGTAGGACTTAGGAAATATCACTGAAACCCATTAGCCAAGTTCCAAGTGCCTAGGAACTTCTCACTGGCACATTGTGGAGCAGTGTGATAAACATAAAAAATGTTTGTAATGATAAGTGATAAATTATTGTCAAAATTCAGTTGAACACTTATATCTTTTAAACATTTTATTTAATTTCTCTGAAAATGTGCAATTTTCCTAAGATGTAGATTTGTTATGGATTCGGTCTCAGGTGATTTGTAATTATGGTCTCAAAATGCCATTTGGCACAGGAAAACAAAAACTATGTGAATGATCCCCACTATGTGTCTGACGTGCCTCTCTCAAACTTTAGGAAAGTACTTTAAAGAACAGAAGTGTAGGTTCTGTTTTAAAGTCTTTTAAAGCAAACGACTTCAAAAGTGAGTATGTTTGTCTGCTTTTAAAATACAAACTCATATCAAAAAGGCTTAGGCCATTGTTAAAGCCAGAATACTGTGTTTTGCTGTGTACAATGCATTTTTGCCCAAATTTATGAGGGGAAACATAAGGATGCACATTATATATAAGAGTACTAATCCCATATCTATATAAATATTTTTTTTTTTAATTTATGATCGTGACTTAAAAGTGTAACTCTAGGAATCAATAACGATCTTTATGTGAAAAATAATACCCTGGTGTATGATCATCGGTGTTTTTATATAAAAAGAAACTTTACGCACAAAATGTCTTATACCTTATACCTGTTCTTGTTTTGTAATTATGTGTCACATAAAATTTCTTGTACCACAATATATTAAAAAATAAATGCTAAAATTCCTTTGCAACACAAAAAAGTACCTAAAAATAAACAAATGAAAATTTGAATTAAAAAATTAAAACGAAAATTTTTTTTCCTTGAAAGTTTGGGCCAAAAATGAAGGTGCCCATTATACACGGCAAAATATGGTACATGTTCAGCATGTGATACTGGCTTCGAGGATGGATGACTGAGACTAGAGGCAAGAGAAAAAGCTGACAGTCAGTCAAGGGCATCATCTGATGTCTTTTAAAAAAATTCCTTCTTTCGATAGCTCATTTCATTTTGATCCAAAGCCTCATACACAACGATCTGTTTAATATGCTGAAGAAATTATGTCAAAATCTAAACTGAATTCCACTGAGTTACTGAAGTTCACAGAGAATAAAACACAGCCTCCTTAGAACCAAACATTAATTTCCTAGACAGAATTATGTCCTTGAAAAAGTTAAATAATAAAACCGCAGGGGCCACCCATTATGGCAGCCAAGAGCCAAACACCCATTTATTGATTTTGTATGGGAAAAATAGTGTATTTAAACATTAGGCAAATAAATAAAGACAGAAAGAACACAAAACTTCCATGTAGGCAAACACCAGAAAAAAGATGGACTTGGCAGCAGAATACCTGGTTCAAGTCAGATCACAGCACTCTTCTACTTCCCATGTAATTTACAGTAAAATGAAAATTCTGGAACATGGCCCACAACACCCTACAGGAGCTACTCAATGCCTTCTCTCCAACAGGTAACACACAGGGGCCCGTCATCAGCCATTGCTGCTGCCTCAGTCATGTGACCCAGACCACGCATACATGTCACTCCTTAAATCTAGTCTTTGCCGAACCCACATTTTTAATCTGGTATCCACCCCTCTCAGAGAACACCTGACTTTTCCTTTGAAATATTTACAAACGTGTGAGTATATATTTGCATCATTATTTAATTTCTCTGTCCCTTACTAGACCATAAGATTGCCAGGGGCTTATGTATGGTGACCAGCATACATAGCAGACTCTCCATTAACCAGAACTCAAGCAACTGGCACTCTCAAGCAACTGGCAAAAACAAACAAGAAATAATACTACATTTATCTGGCATGGGCTCTGGTTAACTGAAGGTCTGTTATAGTAAACACTCAACAAATGATGTTAAATTAATGAATTCCGAGTTCTGACACTTACGAATCATGTTAGACATGTCATTTCACTTCTCTGAGCTTCAGTTTTCTTATTTGCAAATATAGGCAATAACCTCATACTCTCTATAAATTTGGGTTATAGTTACAAAAACACTTACAAATTGAAAAGTACCATTCAAATTCAAGATATTACCTCTATAACATTGAAACTATGAATCAGAGAACTGTTTAATTGACCATTATCATCTTCATGTAGTTGCTATTAACACTATATAGACATCTCTGAGAAGGCCTCACATTTCATGCTAACAACACTTGATATTTAAGGGATATGACAGACTGTGAATAACAAACAACAATTCTTTGTAATTTATAACTGAAGTGATACCACCATCAGATACATCAAGAGCTTGATTAAGACTATTTCTTTTAACACAGTTTATGACAAGGTGTCACATACAGGAAATTTGACTGACATTACATAATTGTTCTATTTATTTTCTCAGCTATTTCAACAGTTGAGAAAACAATATAGGGTACACGCCACATTACAAATTCAAATACACCTTGATGTGGACAACCATTTAAATGAACATGAAAACTGGATATACTTTATACACCAAAATGATATGACTGACCAATCATGAATGGACTTACAATCTGAGCTATTTTTCCAAAAGTAGAGATTTATTTACATGAATCAACATGCAAGTCTCACCTCATTCCTTCTCTGAATGGCAACATGAGAGGATCTACGGTCTGAGAGCGCTTTTCATCAGAGAAAAGAGAGCCAACAAGTGCCCGATGGAACACCACCATGGTTTCCCCTTTTCTATACCTTAGCCCCTCGCCTAATGGCCTCAAACAATGGAACAGTGGTGATATTAAAAGAATTTACTCCTGTCTGGATATTTTGGGGATTTGACTCCTGTCAGGTGTTGCAACAAAGTCAAGTTATTTCAATTTACCAAGCAAGGACAAGAAATGGTTTCAGGAAAAACCAAGGTGATGAACTATTGAGCATTCAGTTCATTAGCTGTCATCCAACTTGACATCTTCATCTTTCAAGCAGTACTGCAGAAAATCAAAGACTTGTAGTGCTTCCCTCAAAATATCTGAGCACAGAGCCATACCCTCCTTAAAGTTAAAGAGACCATGAAGGCTATTTCAAATGGATTATGAAAGATAGCCTTCACTACAGAAGTGAAGATGTTGATACATGGTCAATCGTAAATACTACCTGTGCCTTTAAACATACTATCTTAAAAATGGTATCATACAAATATTTACTGAGTGAACTCCTAGAGTATTTTTAGCTTATTCTAATTTGATGCATTCTGCATTTTAATATGCAATAGTAGCGATATGACAAATAACTGACCTTTCAGAAACAGCATCTTGAAAATCAAAGACCCAAGAGAACAAAGAGTTTCACTGAAAAATCAGCCAATAAGATACGGACAATAAGACTCCAGTGACACAGCCAAGTATTGGTAATATCACCTTTCTTCTTTTCTTTCTCTGTTCTGCTTGTTCAGCATTGAAGAGCTGAAACTCAAGTTTTTCTGCACTTGTGTGCACAGTTTCCTGGAATTACAGAGTAATGTAAGCAACCCAAGACATCACAGACGTGGTTCACAACCTTCCCCAGCCACTACCCCTTACCAAGGAGAAAGAAACTATTCCATTTCATGTTCTTAGAGACCCCTAGAGACAAAGGTGAGATGAACATCATGCTGTACTTGTATTTCCCATATATGATTCTATTACTGCTAAGAGGCACCGTAATGTTGCACTTGAAGTCTTCCTTTCCTGAAGTACTCAGAGGAGAGTCCTACTGACCTGTACTCACTAACAAACAAAATAAAAACAAAAATACTACAACACTTTCCCATGTCATCCCTTCCTAAAATCTCCAGTTAAAACGTCTAAATCAGGCTGTGAGAGGAAATGTTAACTCACAGCTAGCATTTGGTAGGGACTGGACCACGGAGCCTAAGACAGAGGCTCATAGAAGTTTCTCTGGTCTTATGAGTTAGCAGCAGCCAACTAAGGAACTACACAGGTGTGGCTCTGCCCACCAGGGAAAGTTTTAGATCAAGCTTGTCCAACCCACAAGCCACAGGATGCATGTGGCCCAGGACAGATTTGATTTCGGCCCAACACAAATTCGCAAACTTTCTTAAAACGAGAGTTTTTTGGTGATTTTTCTTTTTCCAGTTCATGAGCTATCGTTAGTGGATTTTATGTGTGGCCCACGACAATTCTTCTTCCAATGTGGCCCAGGGAAGCCAAAACTTTGGACACCTTGATCTAGATGATGGTGGTTTGGTGGACTGCCTCTCAGGACAGTGTTTGCTATCCAAGTTTCTATGCCTAAAAATGAATTCCAAGCCTTCAGCCTGACATTCTCCAATGCATTATTAAAACCCTCATCATCATGATAGTACTACCACCGCTCCCACCATGCAGTGCATGATGATTGGCCTGCAAGACGTGAGGCACTTAGCATAAGGCAACTCCCAGAACGCCTGCAAAACTATGTGAGGTCGGTATTATTTTCAATTGACAGGTGAGGGAAGAGAGGCAGGTAACATGCTCCAGGTTTCTGCTCCTTAAAGCACGGTCCATGGAATAGCAGCTACAGCACCACATGGAAACTTGCTGGAAATGAAGATGCTCGGGTCCCACCCTGGGATGACTAAACAAGAATCTGCAACCTACTAAGATTTCTGGGTCACTTATATGCATAAGAATATTAAGAAGTACTGCTCACGGTAAACGAAATCACTGAAATTCAAACTCAGGCGTATCTAGCTCAAAAATCCAGGTATGAATGTGGTCGGCTCCTCTCGATGCTGCAGTGATATCTGAAACGTGAAAAGTAGTGAGTACATTTACACTTAGGCAGGATTTTCTTCCCCAGGTGACAAAACCCAAAACTGAGAATTGTAAGTTTTGGAGGACAGAGTGAGATGGCAATCAAAGAGTTAGGAGACACTCTTGACAGGGGAGAAGACCCCTGGGAAGGCTGATGGGGCTGAAATCCCAGTTTTTAGGTATAGATACTTACTTGGATGGCAAACACTGTCCATTTCGCAGCTGGGCCAAGGGCTAAGGCCTGACCCGGTTACTAAAATGGTTCTGGCACGTCTGAAGTTCTCTCTGGCATCTGGGAACCTGGCGGCTTCATCAGGAAGCACAAGGAGCCTTAATTGAATTATACACAGGATCACTTTCTCGTGAACTCAAGGCAACCCAGATTTGATGAACAAGGATCCAGAGACCCCCCTTGCAGAATGTAAATACTTCTTCATGTTCTTGCAATAGACAATCCGCCAAAACAAGTTTTCTAGAAATGCCAACTATCTATATGCATATGAGTGAGAATATTTTTAAATGCAATTTTAGTGTTTTCCACTATATACAATAAATCAAACTATATTAACCAATTAATCATCCATCTGGGATCTGCTTCAATGGAATTCAAGCCTAAGAAGTAATCAAAATACATTCTTTTATGCAAATTAGCACCTGATCTTGACATGTTTCCCTAAACTAGGCCTGGGCAGACTTTTTCAAGACAAAATCTACTTCTCCAAATGTTGCAGTCCAGTATTTATTTTATTATTCAGGCGGTCACTCCAAAATTGCTTGACAGTCCACTGGTGGACTGCAAACTATGACTGCCCAGCCCTGCCCTAAACTTTAAGTTGGTTGAGCATTTCTGCTACAGTTTTACTTCCACTGTCAAATTTTCTGAGTAAATATTTTTTTCCTCCAGAATGGAAAGGCAACCTGTAAGCTATCCACAATTCAAGTTATCACAATTAATTAGGTGTAGTTCTGCTACCTTTTCTTGAATATCTAACCGGGTCCTATTATTTTTTATTCTTTATGTACTAAAATGTTTTGATGAGTAACTTTTATAGTATCTACTCTAATTTTTTTTAACACTGTTGCCTTTAGTAGTTTCATCTTTTCCTGAAGGAGAATGTAATAGCATTTTTAAGTATATATTTTTTGTTCCCATTACATTGTGTTATTGTGACCATGTGGCTCAAGGAGATATTCACGTTGCATCAATATCTATGCCTCTGAGTTTCTTTATTTAAAAATGAATTTGGGCTATACAGCTTTGCATTATGAAAACTTTTCCAAATTCCACATCATAGCATGACTTGCTGATATATTTCCATGGAGAAACAAATGAGCTCTGGGTATATTTTTAATATAAATGAAGAGGAACACAGGACAATTCATTTTTGAAAGGCAAATTATAATTTTTCATTCAACTTTCATTTTAGTAATGGAACATATACACTAATTTTATGTCACAGATGAGATCAGAGCTTCTGTTTTTATAATCAATATTTGTTAGGTTACTCTCGCTCCTATCACAGGAAAATCTGAAAATTTAATAAAGATATATTTCATTTTGTGTAAGTAGCTGTGTATGTGAAGATTAAAGGCACTGCCAGTGCCTTGAAAATGAAGTCTTTTATTTTCTTTAACAGAATAATGCGTGCGGTTGGTGTTGTGACTGCTTTAAAGTTTCATAGAATGACCTTAACATGTACTGGGAGACTCATTTGCAGACCCAAAAAGCCACTGAATACTATTCTGGTCACCTCTTGCTACATCACAAACTATGCCAAATGTTGTGGTCTACAACCATCATTTTCTCATGTACTATAATTTTATGAGTTTAGAATTAAGTAAGGGCCTGTCTGAGAAGTCACTTCATGGTAATCAGCTGATGGCTGGGCTGCTCCAGAGAGCTCAAGGTAACTGCACTTAACATTTATGGAATCTTGGTGGGAACAGCCGGAAAAGTAAGCTCAGCTGGACATGTGGCCTCTGCAATATGACGGTCTCAGAATGTCAGGTATCTGACTTAGCAGCCAAGGGCTCTCAGAGAAAATATCCCAAGAATCCTGGACAGAAAATGTAAGGTTTCTTCTGACTTAGCCTCAGCAGTCCCAGAAAGCCATTTCCACTGCATTCATTAGTCAAACAAGTCACTAAAGCCCGAACAAACTCAAGAGGAATAAAATTAGACTCTCCTTCTCAATGAGAGGAGTAGCAGATGATGTGAATCCATCACATTCACCATAGCTCACCACTTTGATCTTTATGCCTTTTTTTGCCCAATCCAATAAGTAGAGTTAAATGTTAGACAGAAAAAGAAAAATGAAGGCATATGTATAAATGTATAATACAATCAACCTCTAACTTAATATAATTTAAAGGAGGCTCCATTTTCCTAAATGTAACTCACTCATTGAGTCTAGGCCTGGAAAATAAGTTGAATAAATAATACAGTATAGAAAATTTTATTACCCCCAAACTAACTATCCACATTAAAAATACATACGCCACCACCACCATCTGTTTTGTTCATTTGTTTCAACCATTTGTAGCTGCTTAGCCCACCCTAAAGATGCTGCTAGGAGGACAATGAGATACTACTTCACACCTATTCAAAGGGCTAAAACCCCCCAAAACTGAAAATTCCAACTGCTATCAAATATGTAGAGCAACAGAAACTTTCACTCATTACTGGTGGAAATGCAAAATAGTATAGCCACTTTGGAAGACAGTTTTGCATTTTATTATAATGCTAAAAATAGTCTTATAATATGATTCAGCAATTGATGACTGTACCATGATGATCTGAAAACTATGTACACAAAAACAGACATGTGAATGTTTATAGCAGCTGTATTTACAATCATCAAAAACTGGAAGTAGCCAAGATGTCCTTCATAAGGTAATGGATAAATACACTATGGTACATCCATACAACTGAATACTATTCAGTGATAAAAAAGGATGAATTATCAAGCCACATAACACCATGGATGAATCTTAAATGCACATTGTAAAAGAAGTTGGTTTAGAAAGGCTCTATAACTCAATTTACATGACACTTAGAAAAGGCAATCAATGATTGCTAGTGGTGTGGGGAGGGGAAGAGTTGAATAGACAAAACACAGAGATATGTTTAGGACTGTGAAACTATTGTGCATGAAACTGAGGTGGTGGAGACATGACACTATTCATTCATCAAAACCCATAGAAGTTTACAGCACAGAGAGCATACCTTAATGTATGATTTTTAAAAAAAATCAACGAGGAAGCCCGAGGAACTCAGTATGGACTGTAGACCGTAATAAGAAATACGAATTTTATGACAAATGTATTACTATATAACTTCCCTGGAAAGGGGTTTGGGGGGTGGTAAATGATGTTGACCCAGGTAACTCTGGAAATTACTAAAGATGAAAGGAGCAGCACCTAAGCCTTCTATTCCAGCTGATAAAGTTGTTTTTCATGGGGTCCAGGTTGGCAATTCTGTAACTGCAGTTCATGGATTGCAGATGGTGGAAGCTCACTGTGGGAGTGGAAGGTTATGGAGAAGAGAAAAAATGGCTAGAATACTCCATGTGACAATAGAGTTTGAAACATCAGCATGAGCTCCTGTGCAGTTTAATACAGATACAGATGGATAAATATGGAAATAATCATAGATATGTGTGTGTGTGTGTGTGTGTGTGTGCGTGTGTGTGTGTGTGTATGTATATAGTTTGCAAGCTCTGTCCACTGGGAGAGTCCAGAAGCAACAACATGCCAGAAACAATGAGCCCTCCCAGGACCCAGATCTTGGTTTCTAATTTCATTCTTTAATAAACAGAATGACAGCTCTTTGGAGAAATGACAGATTGTACTATAAGCAGAAAATACATAAGATGAGCCTGGAATGCCTAGTTATACGAGAAAATGAGGATGTGCTCAAAAAGCAAAGCAATGGTGGTATGTCAAAGAGACACAGGAGCCAACTTATGCTCCCATGGCCAAAGATGGAATAATCTGCGCCACAAAGTCAGTAGGGCAGTATTAGGTTATAACCCAAAGTATAAAAAAAAGTTCCTAAGTCATTACAGATAAAAGTAAATAAACATCAGAGAATACAACAATCTTCACAGAACTCCAAATGACTTATTTCACTTATATTTAATATATGCCATACTAGTATTTAGTAATTAAATATAATTTATTTTCAAATTTATATTTAGCAAAGAGATGGAGCATAGCTCTACCCCTTAAGTGTAGGCTGTACACAGTGATTCCTCCCAAAGACAAAAATGAAGAAGAGAGTAACTTCACTATGGAGAAACCTGACAAACACCTCCTCAGCCAGGTCATCGAAGTTAACCTCCACAGTGAGGAGTCATGTTAGTAGCCTGTATCCTTGATGCACTGCAAAGAGAAGGGCACTTAACCTCATGGTCAATCTCTGAGAAACACATCAGTCCAGTCTAATCCTGAGACGACATCAGGCATACCCAAACGGAAGAGCCCTCTGCAAAATATCTGTACTCACCAACTCAAGGTTATCAGAAACAAGAAAAATCTAAGAAACTGTCACCATCTAGAGGAGTTTAAGGGAACGGGACTAAATGTAACATGGATTCTCAGACAGAAAATTGACATTAGGTAAAATCAAAGCAATATGAATGATAAGGGGCCTTTAGTTGTTGTTGTTTACTGTTGCTGGGAGGAATAAATAAGGTAGTATATAAAAAAAGAAGCTCATTACCTACAGCAACAGAAAAAGTTAGATATGACCAACACTGTTAACTACTTAACATTTTCGGGATTTGCTGCTAAAAAGAAAGACCACAACAATTTGGAGCAAACTTTAAAGGTGATTTATCGGTCTGTGTTGAGAAGGAATAGAGAAAAGGATACTCTCGGAAGAGAGCTAAAGGTTCTAACAGGCAAAAGGAAACGACCAAGGTGCAGCAGCAGACCCGGGAGGAAAACCCAGACAGCCTTGCATGGAAGGTTACCAGAAGGAGAAGTGAGGCTGAGAGTTCCTGAGAAAGACGTTCAGGAGGATAACAGTTACTGAAAATCAGGAGCAGCCTTTATAATTTGTTTATCTGACCACGGAAGTAGATGATTTCTAAATCACAAACTGCTGGGTGGCGGGGGGAAGGAGTCACTCCCACCCCAAACAATGCAATAAAAGAAAAAGACTTAGTAACTAACATTTAGTCTCTGAAAGGAGAGCATAAGCGAGTGAGCTAGCTAACTATATATTGTAGTAAGCAAAATAATAGCCCCCAAAAATGCCCACATCCTACTTCCTGGAGCCTATGAACATATTAGGTTACACAGGGAAGTTAAGGCTGCAGATGGGATTCATATTGCTAACCAGCTGTATTTTTAAAAGGAGATGATCCTGGATTATCTGGGTGAGACAGATATAATTACAAGTGTCCTTAAGGGGGTAAGAGAGAGGCAGAGAGGCCAGAACCAGAGAGAAGGTATATTCACCTGCTCAGGCTGCCACTGATTATTGGAATACCACACACTGGGTGGCATATGCAACAGACATTTATTTCTCATACTTCTGGAGGATGGAAGTCCAAGATCAAGGTGTCAGCAGGTTTAGTGTCTGGTGAGAGCTCTCCCGTTGGGTTCAGCTGCCTCTACTGCTGTGTGCTCACATGGCCCGTCCTTGTATAGTGCATGAAAGGACAAAGAGAGAGAGAGAGAGAAAGAGAGAGAGACAGGGACAGAGAGAGGAAGCAAGTTCTCTGGTGTACTTCCTGATAAGGCCTCTAATCCTGCCAGAGCAAGACCCTACTCTATGACCTCATTTAACCTTGATGATTTCCTAAGAGGCCCCATCTCCAAATACAGTCACACTAGAGGCTACGACTTCAAGATATGACTTTGGAGTGACATGAACTTCCAGCCCATAACAGAGAGCATCATGAGGAAGACTTAGATCTCATTGGTCTTTGCTGGCTTTGGAGACAAGGGGCCAGAAGCCAAGGAATGCCAGCAGCCTAGTCTAGAAGCTGGAAAGGGCAGGACAACAGATTCTCCCTTAAAGCAATGCAGTCCTGCTGACGCCCCGGTTTTAGCCCAGTGAGACCCATTTCAGACTTCCAGAACTGTAAGATAATGCATTTGTGTTGTTTTCAGGCACTAAGGTTGTGATGATTTATTACAGCAACAATGGGGATCTAAAACAATCATGAAAAATGTATAGGGGATTTGGGAGAAAAAAAATAAAAGCTTTTAATTTGCAAATACTTGTTCAAGGATGACAAAAATACCAAGATATACCAATACAGGAGACTCTCCGTTAACCAGAACTCAAGCAACCAGCACTCAGAGTCTACTTACATTTATCTGACATCTGCCAATCCCCATGGGTGCCGGTTAACTGAGAGTGTACGGTACATTATAAAATAAAATAATTTCCTGTAACACATAATATGTAACATAATCCTATGGAGTTCATAGCAAATGTGCTCCCTGTACTGTTTGGACTATCAGCCCCCCTCCCTCCTGTTTTGATTCAGGTCAACTTTGGCATATTCTAGACTTTAGTAACTAGCATGGCGTCTGGTACATTATAGAAGCTCAATAAGGAATAAATCCATTATATAAACTAAATAGGGCTATAAAACTGACTATCACATATGGCTTGTGACACTGAATACATTAGTAAAGGAAGGGAGAAGGGAGCTAAAATTAATTGGAATAAAAATAGAAGTCAAACGGAGATCCAAGTGAAAATGCTAATACATTCCTAGTGAGACATTTTTAACCGTTGACAAATCTTTTGGATTTCAGCTGGGGCTTCATAACATCTTGCAAAAACGCATGGCAAAGATACCGCTGAACACCCACCCACTAAAGCTGAGCTATGATTGTTCTGGCAAACACATAACCCAGAGTAAATATTGTCTTGCAGAAAGATGTGAGGAGGTGGATTAGGCATTGTAATTACCATTTGCTGGGCATTTGGCATGCTTTTTAAAGACTTAATCATGAAGATGAGACTCAGGAGCACTAAAAAAGAAGTCAATATTTCTGTGAGCTGGGTAGAGAACAGCACTGATGGTTTCCTTCTGCTCAGCAATTGCACGTGCCTACCACATATCAACCTCACCTGCATGTTATTTGTTCAAGATGGCATAGATAAATAACCATGAGCAGTACCTTCATTTCATTTTCTCAAACACACTATGTTCTCATATATTATTTATCATAGAGTGATACTTAAATAGGGCAGCAACATAAAATTACACAACAATCTTGCTACAGTATCTCAATTAATTTTATGACCAGCACTCAGCTACTGTCCTTTGTGGTACATCTAAAGTGTTGATGTGCAGATTAGCACAGCCAAAGCTGACTCTCATAACAGCTTTCAGAATAAGACTTCTGTGTATCTTCTCCTTGTTGACCAGCATCTACTGTAATAAATTCCTTTCATCTGAGTTCCTGGCATTCAACATTTGTAGAACAACATTTTGAGATGCTGAATAGCATACCATCCCTTAAACGTAGCCCCCTTAAGTGTACAGGAGGTCATCTGAAATTCTCGATTCCTGGGCCCCATCAGAGAGATTTTAATTCTTTAGGTCTAATGTGGGGTCCAGGAGCCTATTTTTTTAACAAGCATTCTGGGAAATTTTGATGCATAGGATAAGGTATCTGTAACCAGATCTGTTTTGCAATCATACAAACATCTGGACAAGGATATTGTTGCTCAAACTCCTTTCTTTAAATTTCCAAGCCCTTATTTTTGTACATGATCTCTTGGGGTTTTGTTTTTTGTTTTGTTCTGTTTTTTGCTTTTTGGTATGTGGGTAGCTCCCTGACTGGGAATCGAACGCAGCACTGACAGCGCCAGCGCTGAAGCCTTAAGCCACTACACCATCAGGGAACCCCCAAGTACATGATCTCTTGTGATTTGGGTATTATTACCATTTTGATGAAGAGACAAAAGGTTAAGACACTTGCTGTATTCCTTTTCTTAGACTGACATAACAATGTATCATAAACTGGTGGCTTAAACAACAGAAATGGATTTTCTTACAGTCCAGAGGCCAGAAGCCTGAGGTGAGGGTGCCAGCAGGGTCAGGTTCTGGTGAGGGCTCTTGTCCTGGCTTGCAGACAGCCTCCTTCTCACTGTGTGCTTACATGGCCTTTCCTCAGTGCAGTCAGAGATTAAAAAAAAGATCTGTCTTTTCCTTTTCTTAAAAGGTCACCAATCCTATTGAATTAGGACCATACTCTGATAACTTCATTTAACCTTAAATTGTCTCTTAAAAGCCCTATCTTCAAATAAGTTATGCTGGGGGTAACTGTTCAACATATGAAATGGGAAGCAGCATTTATATTCAACTCTTTCAAGATACTTTGATGTGAAGAGAAGAACAAAGGTAAGAATGGCTAAAATTAAAGACACAAGATAAAATTAGTTTCAATAACATATTCAACATACGCAGAATATTATCATTTCAAAAGATAGTGTTGAAATTATTGAGATATTTTACATTTTCATGCTAAGCCTTCAAAATTCGCTGTGTATTTTATATTTACTGCACCTCTCCATTAGAACCAGCCACAATTCAAGTGCCCAATAGCTATATGTGCTCTTATTAGACACTCATTTTCAACTGCCACCAGACACCTCTACCTCGGTATCTGCAGGGACAACTTAAAAATTTTAAAACCAAATTAATTATACCCATGCAAATCTGCTGCTTTCACTGTCTTACTTTCATTTCTATTTTACTTCCTTCCCTCTCTGCTTTATTCTCCATTGAGAAAAGTGTTAACATGGGTTCTCCTGAGGAGTCCTTTCTTTCTGTTCTCATCGACACACGAGACCTCAGCATAATTAATTTCTACCTGGAAAATTTCAATAACCTCCTAAATGGTCAGTCTCTCCATGTGCAATCTCTTCTCCATCCCGAGTCCCTGAATCCAGGTTCGATGTCACTCTCCTACCCATCAGTCTTCAATGGCTTCCCTCTGTCAGTGGAACACCACCAAGACTCCCAAAGCATAACATGAATGTCCCTGATCTAGGCAATGTCGACCTTCCTTTTTCTTCCACTACTGCTCCTCTTTTACCATAAAACCCAGAGAAAATACAGGTATTTTCCATCCCAGAAATGGCGTTACCTTTCCCACCTCCTTACTTTCATTTGAATTGTTTAATCCAGTCATTCTCAATTTTAGCATTTTAGCATGAAAGACTTGTTGAGACCACTGGAACCACGCCCAGAATTTCTGATTCAGTAGGTCTGGGGTAGAGCCCAAGAGCTTACATTTCTAACAAATCCCCAGGTGCTGCTAAGGCTGCTGGTCCTGGGTTAACACTTTGAGAATGACTGGTTTAATCTCTCAGGAATGCTCTTCTACTCATCAACATACATGCAAATTCTACACTTACTTAATTCTTAAATGCTGTTTCTTATATGAAGTCTTCCCTAGTTATTAAACCAAAAATAATGTCTCTCCTCTGGGCTTCTGTGGCTAGTTGGACTTGTCTTGGACCATCACCTACCCACCTTGCATTAGAGCTAATTTGTAAGTGAATAATCCTTAAGAATAATGATGGTGATTTGCATCTTCAATAGTTCATGTCAGAGATTTTTAATGAGTACTTTTTAATTGAATTAAAGATGCAGACCCTGACCTCAAAATATTTAAAACATTTCAGAACAAGACAAGAGTTTTTCTTAAAAGAGAAAAAAAAATGGCCTTAATGATTAAGAAGCATGGACTTTCTCCAGCTTTTTACAATCTGTTCCCAAGTATTGCTAAAATCTGCCCCCCATCCTAGAAAGAGTAAATTTCTTCTCAGGTTGTTTTTTTTGGAGCTCAAACAATTAATGAAAGATCAGGCTAATAGACAAACTGTTACAGCTATGGACCTTACTAGTTTGAGAAATTACTTTAAGGAATATTGTATCTTAAAATATTTCCAGCCAGTATAGCCTTTTTATTAGCACTCCATAAATTTGCTGTCGCCATGATATCTACAGGGAATGCCTGTAAATTAAAAAATCAAATAACCAAAATAACATTGCCACAACCTTTTTTTTTTAGCAATCCATTCTGAAGGATCTGAGTAGATGAGTTTAAATATGGACTTGGATCTCAAGTGATTCGAACTTGCAGGGAAAACAGTGGTATTTCTATTTGCCTTTCATTTGCATTTACTTGTTATTCTAATTTTGTCTGGGGTAGCTTCAGGGATGAGTTCTGTTACATGGTGGTATCTTCTTTTATACAACTGAGGTTAGAGGTCAGTAAGACAGGTGAATAAATTCTTAATGCCTACTTCCATTACGGAGATGAACCTGGAAACACTCTAACTCACTTGGGGCTCATTTCTCGATGCAAGGATTTGGAAATGGCAGCATACACATACAACAATGCTCAGTTGCCACCTAAACCAATGATGAAATTTCAAAGCCCTCAGACCAGGGAGAAGTTGCCGAGCTCCACGCAGCTGTGTAGTCCTTGTTGCGGAAAACACGCATCCCACATACTCTCCACGATGAGATCGTGCATTCCTTCATTCTGCCCTGTCCGAGGTGGCTTCTTGGTTGGGTCAATTGACTTTCATCTATGATATCTGGGAAATAAGCATGTTTTTCTTCCCCTCTTTTGGGAAAGTACTTTCCTACCAGATTTCTAATGCACAGATCTTGACAATATTAACAAATTCCTTGTATCTGCATGGTACCTTTCTCTGGGACAAAAGCAAAATAAACTTTCCTTCTGTGAGCAGGAAGATCTTTACTGGAAGGATCATAAATTTACCTAATTACTCACTAAAGAGAAACAATGCCTTTTGTAGAAGGAAGGATAAGACAGAAATACAAACAATAGAAAAACTCTGCGGACTACAACAACGGCATGGGACTGTGTTTTTGCCTCTATAGGCACCGGGAAAAACCTGTCTGAGGTTTATAACGCCTCTGAACCAAACAGTGTGATTTCCTGTGATTTTAGGGGCAGAGGTGGCACCTGCACTTACAAAAGCAACTACTTTCCACTTAATGTATTTTGCTGTGTATAATGTGCTCCCATGTGTAATGTACACCCTCATTTTTGGCCCAAAGTTTCAGGGGAAAAAATCTTTTGTTTTCATTTTTTAATTCAGATTTTTATTGGTTCATATTTAGGTACTTGTATATTATAAAGGAATTTTAGCATTTATTTTTTAACATGTTATGGTACAAGAAATTTAATGTCACAAATAATTATAAAACACAAAAACAGATACAAGGTACAAGAAATTTTCTGTAACACTTTTAACTCTTAAGCATAAATATTATAAAAGAATTAAAAACTTTTATATAGATACGGAATTAGTACTACCCACGTATAATGTGCATCTTTAATTTTCCCTCACAAATTTGGGTAAAAACGTGTACATTACACACGGCAAAATACAGTATATTCCACTTGATGTGGTGAACATGTTCTATGGTCTGTGACTGCGGCAATTGTTAATATTTTATTGGTGAACTATGGCCCTAAGCACGCTGGTCTTCCTCGTTTGTACCAGCCAGCCTTCTCCTGCCGCTGGAGCTCAGCAGCTCATGAGGATCCCATACTGGCTCGACTTGGTCAGCCTGAAGTATTTCTGACATGCAGAAAGGCACAGAGATAGTGTGAAACCCTCGCACACCGACCACCGAGAATTCAGAATGCCCCTGCTTCCTCCCCAGCATAACGACAGTACTGACGCCGAGGCGTGGCCTTCCCCGTCCGTGTTTTCATTTTCCCACAGAGGCTCTGTTCATCAACAATGTTAAGGACAAATGCTCCCCGATCTGCCACGACGTTACGTCCCAATGTTCCCATTAGAAACTGAAAATGCATTTCATACACTTCAGCCACCAAAACGACCTAGCTCAGCTGGGCCTACCTTAAAGGCTGCTCGAACACAATATCCAGAAAAGCACTGGCCGCACAGTCTACCGTGGTATCCGCTGTTTGCCCTCAGGACCACGGGGATGGCTGCGAGCCGGGACCAGCAGCATGTGACAGCATCATATGGCCTATCAGGAGCCCAGGAAAGGGCCAAAGCGCACAGTACGGTTTCTACTGGACGGTACCACTTCCTCACTGCCATAAAGTTTTAAACAACCTAAGTCCAACCACTGCAAGTTGGAGACTGTTCGTATCATTCCAACTTTTATTTTTTCAGTCACCGTTGTTTTCAAGATTTGGCCAACATTGATATAATCAGATCTCATTCATTTAGCTTAAGTCTTTTTTGTTTTTTTTTTTTTTTTTAATTTCATTAAATGTATTGGGATAAAGTTGGTTAATAAAATTACAGAGGCTTCAAGTACTACTCTTACATACAATTCTATAACACATAATTTCTACATTGCATTGTGTGTTCACCACCCCGTGTCAAATCCCTTTACTTAACCATGTATTTGACTCACTTTACCGCCCCTCTGGTAACCACACTACTTTTGTCTGTGTCTATGAGTTATTTTAAGATTTTTATTAAAATAGAGCTAACATACAAATTATATTTGTTTCAGGGGTACACCGTAGTTATTCAACATGTCCATACCTAAAGAAGTGATCACAGGTGGAGCAGCCATCTGTCCCCGTCCCATGCAATCCCAACGTCGTTCACCATACGCCTTCTGCTGCACGTTACATCCCCGGGATCTGTTTTATACCTGGAAATCTTAACTTCTTATTCCCCTTTGCTCCCCCCCCCTTTTTAAACTAGCTTCAGTGTTATACAAACACCACCATTTACTTATGCTTTCCCCGTTTTGAGAATTTACCTACAGGGTATGCCTAGAAGTGGAATTACAAGTACAGAGCGCAAATTTTCAACACTCCTGGGTATCACTAACTTGCCCTCTACTGGGGTCTTACCAATGTTTTCTTTCCCTGATCAAGTGCAAGCATTTCCAAGGGCCTATGAGCTCCCCCTATTCGGCACTGCCATATTTAAAACAGTTTTCTCCTTACCTAATGGGTATAAAGTTATATGTCCTTGATTTTTTTAAATTTGTATTACCTCTTTACTGGTAGACTTGATCATTTTTATGTTTATTGGCCATTACTGATGTGTTAAAATAATATTGTAAATATTTCTTCTGCACAACACAAGGTATTATTCCAGCCTCTCAAACACATCATTGTCTGGAAGTTTACTCCACCTTCTTTAAAACAAATGCTAGACACCTTTGGAAAACCATTGCTTCTTACATCCTATCACTTATTTCTAGAATCAGTTTCCTTTCCTTTTTTGGCGGTTCTCTGGCTGGGAATCGAATCCAGGCCACAGGATTGAGAGCGCCGAAGCCTAGCCACTACACCACCAGGGAGCCCCAGTTTCCTTTTCTTAAAGCTCGTTGTATCACCAGAAAGAGTCTGTAAGAAGCCAACTCTCTAATTTTTCTATGTGACATAAAATATCTTCATTTCCTTTTATTCTCCAATGATAGCTTAAGTATAGATTTATAATTATTCTTTATTTTTCCTCAACATTTAAAAAATATTTTTCTGCTGTCTCCTGATGTCCATTTGATGCATTAGAACTCTGCTATGAGTCCTACTGCTGTACCGTCTGGGATAGTATGTTTTTTCTCCTTGCTGTCTTTGAAGGTTTCCTTGTGTTTTTGTTTGTTTTCATTTCACAGAGTCACTGCCAAAAGTGCAAGTGGCCTGGCCCTTGCTCCGTTCTGAGGACTCGTTTTGTTCCATGCATCTGGATTATTCTAGTGCCATCCATTTAGCCATTCCCTCTCCTTTCTATCCTCTCTCTGAAACCCCTGCTTTAGAGTTTTACAGGTTTGGAGTTTACATTTAAGTCCTTTATCATTTTGAATTACCTTTTTAATATGGTGTGAGGACACTAATATTTTTTCAAGGTGGCTACTATCTGGGAAGGTCTTCTCTAAACATTAAAAATCTGACAAGAAAATGACATGATTTGGGGTCACAATGCCTAACTGTTAACACAGCAATATTCAAGGATATGACACACCAGCCTCCCTGATAATTCAATATCTCTTAAAAGCACAGAATTATAAAATCTTACTTCAGCGACAGTCATTCTTTTATGTATTTTCAGGTGTGTATGTTGTCCTGTTGCTAACAGAACTAGAAGAAACCATCACTGTTGCACTTTCGATACAAGATGAGGAGACAGTCCAGAAGCCCCAGAACTGAACAGTTCAGTGACTTTTAACCAACGTGAGCCACTAGTAGATGGGTTCTAAGGAAATGAAAACTCACTGACGTAGGCTGACCCCTTACAGTGTCCCGATGCTGACTTATTCCAAGCTCCACTCCTGTGATGTACAAGAAATGAAGGAAAGAAATGAATTGACTGCACTTTCTTAACAAAAACCATTGGAGATTTATTTAAAATTGAGATGTATTGACTGCAGACTTTTATGAATTTCAGGAAATGGATGTCAATATTTTCAAGTAATGAATCACTGGTCAAGGAGAAAGAACAGGAATGCTTTATAAATATGGCAAATCCTAATAACTAATCCCTCTCTGCACGTCTCTGCAGATGGCAGTATCAGAATAAACGAGAGTTTAAAGGGAGAAGGGAGAGAAAAAAGAGACCGTGTCAAAAGGGTCAGTGAGAACAGAGAATATTCTGAATGCTAACAGGGTGAAAGGAAGACAGGAAAGCCAGAGAAAAAGTGGTCGGAGGACATGGAAACCGAGGTGAACGGAGAATCAAGGACAAAGAACAGAGGGGACAAAATAGTACCATCCATCTGTATTAAACACAACGCAGTCTGTGACCCAGGGACATCGTCTTAAATGGAATTCTAGGGAAGTAATCAATCAACAATACATCTAAAAGTATTTATAAAGTGTCTCAATCTTATGAACAGTTTGCATATAGAAAAATTATATCATCAAGACCTTAGGATAATTTATCCTTCTTAAAATGTTAATCAGAGAAAAAATGAAATGTGAAAATAAAGGAGGTCCAGAAAAAAGTGTGGTAACATTAGCGTGTGCCAGGTGAGCTGGGGGCACCAGGGACATGAGACCCAGGCTCTGATGCAGCAAAGGCCCCTGTTCCACCTGTGAACTTACCCCTTAAGGAATCTGTGGCCTCTCCCGTGACCAGCTCTGTGAGCAAATGCTGAGCACCCACAGGACCAGAAGTTAAAGATGGCAGCAGCTCAGGGTGGACTGGAGCTCTGCCCCTTCAGTCCCTGACCTCTGAGCCTCACAGATCTGGACCCGAGGTGATCTCTATGTCACTAGGGAACATGACACCAGCCTGTTCCACCCCTTAAGGGGCCTAGGAGGAGCAGAGAGAAGAGGAGTTGGTTGGAGTCTTTATTCCTTCAGACCTTGACATTGGAAGAGAGAAATGGTAGAAAAGTATCCCACAATGGGCCAACAGGGAGTGCCCACCATCCTTTGGGAGGATTTACTGGCCATTTATAAGGCCTGGGTATATAACATGAAATAGCTGCTCTCAAGTTACCTACCTCCATCTTTTTAAAAGAAAACATTGTATGTATAATTGAAATTTGCTCCAAGAGTAGAACTTAAACGTTCTCACTAAAAAAAAAAAAAAAAAGAAAGAAAGAAAGAAAGAAAAAGGTAAGTATGTGAGGTTGTGGATGTGTTAATTAGCTCTATGGGGGGATCCTTTCACAATGCATAGGTATATCAAATCATCACAATGTACACTTTAAATATCTCACCGTCTTATCTGTCAATTATACCTCCATAAAGCGGAAATGTTTTTGAAGTCCTATTTTGCTACATCTGGGCCTGCTAGATGTAAAGAAATTCTGGCGTATGGAGAAAACTCCCTCATCTTGAAAATGCCCTTTGGAAAGAAGAAGGAAGAAGAAACTATAGGAGATAAATGTCTAATGAAAACGACTTTTGGAAACGGAGTTTCTAAACCACCTCTAGAAGACAGCCCGGAAGCCACGCGGGTCCACACTGGTTCAGCAGCTTAGAGGAGACGGAGTCGAACACCATGAACAGGATGGTCCACTCGTTCTGCCAAACTGGTCACGCCTGGGAGGCATTTTCATCTCACACCCGCCGTTCTGTTATGTGCATTTTATTCCTCAAAACTGTACACAGAGCTAACCATGCTAAGTCCTTTTAGGAAATATAACCTTTCTAGATAGTCTGAAGTGCCTGATTCATGTTTAAAGTAGAGAGTAAAATGACACAGTTTATAAATCACAGGAAATTTGTCTGCTGGAAATGGAATGACCACACTGCCGCCCCCCAGCAGCACACGTGGCATGCGTACCCTGCTTCGGGCGACAAGGGAGAGGAAGGGAGTGCAAAGGGCCCCGCATCGGCAGTTTTGTCGTAAGACAAGATTACGGCCGGGACGTTTGTGAATTTTCACTTTGCTGTGTATAATGGACAGATGAGTCTTAACGTTATAACGTCCAGTCTTCGTAATGTTAAAGAGGTTGGAAGTATATCCTAAAAGTGGAGTTAGTAAACCATTTTGTACAGTTTGTGTTAAAGGAAAGACTGTCTTCTGTAGTGACTTTTACAGGTGACATTAAATTCATCCGTAAGCGCTGTAGCTAACTTATACTTGTCCATACAGTAAACGCTAGACACGTTAAATGAGTGTTAAAAAGAAGAAACAATTCTGTGCTTGATCACGACAAACTAAAACATTTCTAATACGTATGATTCATCACAGGCTTTATGCTGACAGATCCAAATTATCCATATTTTATCCTTTGCAAGAAGCATTTGCCAACATTGTCAGCTCACAGCAAACGACGCTCGCAGCGTAAACGTGTGTATGTCTTCAAGCGACCTTGGCCCGCGGCTGGGCGTGAAAACCTGCCTCTGCCGCACAGGACGGAGGGAAGGAGAGGGGCTCACTGCTCTTGGGGAACTTCAACCCCGGCTTTAGTTCTGAGGAAGAGCAAACTCCTCTAAGGGTTCTTCTGTTCTACCTCTTCTTTCCTACTTTCCATCCTTTCCCTTTTTCCCCTCTTCCTTCTGCAATGCCAGGTTTGGGAAGCAGCGTATCACACGGTGAGGGGCCCGGAGGAAGAAAGCCATTGCCCATTCCATGGCACCTTCGCTCCAGACCTGCTCTGTCTGACGTGGAGGCCATTTGCCAGCACCAAAAGGAAAGCTGGGGGCATTAACTCTTAACTGCTCAGATGCAACTGAACACACGCCAAGTAGCAGGACTCTAACTGACGAACCCTCTGTTTTAAAATTAGGTGATATTAGTGCTTTAACCTGTTTCCTACGCTGTAATAAAAGTTACATGGGAAAAAAAAAAACCACCTCACCTTCTTTTAAGACCACGTTAACACCTTTGAAAGTGTGTGTTAATGCTTTTCAGTGGATAAAACATTTAAGGTCAGCACTGTCCTAGAATACCCAGATTCCCCGCAGTTGGTTTTCTGCCACCAAAACCTCAAAACCAGATATTCTCAGCAGTGTGCTGCATTTATTACACAGGCGCATCAAAGATTTATCACTCCCCTCCATCCACCTCCGGGAGCAGTTCATCATCGAAGAAAATAACTGAGCTCATTGGAGGCCCTCTTTAATTTTTAAAATGAAAAATCTATAGCCATCAGGCCTATGTCAGAATTTTCAGAGGGAGAAAAACCAAGACAACTTTTATGAAATTCCGGTTATTCTACAAACACAATTACAAAGTACACAGATTACAAAAACACCTTAAAATTTATTTTAGAGTAATGAAAATAATCTACCAAGTGCCTCGTATTATGCTAGACAGGTAGACCTCCACTATAGTTTAAAACACGCACACGTGCGCACGTGTGCACACACATAAACTTTTATAAATGTATTTTTTTCCTCTTCTGACACATATCACTATTGTTTCACCTTTGGGACCTTCCACTGAGGAGAACTTTTCAACCTAAACTGTGTCCACACGATGCACTCAACTGGGTTTTTTGATGAAATTGACACATCAATTTAAAACAACCACACCCACTGAATTTTTAAAAACTTCTGTACATGAGTAAATCTACTGAGCATATTTGTTTCCCTTAAGATAGAGTACCTTTTTTATTCTGGCTTGGTATAAGGAAAATTTATTTTAATAAGTGAGGGGGAAGTCTAGCTGATGCTTATAAACTATGCATTAGGTAGCCTGTTCTGCATATCTTATTTAACTCTCACAAACCCTTGTTAAAGGGAAGTGCTATTATTATCTCCATTTCCATCTGTGGAAACTAACATTCAGAAAATGAAATAACTTTCCCAAAGTTGTATATCTGCGACTCGAACCTGTGAGGTCTAGCTCCAGAGAGAGACACCCAACCACTCTACTATGCACTCTGGCCTCCCTAGGACTGAGTGCACATATAGCCATGTAAGCAGAGAACTCTCATTAATTCAAAGTAACTCAATGGAACAGAGGGTAAATAAGGCAAAAATGTGAATCTCTCAGTTTCAGATCTCCTTTTCCAGACCTATGTGTTGCCTTGAGCAGCAGCCTATGTCCAAGTTTTCAACATAGCAGCCTATCTGACTGAGACATAAGAAATGTATTCATGCTTTCAAAAAATAATTGGCTTCACCTAGTCCAAGTATGTCAAACATTTGCTAATTATCATGACACAAATATGTGGAAATTCAAATTGTTTTCAGAATTTTATATTCCTTTTAAATCTGTATGTTGTAAAGAACAGAATAAACAATCAAAATAGAAAACCAAACCAAACCAAACAAAAACTCAATTAAAAAATGGGCAGATCATCATGCTCAGTGAAATAAGCCAGACAGAAAAAACCAAGAACTACATGATTCCACTCATATGTGGAACATAAAATTGAAAACAACAAAGAAACAAAACTCATGGACACAGTCAATAATTTAGTAGTTACCTGAGGGTAAGGGGGAGGGGAGGGAGGAGAAGGGACAGGGACACAAATATATGGTGATGGAAAGAGAACTCTGGGTGATGGACACACAATGCAACCCATGGAGGATGTAATGTAGAATTGTGCACCTGGAACCTATATAATTTTTACTAATCAATGTCACCCCAATAAATTTAACAATAAAAAAATGTTGTGATTAGCAAAAAACATTCGAAGTCCTAGCTTTGATTTCTCATTGGTTGACTCCTATTATGATGGTTAGAAAATAAATAAAGAAATCAATATGTGAAATTTTCCAGCCTACATTTTTTGTTTGTTTCTTAGGAAATGTCACTTTCATTCCCTAAATATCATTCATATTGTTAAATTTCCAAGTTTTATTACATTTTTTAATTCAAATTTTTGTTTGTATTTAGGTACTTAAATTCCCAAATATTTTAAAGATCTAACCTCTTCCTTGAGTTTCATTTCTCAATGCCTCATGGAATTCTTTCTCTGGGTACCTAGCAGGCTTTCAAAATCAACACTCAACCATTGTTGAAACTTCTACATCTGTTTAGATTAAATACTCTCAAAGCTCACACAGAGTGCATGACTCACAGTAACATAAAACTTTAAATGATACATTTTCTGACAAAAATTTAGATGTGACTCATATTAGTCATCGAATCCTAACCCCAGTCATCAAATTTAGAACTCGATGAATCCACCTGCTTTATTTTACTGATAAGGACGTTCAGGCCCTGAGGGAAAACGTGATTTGTTAAAAAGATCATCATGAATTTGTAGCTGAGCAGCAACTAGAATCTTGATCCGTTATTTTTTGTTATTGCTGTTACCTTTATACTAGACTAATACTGTGTGCCAGCCACCACAGTGATGGTTTTGCTTGCATTTATTCCATTTAATCCTTATCCTGCAAGTTAAGCATTATCGTACCACATTACAAATGACAGAAGTAAATCACAGAGACGTGAACCTGTTCATCCAGGTGTTATGTGCCGGAAGAGTCAGAATCTGAAACCATGTCTGCTTCCCTCAAAATTCCTGGTTTTAGTCAGTTTTTTGAGACTAACACCCCTCCTGCAACAGCCATGTCCTCTCACGAATGCAAATCCCATAAACATGGAAATACCTTGGATCATTTTAACTATTCATCACTTCATATTGCAGGGCTTTCCACAATAGAAGCAATGCATTAAAATGTGTTAACAACCACACATTTTACATAAATGCTATGAATCCTCAAATAGTTCCAACTTGTAAAATATTCTGCAAATCATAAGGTAGCCAAGCGTTACATTTTGCTTTGTATTCTATGTGTCAATAATTGAATGCCAGGTACTTGGATTCTATTAAAGATGTCCCGTGCCTCTTTTTCTGAGTCACCATAGATATTATCACCATAAACCAGCACCTTTCAAACTTAGTTTCATGATAACTCAAGGTATATTAAAATATTTTAGTGAGTGTCAAAAAATTTCAAAGATAACTCACTTAGTTCACTTATAGTTTGGAAATCTGCATATTCAATATATTAATTTAAATTTGGAATGGCTCAAGAAGAGATACGGAATAAGTTTTAAAATTATATTACAACTATAAGTAAGAGTAGAGGGAAAAACAAACAGGATAAAGTCTTAAAGGGCCAAAATACTGGAGAGAATTTAAATAGGTAATAAGCAATATATAGCTCCTCACCTACACAAAAATCAGAGTTTGAGATAACTACAGAGTCAACTGTGAAAACTTCTAAATAATCCTGAGTTAATGTAGTCCCGAACCAGTGAGTAATGTTGAAAATCTTGTTCAACAGCACTCTAATGTAAGTGGTTACTATAGCTATGAATAAGCAATTATATGTTCCCCATCATGACCAAAATACATCATGTGGGCCATCTACACAATCAATTGTTCAGCAATCCAATTCATCTCATTAAGACAACCTTAATAAAAGAATCAGGTAAACTATTGTCTGGTTAAGTCATGCATAATAAATCACCAACTGTTTCTCAAAATTGTTCCTTCCATACTTCCTTGATGGATATTGTCTTAGGTCAGACAATATCACCTTGCACCTTAAGTACCGTATTCAGCTTTAACTAGGTCTTCCTGTCTCCAATCTCATCAAGCCCACACATTACCTTTTCATGACTTCTCATCACCTTGAGAATAACTAGAAACTCTTTTCTGTACTCTGACCAATGCTTTTCTCTCTAGCCACCCTGGCCACTGTCTCATGGGAAACCTATTTTCTAGCCACATTGAATTCAATGCTATTCCCAGGCCCAACATTCTCTCTTCTTTCTTTCAATGAGACATTTCCCCCCAATAGATTACTTCTCTGTCCTTCTTTTCTTTGGATAACTTCCCCTTTGCCACCCTACTTGTACCTTATCTCCCCCAGGAAAGCTTTCCAAGATCTTACCGAGGCAGAGCTGCATCTCTCGTGCTCTCTTTGCAACATCTACCATTTGGTCTACAATGACATTTACTGTCTTCCCAACCAGAACAATTTCTTGAGGCCAAGGACTGTATCTGATTCACCTTTGTGTCCCAGCTGAGTGCCTGGGACATGGAAAATGCTCAGTTGATGTTTGTTGAGAAGGGGAATAAATTAAATAGATTGGTATTTCCCCCAAAGCACCTGATCTTAAGAATCAACTTGGGTGCCAACTAAAAATGCAGATCCTCAATCTAATCCCCTGGAGAGTCATACTGACCAGATCAGATTTGGGTGAAAGACTCAGTACATTTATCAAATATTCCAAATGATTTCATGAGGGTGAATAAAGAGGAAATGGGAGAATTACTGCATTTATTTAATCATGAGAAATAAGAAAATCTATGTCTTTGTACAAAATATATCTGCCCTTGGGTTATCTCTCTTTGAGGTATTCATTGAAACCTTTACTTCCCTTTACCTGGTACCTATCTGGGCTATGTAAGTCAAAAGAAAACAAAAACAGTTTTTCATCACATAAAAATAAGGGTGTAAAGAGAATCTATCCTTAGCTCAGAATATAAACTCAGCAAGGGGCTTGGTTATGATTTCAGCATTGTTTGGATTCTTCCAGCTAGTGTTTTTAATGTGGCCTAAAAATGTCATGACTCAGAGCAGTTATTTGTAGAATTGCTTCAAAAATGTTATCTCAACCATTGTAATTTCACACCTGGCATTAAAACTACCTGGCTTGCCTGCAAGAATTCAACTTACCTGGTGATTATATAGTACTCGCTGAAACTAACTTGTTGTAATGTTCTATTCTTTAGTCCTAGGAATGCAAATTTCTTCAAAAAGAAGACTGCTCCATGTTGTCACCTACTTAACATACCTCACTCTTTAATTCTTGCAATAATCTTTTCAACTCCACCACTCAGTGGAAACTTTTCTTTAAAAATCACTAACAACCTCTGAATTGCCAAATCTAACAAACATTTTGGGTTCCTCTTGGCCTGTGAACTAGAAGTTCAGGGCAAACTTATCTTCCATATGCATTCCTTACTGGCTTCCTATTTTTCCTACTTCTCTCTCTCTCTCTGCTACGTTTGGATCTCCTTGCTAATTTAATCTTTTGCTTCTGCTTTTAAATATGTTTGCTTCCATTTTGGAATCTCAACTTGCTGGTCTAGCAGTTAAGTTCTTCCACATCTGGAAAAGTGTTCAGGTCTTATCACAGAAAACTCCCCTCTATGTAGCCCATGGTCTAGACCAGCTCCAATCACATGTGGTGGTTAAGTTAAATCAAACTAAAAATTCAATGCCTAAGTCACACTATCCACACATCAAGTGCTCAATATCCACCTGTGGCTAGTAGCCACCATGCTGGACAACACATTTATAGAACATTTCCATCACAGCAGAAAGTCCTACTGGAGAGTGCTAATCCAGGCAGCTGGACTACTTGACTTTCTCACCTCTAAACTTCAGTCCATTTGATTTCCTCTACCTGGAAAGCTGTCCATCAACTGTATTTCTTCCTATCAAAATCTGCCCCTTTCTTCAACATTCCTTCTAGCTGAAAGCATGACAGCTCAACTATTGAACTCCCAGAGTTCTTTGCACCACTCTTACCCATGTTCCTTTGTTCCATCATTTATTAGGATAAATTTCTTCTCTCCCTGACTAGAGATTAAAGTGACTGAAGAGTTGATATATGCCAACTGTCAGTGAATGCTTTCAGCGTGCGAAGCTAAGTACTCCGTGTTTCTCAGATCCTCGTAACTGCCCTGTGAAGTGTATGGCATTTTACCAAGTGAATGGTAAGGAAACTGGAATTTAAGATGATGAAGTGATTGGCCAGATGAAGGTTTCAGGAAGGGAGGTGACCATCCAGAATCCCAGAGTGGGGAGCCCTGAATCATCCCAGGTGGGTCCATACCTTTATCACAGGGACATACTGCCCCCATCTTGTTTAGCACATTAATGCTCACCCCACATGCCTTATAATATCAAACATGACTTCGTCGGTGAATGAGTGACTACATGGATAATGCCACATATACATATAAGGCAATTTACCGCTCAGAAAACTTGTTGACAGCCGTAGTTTATTTCCACGGGACTTCCCCCCAACAACTCAGAGGCAGCTCCACAGAAAACACTGTGTCTGTCTCAGAGAGGCCTCCTGGAGTTCACACTGCTATTCCATGATAGGGACCAGACTTTAGTCTGTGCCTTCTGCCTCCAAGATCCATCAGCTGTCCCTTCAAACCTCCGGAAGGTTCAAAACGCACCAATAATCGACAAAGACTCAAAGTGTTTTATCTCAATATCCTGTGTTCCACCTATTCTTTTTATTCTTTAAAAACCATGATGATGAGGCTTAATTGTTTATGTCTGTGAGAGGGGGAGAGGCAGTTTAGTCATCTTCTGTGCTGGTTAAATAACCACATATTTAGATCTTTATCATATTGTTTTTGCCCTAACCCCATTAAAATAACTTGCTTATATTAAACAAAATTCTGGGAATGTTAATTAGCAATTTAGCTATGAATATGCATGATTATTTTTAAATCTGCGAATAATATGCCCGCATCTTATCTGTAGTTATATCTGCATTTTTTTTCTCTCTCTCCTTCAGGAAAGCCATTTAAAATGCATTTGGAAAATGCAAAAAATAATTTTATTACCCTTATTTTCCAGAATTTTATTAAGAGTTTTATGGCTATAATTACTTTTTCCTTCTCAAGGCAAAGCAGTACATCACAACATACATGATCATATTTGTTGACAAAATGAGAGATTCTAGGAATTAATTTTATACCCATTATGTAACAGAAGAAAAAGTTACACTATACTTTCCTTTTTATTACGTTAATTTTCTTGTATACTTAAACACTAAAACATTTATTAGATAACTAACTAAATCAGTGAATGGGTAGATGAAGCTCAACACACATTAGCTCATTTATCTCCCCACCAAAAGAGAATATTTTCAAATAAACATTCGGGAGAAATACAAAATCAGGAAAATGTTTCAGCACTGATGAGGCTTTTATAGGCTTACTCTTCCCAAGTTCAATAGTGTCAATGCACATGCAATTTGCTTCAAGTCTATAATGCCCTTGGATTTCAAGTTGAGGAGTCTGATCATCTGGAAACAGAAAATCAAGGTTCTGAAATACTGTTAAAGAAATAGAGTGAACTGAATTTATTTTCTTAGGACTTTAAGTGCTTCCACATAAAGTCCGAGGAGAGAACAGAAATGATGTTCACTACAAGCAAGCATTGCCTTAATTCCACATTTAACTTTGGCAATTTGATCTAATGCTACATCAAGGCAGATGGGCCTTCCACGTGTGAAGAGTTCACCCCAATTTAAAATAAATGCATCACATGGGCAGGAATGCAAACTCAAGAAGCAGGAAATTTTTTTCTTTTTTTAATAGGTTTCATTCCTTGTTTTCCATACCTGCAGCCACTGTGTGACGGCACCTCTTGTCACTTTACCTCTGACTTATTTTAAAAGCATTGCTATGCTTCTGGTTACCGTCAACCTTTCTTCCCACTTTCAATCTTCCTACCAATGTGGTGTGAAAAATCCTACCCAAGACAGGTTTTGTCACAAGCTCAAAACCTGCCACAGTTCTCTAAAGCCTGGTCTACAGCAGACTCTTAAAGTCTTTATCCCTCTCACCATCCCAGTCTCTCCTATCATCCTGAGGCAGAGCCTCCATTAATTAAAACAAAACAAAACAAACAAACCAACCCACAGCCTTCTGCCATGTCCTGCATGAAATAAACTTACTTTCTTATCTGTGATTTTCAGCATGCCAGGGATCCTAATTTAGAGCTTTTGAACCTGCTTTGCAAATTATCTTTGACATATTTTCATGTGGGTGTGTACCATCAGTCTCTGTATCAGTTAGGGACCCAGAAAGAAACAGAATTCATCCAAGGAGGGTCAGAAATTTTAATGAAGGAGTTATTTACCAAACTGTAGCCAGAGTTAAGAAACAAACAAGATGGGGAAGCATCTAGAGACGAGCAAAACTGAGAAGACAATACTGCCGGCAGGGACGAAGAGACTAGGAGAAGAGGTACCATTTCCACAGGAGCCCAGTTAAAGCTGGTGGCATGGAAGAGGGCACACTGGGGGCAGCGACCCCACAGCCAGGGCACGTGATCACAGCAGGACTTGGAGGAGACACAGCCCAACCTCCTTCTCTTCTAACACTCCCATATCTTGCCAATGGCTCCCCTTGGCTAAGCAAAGATGAAGACAGAGTAGGAGGGAGTCCTGGTTGTGCAAAATCTGCAAAGGTCAGCTTCCCAGAGCTCAGGGAGGACACAGAAAGGTGGAGAATGGGTGGAGGTGTGGCAAGTGGAGAACAATGTGTACAGTCTCCGCCTTCCGAAGGGTGGCAGCTCCTGCAATCACCCACATCTGGGGTGAGCAAACACCTGGAAGAGGGCACTGATCTCGCAGCTACGTGCCGCTTGGAGCAAGGTCACTTAGTTAGAGGCTCAGCGTCATCACCTTTAATTTACGAGTAATACACCCCAATAAGTCTAGCAATAAAAATAAATTTTAAAAAAAGAGTAATACAGTACTCAGTCTATAGAATGGCTCTATACATTTTCATAAAAATGAAAAATATATGAAATGTCTAGCATATTAAATGGTAATACTGCTACTGACTAAATAAAAATTATATATATATACACATACACATATCTAACTGCCCTCTTATAAAACCTCTTATAATTCTGAAAATGAGCCATCAGAGACAAGAAGCAGTGAGTGTGTGTGGTCGCATTTGCAGCTCGCCTCTACCCGCGATCACCTCAACTTAAAACACACGGCAGGCCGCCTTTAGGCCTTGGCGGGCAGACGTGTTTTATTTCTCCCTGGTGATTTGGATGCCATTCTTCTCCCTTCCACTCAGTAACAGACGGTGCCCTGGACAGCAGTGACATCTGCAGCCCCAAGGGAGAAGGGTCAGCACAAATTTTAATTTTGCTTTTGGTTTGGGGCTTTAAGCACACAGGCAGATTGTTTTTTCTCCCTGTCGGTTTGCATCTGACTCTGTAGCTGACATTTTTTAATGCTTTATGTATTTGGATTAACCCAGAAATTTACAGCTCCAGGTTTTTGCTTATTTTGCTTTGTTTCTAATTCAATCTCCTTGATTAAAAAAAAAAAAGGTAAAAGAAAATGTGAAAGGGAATTCTAGCTGTCATTTCTGTTTTACTAAAAATGTTAGGAAGAGAGCATTCTGCTCTTATTGAACTTTCTTCCATTACAAAATGTTAACATTTGAATATTTTAAATCATGAGAAACAAGAATACTAAAGATAGCCTATAAAAATCTATGGGCAATTTGACTCAACTAGAAAAAAGAACTTAAAAGCTAAGAGAACATTTATAATAATTGAATGTCATGTTCATTGGAAAGAAATGAGATTCTACACTTTGCTATGAGAGTAAAAATACAATAAATGAATCAATGGATAGATAGCTAAAAAGATAGATAGATGATAGAGAAATAGATGATTGATAGATAGATAGATACTAGTAGATAGATGATAGATATATATGTTAGCTAGATCATAGATACTCATAGATAGATGATAGATATATGACAGAGAGATAATAGATAGTTAATAGATGGTAGAGAGAGAGAGACATTAGATAGTTAAAGGCTTTATTCTTAGGAGGTCAAGTGTCGACACTGGGAACAGTTTGATGCTCCTGAGTTCAATTTCAGGGGAATTTCTGTAGTAAGAGACATTCTCCTGATGTTTGAACGTTGTGGCTACATTTGAGGTCATAAAAATTTCCTACTCAGGCATCCCACAGAGAAATAGCCTCTATCCCTAAGGTATATAGAACAGTTTCCTCAATACTGAGACACTATCCAACCTCAGTGGTAACTGTAATTTCCCTATGCCCCAGGGCAGTCTTCAAAGGTCAGAGAGAACACTAAAGGCTGTGTCTATAAGATAATTAGATCAAAACAGAACAGAATGCTGGCCTCAGGTAACTATTTCTAATGCGAGCCAGTTACAGGAATAAAAACTACGGACCCTGCCCCAGCACTTTTACCTGGTCAAGGAGAGACAGACTGGATAGAATCAGAACCCAGGGGTCACTTCTGATTGGTCTCAATTCAGAACGCCACCACAACACACAAGAAGCTTTATGGACAAATAAATAATTATACAGTTAATTGAGGTGTTTGTATCTGACAGGTGGTTCAAAGTGCCCTTCATCTTCTTAGGCTTGATTATTCTAGACTAAATAAGCCCTCTGAATTTATACCCGAATATTGAGCCTCACTTCAACTGCACAACTGCAAAGAAGAAGGTAAAACAAACTGGGCTTTCTTTTATTTTCACGCCAGAAAGACTAATAGAATGGTCCGCACAAATCACTCTGACTACTAAATCACATTAACAACAATTCACTGTGAGACAGTGAGATATGTGAGATTTCTGGCCCTTAGACAAGTTACTTATTCTGATCAATTCTAAGTTTTCTAGTCGGTAAAGAAAAGGATACAGGATAAATAATCTCTAAGAGTTCTTCCACCTCTGTACAAAAGCTATTGTTATATGTACCAAGAAGAATAAAAATATGATTTTATGAATTGCAGACCTCTGTTCTGATGAGGCTGCATTTCAGGTATATCTGAAGCAGCTAAATGTGTATTCAAAGCTCTCTAACTCCAGATAAAAGAAGGACTCAGCCAGAATAGTGCCAAGTTGAAGAATCCAAGTCACAGAGAGAAAATAAATCCTTTAACTGAGAAAAGCTCATATCTAAAGGAATATTGTTGATATATTCCACATTCATTTGCTTGTTATGTGTCAAAATTTTGGTTTAGAGATAGATAAATAATATGATGATAGATAATCAATATAGAGACAGTTTTCAACTACATTTTCTAAAAAAAAAAACATGTATAAAAATATATACATCTGATAAAAAATAACAATCAGACTAGAGATAATACAGGTAGTTTAGTTAAAAAAGATTAAGGGTGAATAATAGTATTTATGCATATCTGTCATAAGAACCTGCAGAGCAATAAAATGATCTATAATTTTTTCTTTTAGCTCCCTAGAATTTACTTAAAAATCATCATCCTCATGAATATTAGTTAACAATATGACAGAAATCATTTACTGCTACTATAAATTAAAAACAAGATACACCAAAACGCTGTATTCAAAGTGACTAAGCTATATATAGGACCATTTCCTTGAAAGATGGAGACATGACAACATTTTCCACAATCAAAAACTGAATGCCATTCACCAGTAAATCATATAAAGAAAATCATGGGAAAAAAATGGAGCAGCCATACTGATTGCATAAACCTTTGTCAAAGATAGAAATACTTACAGGTATTTCATCGCTAAACAAAATGTAAACAATGCAAATACTTTTTCAACCAACAACTGGATTCAGTAATTTAATAAACCTTTCACATTTTTTGTCTTTTTTCATTGTTATCCTCTGTCTTAACAAAGAAAGTAAGAAAATTTAGCACAGTATTAAAGAGTTTATACACGTAACGAGTCACAGCCCAATTTCTGAACCTCTAAGTCAACTGAGTGACTATCAATAGAAATAACACAGGAGGAAAAAGGAGATAACATTCGATTGGAGAGAACTGTCTTTCATGATAGTGTATACTTAATAAATGCACTGCATATACAGAAGTGTTTTTCAACCCAGTTACTCACTCAACAAATATTTATCTAGTGTCTTCTAAGTGGTAGGCCCAGTGGACTCAAAGGTTGTTAATGGAGACACAATTCTTGTCCTCAGGGAGCTTTCAATTTACTAGGGGATAAACATCAATGCAGCAATCTCACATGGAAGTGCACAATTGAGCGATTATGTAAAAGTGAGTGCAGTGCTCTTTGGGGAGATAGCAAGATTGAACTCAGCTGGGGGCTTTGTATCCTATTCCTAGAGTCTCACTTACCAGCAAACAAGTGAGAGAGGTATTTCCAAAAATAGAATGGCCTTCTGGACCCCTCAAAGTCCTGTGCTATGAGCAGCCATTAACTATGTAACTGTGCTTTTCAACTGGCCTTATGGAGAGTGAGCTCAACATGTCATGAGAGACGAACCATCACTCTGGTGCAAATCCCACATCATCCAACATCGTCTTCACCCTTGGTGCTTATCCATAAGTGATGGTTGTAACACCACTGTTGGTTCTACGGGGTGCCTAAGGGGACCCATTGCCCCCTTCCCCAGCGTACTGCTAGAGTGCCACACTGGGTAGTTTAAAAGCCGGAGTATATAAGTCAAGGGAAGAACTGGATAAACTCAGAACTTTCTAGAGTTGAGAAGCACATGAACTAAGTCCTAACTTCTAAAAGTAGAAGTTCCTAACAAGAAGTAGCTCTCAGCACCAAAAGGGGTGCAAAGACAATCCAAGATGACCCCACGGTCCCCGCCTTCTCCTTCCCATCCTGTGTGCCCTGAGGAGAGTCAGAGGACCTTCGCCAGATCTGTCTCACTCAGTACTTGAATGTCTTTCCCAGGTCTGAGCAATAGCGAGGTGGATAAAGAGCACAGTCCTCCAGCAGGTAAACCCATTGTTTTCTGTAGCAGGAAATCGTGGGACATTTAAGCATCAGAAATGGAGACTGAACTTAAAATAGCCTTCATAGAGAAATGAGATTTAGAGATTTCATATAACAAACCTGATTTAATATTTTAATTTTTGAATACATTTACTAACTCAAGAATGGTTGTAAATCCTCGGGAAGTGTGTGTGTGTTGGGGGGGGGGGGTGGGATTTCTAGTCAACTCCTACCTTCAAATATAACTTTCTGGAAATAAACTAAGGTAACCCAATCTGTAATCATAATAACTGTTTTTACCCGAATTCAAAGGCAAGCTTGTTTTTCATCCTGAAAACATAAGCCCCTGAAGGGCAGGGGGCTGCATTTTCTTTTTCTTTATGGCCCTTGGCACTCTATTATTTCTGTCAAGGTGCCTTATAAATAGTATGGGGTGATTATAATAGTGTAATTTTCATTCCACTCTATTACTGCAAAGTAACCCAGGTAATGGTGCAGGCACAGGTATAATACTTCACTTAAGTTGGCTTGTTCCAAAATAAAGGCTCTGTCATGAAGACAAAGCAGGTGTTATCACAACACACAGACGTCAATGATAAGACTGTTCTGCATGTGAACATAAACTACACAATTAAGTCTGAATTTCCTCACATTATTGCCAGGGATTACATATACCCTTGTCATGCCCATTAGCACATCTGGAGTCACCCAGTTAAGTGCGTAATCCAATGAATGAAGCAAACAGAGCAGCACAATTCCAAACACATGTTGTACCTCTTACTCCCTCCTTCTTTAGATTGCATTTTTACAAAATAAAAGCTTGCCAACTTCTCCACATTTTCAGTTTTCTCCTATGCATTTTGTATTATAATTTCAAAATAGTTTGACCAGAGATCCAGGACTATACAAGTCTCTAAATGTAAAATAATCACTGAAAAATTGACAAAGGCTGCAGTAGTGGGATATGCAACATCTTTTATGATGTCAACAGCAATGCCAGAAAAACAAGAAAAAGGAAGGGGTGAATGAGAAAATCCATAGGATAAACAGGCTTCATCAATTTTGATCAAGCTGTGTGAATTCATTAATATATGAAAAGTCATTGAATACATATTTTTCTGAAGAAAAGCATTGTTAATTCATCTTATACAGTCAAAATTTTGTTATCCAAATATATATATATATATATATATATATATATATATATATATGTATAGAGACTTTGTTGAGTAATATCCCCATCTCTAAGTTACTATAGTTTGTATATAGCCAGTTTCCCAGATAATAAAATATATAAAATTTGAAGTTAAACCTCAGATGTTTATCTAGTGTTTATTCAGAGTGACAAGAAATGTATGTACTAGAGCAGCACATGAAAGGATTGCCCTTTGGAAGGGCAGAGACACATTTTTTCCAAAATGTGTCTAGACCTGGTAGACTCATTCAAGAGACCCAGATGAGGACAGCCAAGCAGACTAAGATCCGGTCCATCTGGGTATCTCAAAAAGGAAGTTTTCAATCTCAAACCTGAAGTGAGAAGAGGATGCACCTGAAAATCACTCCAAGCGAGACTGCTTTTTTAAGAACCAGAGTTAGAGGGAAAAGAATTAATTGGAAATAGCTATCTAAGATCTAATCTAGAAAGTGAAAGCTATAGCCAACTTACAAAATTCTGTAAGCTCAGACTGAATAATGAGATTGTGTGTGGTTTACAAATGTATACAATGTCTTCCTGGAGATTTCCTTAAAGTAAATCTCCTCTCGAATTGCATGCGCCACATTAAAGACAGTGTAATAGAGTCTTCGTTAACCAGAACTCAAACAACCAGCATGCTCAAGCAAACTGGCAAGTTTTTCTGAAGAAAAGCATAGTTACTGATTCATCTTTTAGAGTCACATTTGCCAGGTGCTTGAAATCTGGCCAGTTGTTTGAGTTCCGGTTAACAGAGAGTCTACTTGGATTTATCTGGTACCTACTAACCCCTGTGGGTGCCCGTTAACTGAGTGTCTACTGTACATACTAAGCTACCCAGAGTGCTATCAGGGAGAAAAGTGTCCTGGCCACAGGACTGTTGTCCTTGAGGGATACTGGAACTCTTGTGTCCTTAAAAAGTCACTAGTGACTGAGCGCGTTAGTGTGTCTGTCTTGGAGAGGGAGCGGAGGGACCTGGTGATGAGGAGCCATGTTGAGTTTGCCCTTCTTTTGACAAATCTTACTCTCTGTTCATTTATATCAAAATTATCACCATCGTTATCACCTGCATCGTCAATGATCACCCACGTCTTTGGTTCACATGCTTCCCGCCTCTGTCTACACTTACTCCAAATACCCACCAAAGTTATTAAGAATTGGAAGAATAAACTGCCCATTCTCATAGTGATTTGTTCTAAAAGGTCATTAAAGCAATTACTCAAACCTGCAGCCCTGGGAGAAGGACGTGAGCCAGCAGCCAGCACTGCACACCGAGGTGGGGCTTTGTGACAGTCTTGTGACAGACTTAGGAGGACCCATGCGCACTGGCCCCACCAAGATCTCGGTGTACAGGGCCATTTCCTGTCACTGGGCCAGAAAGACCAAGCTGATTCACACCAACCAGTTCACGAATCCCCTCTGGGCAGCATCAAGCCGGAATTCCCAGAACGCTGGCCACGTACTCAGACGTGGCCGAACACTCCTGGAAAAGGGGGGACCTGTGGACATCTTCAACCAGGATTATTTTGGTTGATTTTCTGCTACTTTGAAGCAGCTACACCGCTGCTCCCTCCGCAGGGGGATGAACACACAAAGGAGAGCTTCTGTTCCCTAAAAGCAACTCAGACCAACGACAGTGCTCGGGGTGGGGACTCTGAGGCTGACAGTCTACCCTCTCTGCGCTGGGGCTGCTGGTCCCTCGCACCTCCACAGCCATCTGCCGGCTTCAGGCTCAGGCCTTCACTCTGACTGGGGACAAAGACACGATCACAGTGGGAATCCCTCCGTACGCCGCTCACCGGCCTATTTGAAGTCAGTGAGAAAGCCTCCTTTGGCACCAATAAAAGCCTTCAGGAGTTCCACTGAGTCAGTGGAACCCAAATGTTTCTGGGCCCACCCTGTCCTCATTTCACATCAGGCTGAGAGGGCAAAACTCAGCAAAACGCTGGACACCATTACCTCCCTGCTTCCTTTTTTTCCTGAGGTCCTCTGATTTCCTGTTGGCTAATAGGATTTGAATTTTATTTTAAAAATCACGATTCTGACGCATTCCTGAGCCCTTCAGTTTTAGATAATCTCACTGTGTGGCCTGCTGAATCAGCACATTTGGAGTCCTGGATCTCTCCTGGAAAAGAACTGAATACTGCTGCCATCTAACTGCCTAGGTAACATTGCCTATATTCTTTCTGGAAAAAGTCTGCATAGGAGACAGATGTGCAGCCTATTCCCACCTCCCACAGCAAGGGTAAGGAAAACTCTCATGGTTTGCAAACCATGAACAAAAGGGAAATTCAAATCAGCATTTTAATGTTCTTAATGAAAGATACTAATCACCTTCCCAAGTGAAAATCTAGAATTCTAATCATTTCACCACAGTGATGTAAACAAATAAGCCTACAACTACAAGGTTCTTTATGGGTCACTAGTTCAATGGAAAGTTAATACCAGGGTAGAATGACATCACCTATTGGTCAGAACACTAACTCCTTATTAACAGATAGCCACATTTCAAGTCAGCTCACTCTTAGGGCATAGTGTAGTGGTGCATAAAGAAATAAGTATAACATTTGTAAAAACAATACGAGTTCTATATGTAAGCTCTGTCTTAGCCATAGAGCATTTTGGTGACATAAGGGAGAACTAGACCAATATGAATGAACTTTATGAAAAACAGACATACCAATAACTTCCACCATCATCACCCCCAAAATCCAGAGACAGAAAAAAAATCAGCATTCAGCAAGAATTCTTAGAGGTTAAGTTACTTGCTTTCCCAAGATCACACAGTTAAGATGGACTGTTGGAGTATCTAACCAATGAGGCTAAGAATGTTACTAGATGCAGAAACCATAATAGAAATACCTAGTTTCTCTTAGGTCCTATAATTTAGTTGATAAAGCTAACTCGCAAGCACTTTGAACAGGTTTTCACTTGCACTGCAAAGAAAAATGCTTAGCTAAATTATCATCTGTCTGGATGGTAAGGAGCCCATCACCATCTTCTGTAAAATAATATTTTCATAGGCTAGAGGGCATGTTGTTTAAAGGAACCCAGAGGTGAATGATTTTGACAAATTAAGGAATATTCTCTTAATATGTGTGTTTTATAATTCTGCAACTTATACAGAAATATGTCTCCATGAAATATTGCTGAAAAGCTGTTTGTTTAATTTTAATAAATCAAATCACATTTTATATTCACTGACTGGCAAGTCAGTATTTAAGAAACTTGGGATGAATCCATTTAATATAAACAATTTCTCTGAATTTCAAATATTCACCTCCTGATTTATTTCAGAATTTTAATTTTTGTCTTATCTTAAAAATGAGGCATGTTCATGTCATGTTAAATCAATCATTTCCACTTATTGATAACACAATGTATTAGTTAGAATGCTGTCAGCTGCCTATAATAGAAAATTTGATGCAAAATAGCTTTAAAAATGAGAGGATTCATTATTATTTCATATCTCAAGAATGAGAGGACCTTAAGCAGGGCTGGTTAATTCAGAGGTTCAAAGATGTCAGCAGTGACAGAGGTGTCTCCTACTTTTCTGCTGTGCAGCAGGAGTTCCAGCCATCAAAGGCAGACATGACAATAACCAGAAGAACTCCTCATCCCCCACTCCCTGGAGTGTTCTGGAAGACTTCCCCATCTAGCTCCTTGACCAGAACTGCATCATCACCAGTTACCCTTCCAACTAAAGCTGAGAAGCAGGATAGGACCATCACAATTGGATCAGACCAATCACAATCAACTGGGTTACCTGGGGTATACATTAAAACAGAAGTGTTGTCCTGTATCAGTCAGCCTAGACTTCTGCTGGCCAATATGGCAGCCACTGGCCACAACTGGCTATTTACATTTAAACATACACTAAATGAAAAAGAAATGAAATTTAAAAATCAGTTTCTCATGCCACTAAGCAACAGGCACAAGTGGATAGTGGTTACTTCATGGAACAACGCAGATACAGAAAACAGTCCTCATCACAGAACATTCTGTTGGATGGTACTGACCTAGAGGGAAGGGAAATTGTCACTGGTTAAGTAGGCATCAGTTCTGGCTGTACTCCCTATGGAGGAGGCAGGAGCTTCATGCACATCATCTCCTCTAGTCTTCCCCAGTATCACTGTCATATGTTAGTCCGGACACTACGTTGCTAACCAAGGAAGGGAAAACTTAATGAGAAGCATCTTGACCCATTCCCTCACATCCCTGCAGGAAAGGGACAGTGAAGGTCTTGATCTCAGTCAGAGCTCTTTCTACCTGTCAGCTCTGTTCTGTCTACAAGTCAATAACACTTTTTTCAGGCTTTCTCCTTATGGTGAAGGACTTCAAAACCCCCAGGATAAACTTATGTTTTCCTTTTGCTTCCATTTTTGGATATGCCTCAGAAGAACTCATGATCCAGCTTAAGACAAACACCCAACCTTAAACCAATCGAAGGTAGCTGCAGAGACCTACACGGGGGTAGCTGCAGAGACACTGGGGAAAGAATTAGGGTTGTAGATTAGAGACATGCCCTTCGGGGGTCCAACCGTGGATAGCGAGGACAATTCCAAGAAAAATTGGAATTCCAGAGTTCTTTCCTTCAGCACATCCCCTAAAGGTTGAGTCCTTTAAGCTCTGAGTCAGGCCCTCTGCAATTTGTTCATCACATACTGTCGGGGTCTATCCCACTCAGCCTTATTTACAGACTGGTGAGTCCCAACTTGGCCTCTACAGCAAGACCACTTCTCTCAGCTTCAGTCTCACATAACCAACGAATTAGGTATCTTTCCCGTTCATCCGCTTTCCTCCATTCCCGGTGGTACAGCTGTCATAAGCTAGGACACTACCGTCTCTGCAGGAATTACTGTAACATCTAACTGGGCCCTGATACGCCTTGCCTGTGGTATGCTGCAGTGAGAACTGTCCTACTAAAACAGAAATCCAAGTATGCCACTGTTCTGCTTAAACTCTTTCAGTGCCTGTTCACTGCCTCTCAAAATGAGCCTCAACTCCCCCATGAGGCGTACAAAATCTCCCCTGATCAGTCCTTGGGCTGGGTCCCTCAGGTCCTACTGTCCTACCCTGCTCTCCACCAATCATACCGAACTCGTTCGGTTCCTCAAAGCATGACCCTTTTTCTTGTCAACTGGACTTTGTGCTTCCCTCCGAAATAACCCTACTGGTCACCTTTCCATCTTGTCTAAATTCTGCTCATGTTTTAGTCTCAACTTAAACACCGCCACTCTTCTCCCTGACTCCATGTTAGGTCTCCCCGTTCCATGCTCCAGTCACCAGCCATCACACCCCTCACTGCAGGGATGTGACTCAACGTACATCTTCTTGATTAAACCCTCAGCCCTGTGAGGGCGGGGACCATGCCTGCTTTGTTCTTCACGCCTCTGATGTTGTCTGACCAAAAGTGGGTAATGAATAAGCTGAACTGAATGCATGCATCCATTTAACAAATACCTTAAGGAAGCCTGTTTGTGCCAAATGTCATCTTAGGCACTATGATGTGGCAGAGAACCAAACAAAGTCCCTGCCCCCATGGAGCCTGTGCTCTTATGGGGAAAGGCAACCAATACTAGACAAACAAAAAAATAAACATGTTTAAATTGAATGAATGAACGAGCACATTCTTAACTGATATTTTCTAACTTCTCATTATTCTATTACCTCCTTAGTGGTCACATGGACATATATAGAACTTCCCCTCCACCAGGTAATTTAAATGTAATTTCTTTAAAACACAACAATAGAGAGTCATGGCATTTATAATCAGGAGACCAAATATTGTAGTTAGAATGTGACTGGTAAACAAAGGCCTATGTGTTTCTGGAATCACATTGTCACCGCTATATTAGCAGGTCAGTTAAATTTAAAGACAAACTACGAGACGGATTAATTTTATTCTGAAATTAAAGGCCCTTGTAACATAACCATTTGTACTGAGCTTTTTCTTTCATTAAAAATACCATTCCATCAATTAAAATATTTGTCAAACATGCCAGATTAGGCCCCATGTATCATATCTACATGATCAGAATGGAGAGCAAGTGGGTGGTCTTGCCATCATTTTTGACCAATTAATTCTAAGCATATTCTAACTCCAGCACACTTGAAACTTACATACCAATCACTTCATTCTTCTATTGTCTTTTTCAAAAAATACAAGCTCCTGGAGGAGAGGTGCTAAAGAAGTTTAGCAAGATATAGTTTTAATACACAAGTACCCCCCAAAATAAGACTCTACAGGAGCTGTACTCAGTTAGTCTTAGTAAACTCTGATCATGCTTCATTTTATATCTCCTTTGCCCCATTGTATCCAGTTCTTTGTTTAGCTCGACAGTTTCGTTTGGATGTGTTCCTAAAAGTGTGTGGTAAACTCTCTTTTATTTCATCAAGTCACAGGAGCCACGAATTCCCTCAGATCCCATGGGTTCAAAGCAGGCATGCCCAATCTGCAGCCCAGGGCATTTTGCATGCAGCCCAGCACAAATTCTTAAAACATTACGAGATTTTTTTTGTGACCCTTTTTCTTGGCTCATCAGCTATTGCTAGTGTTAGTGTTATTTTATGTGTGGTCCAAGATAATTCTTCTTCCAATGAAGCCAAAAGGTTGGAGACCATTGGTTTAAAGGAGTCCCATGATGAAGCTTCTTAGAAAATAAAGAATCCTTTCATAATACAAATAATTAGCCCCTTGTATATAACTGTTTTGTACTGTTTTTGTAGAGACGAGGGATATCACATTTTCCTAATGTTGAGTCATCTGTGTATTCTTTCTTTCTTTGTTTTAATGAATTGGTTCCCTGAATCAACATTGAGGAAAAGACAGTTTCTTCTAATGTTTCTGTACTTCTCTACCCTTTCCTTCATCTTCATTGGCCCAAGTCTTACAGTGGGTTTTCAAACATTAGGTTCTCAAAAATGCTTAAATGTCAGTTGACTGTCTATCTTCCCTTTTCCACTTCTTAGTTCTTCAGTGTAATATTCCAGAGATCATGCTCGTCCAGACACACGTGAATCCCAATCAATCCAGCTAATGCCAGAGTCCATTATGCATTGCAGGAAAGGATTCCTAGACTCCTCAAGTTTGTTTGGGCTCTGAAAAATGGGTGTTTCCTCTGTTTTAAGTTATTGCCTACAAATGTGAGACTTTATGTGCCCTTGAAGTTCACTCCATTCACAGGGTATTTTCTTAGGCTTCCACAATTCCTGAAGTAATAGGGCTTCTCAGATCAACAGCATCAATCTGACCCCCTTAGTAGTCAGGGAGCTTCAGAAGAGGGAAAATTTGCCATTAGATAGTCATTGGAAAAACATTCAGGCAACTAGACCAGGAAAACATAGTAGAATAGGTCAGTGAAACCTAGTCTCTTGCTGAGAAAGGCCTTCAGAGCAGGAAAGGATTGAGAAAGGAATCATATGTCAAATGAGATTTCAGTCTGACCATCACCATCAGGTAGCTCCCTGGTCTGACAGAACTCACTGAGGCCAGATGGATCTAAATTTTTTTTCTGTAAAGTGAAAGAAATGAGCAAAATGGTCTCCATGGACCTTTGCTACTCCTTTACTCCGTATGTATTGGTGACAGACAGTTCTGTTTTTTAAGTTTTCAGAATATTTTTGGATATTACCACGGCAAACTTTGCGATCTACTTCACAAATTTTGGAGATACAGGTGCATCTGTTTACCTTGCTTTAAATTTAGTAATTGAGCTTCCCACTTTCAAATTTCCTAATGAGATGATAGGAACATGTGCAAATTCATGCACATGCACACACATTATCTTTATACACTTTACTGATCTAAATACTTAGATTGTATATACAAGATAGGATTTTGATCGTAAATTTTTGCTTTTCACAAGGTAAAGTCTTATTTAGATAATCTTCTGTAGGACACCTTGGGTTTATCAGTAATTTTTAGCACAGGTGACTATTCATTCTGCTAATTAAACATCAGATGCTGTTGCTATCTCTACAAACTAACTCTAACACATGCTGTTACTCAAAGTGTGGCCCAGGGCCCATAGACATCCATGTCATCTAGGACTGATTGGAAATGCAGAATGCCTCACCCCGGAACTACAAAATCAAATTTGCATTTTAACCAGGTGCTCAGGTGATGTGTGTGCACACTAAAGTTCTATTAGATGTTACAGTGCTTCCCACACTGCTTTATAATGGGTGAGTTTTTTTCTATAAGGGAATAAATAAATAAGCCAACTAACAATAATTTAGCAAAGTGAAAGGCTACACTTCAGTGCCACTGGGCTTAGAGTTACAGAAGCTCACAGTTGAGTTTCTTTAACTATTTTTTTTTTTAAATATAGTCTTAGGTCTACTTTTAGAAATGGCAGGGGGCAAAGGATCTGGATGAAAAAGTTTATTCTGTTCAAGACCCACTTGCAAATACTTCAGATATCATTGAAAATAGAAAAACAATCAATATGAAAAAGCTTAACACATTTACTATTGCCCGTAAGATTAGGTAATATACAATATGGTAGTTTTATTTCACTTTATAGCTGGTGGTTTTAAAATTCCATATGGCACTGCTGTCATACATACGATATCATTAAAAAAAAACAAAACCACTTTCCAACTATGTGGTAAAAACTCTGTAAATAATACAATAAATTGACATACAAGTCAAGGACAAATTTAAATGAAACAGACCAGGACTGCAGTTGTAGATCTGAGACTGCACAATTTTTCAACAATTCACTTAATTTCTCTGGGATCCAGTTTCTTTATCTAGAAAATGAGAGGATGAACTTGACCTTATCCTCTAGCTCTAAATTTCAGAAATCTGGTATGTCTGAAACCAATGACTGTTTCGTCATCCCATAGGCATCTATTGAAATTCAATATGGAATCCCAGAAGTGGCATGAAATCATTGTGGGATTTCTGTCACCTTCTGTCCTCTACTAAGAACGGAAGCATGGCCATCTCATGGTGCTCATAAAGACACGGTCCCCAACAAATTTTTATGCTAGGCAAAAGGCGAAAGTTAAAAATTTGAACACAGAAGTTATTTTAGTTTACTTTCATTCTGAGTCACTAAATTAAATCCTGTAAATCCATTGCCCTACTCAATAGGCTAACTACTCAATTCATTCATGTGGACCCCCTACCTCCTGGGTGAATGGGTGAAAGCATCTTCCTTTCATAGCTTCCCAAAGAAAGCAGAGGCCTGCTGAGAGGTAGTTACACCTAAAAAGTTACCTAGTTACTCTGGCACTAGAAAAGAAATTGACAGGCCTCTCAGGGAGTTCATTATTGAGCCTGCTATTTGGTTCAGTGACAGAACTGCTTGTTTGTGAGAAGAAACATATTTGTGCATCGCTTTTTCCATTACCATTATTTCTATCATCATAAATAAGAATCAATAGGCCATTTCGAGTAGCATCTGCTCACCACAATTTAGCATCCGAGTGTCAGGCGTATGCAGGCTAAGCAGCAGTGCCCCAACCTCCTGGCTGAGGATTGAAACCTGACAGACAAGGAAAACACTGGAAATTCAGTAAGACAGTACATGCATATGTCTATGAGAGCAACTTGAAGGCAAGAGTGGTCTGTTCTTTGTCTCTGTATTTGTAGCACAGTGTCTGGGAGAAGGTAGCCTATCCGAAATGAATAAACACGTGAATGAATGAAGGAGGAAGGCATGTATGAATGCACAGATGGATGCATGGATGTATGCCTGGATGGATGGAGCAAAAGAAAGGTTTTATGAAGCTATATGGAACCAAATGGATTTATTGGGTTGGCCAAGGGATGCTGTTTTGATAAAGGCAGAGCTAGTCACAATCCATGATGGAGGAATGAAAGCCAAGGCACAATATGACCCAGAGGGACCCCGACTTTGATGAGCCGCTCAACTGCCCATACTCAGGCCCCTGCAATATCCACTGTCCGCCCTCGCTAAAAGCCAATGAATCAGAATGAGAGCCATCAGAAACGCTAAGTGAGACCTCAAAATAAAATCACTGCCAGTCAGAGAGTCTTCCCGAAGAAAACAACATCAGGTGAGGAATGGATCAGAGAAGAGGCAGAAAACAGAAAAGTGAGGTGAAGAAGAACAGGGCAAGAGGGGTCCAGGCGGAGGCCTGAGTGGGGAGACGGGTGTGTGAAAAACGTGCAAAGACAGGATGGACAATAAAGACCCGCAGTTCTTGAGGGAGGGTATTGGGTGTCTGCTGTGAGGTGCAGAAAGGCCTTAGGTCAGAAAGTGGAGCGAGGGAGGGGAAAAGCGGTTGTCAGAGAAATATCTATGAAATAACACCCATCACCACGGATAACAAATATAAAAGAATCCCTTTTTCTTCTTGAGAAGACAAAGGGAATTTTAAGTAGGATTAAGTAGTAGTAGCTTTGGAACTAAGCCGCTCTCAGAAGCAGTAATAACGACATAAATAGCTAAGTAGATGGTAGGAATTACTTCACTTTGGAACTTGGCCAGCATATTGAAGTTAACAGTAATAGCACGTCTTTTTTTCAAAGCCTTCCTGAGATTCTAGGAGGGAAAATCATCTCAGAAAACTGTGCTGAGTTAATTTTAGGAAGAGGATGCTCCTCACTGCTTGAAGACATTCCATCTCCTGAAAATTGATACGACAGAAGCCGTATCCTGCTGGGAAGCACTTTCTCATCCATGTGAATACATTGCCAGGATCGCCCCCGATGGAAGCAAATAATTACATTCATAGGTTACCATCGCTTGAGGTAAAATTTTACTCAAAACGTAACTCACAAAAGATGCTCTAAATGCAGCAAAAGGACCTTGTAGATACCCCACTTTCACAAACGAGTTCCCTAACTTTTGGACTCATTGTCGGTAGTTACCTTGTGAGGTCAAATTTTGAAAACTGCACATCCGTATACATTCATTTCTGAAGTAGATGAAATTGGATAAATTGGAAGCACAAATAATTTTCATACCCTGGACATTTGAACTCATGAATATCCTGTAGCTATTTCCTCTTACATATGTTTGACCATGAATGAGCTAGCTAGATCATCTTCTTTCTTCCCCAAAAACAAAGATGAAAATTTTGTGTTGGTGCTAATTTGGGGCATAAGTATCATCTCTTACCATCTGGAAATGTTTATGTGTTGCTGTTGTTTATTTTTTTAATTAAGTTAAGATGTTGCATTATTTATCTATTTTCTACCCAGAGACATGTTGTTTCAGGATCACCCACAATGAAATTTGCATGAAAATCTGTTGACCCTGTTCTCTAAAGAGTGTACTTGCACTAGCACTTGAAGTAGAAATAGTTCTAATTGGACAGATTGTTACAATTTTAGCAACACCTAAGTAAATGAAAGAAATCTAAAGCAGACACAGGACCACATTAAGATTGCAATTCAGTTCAGTATTTATGCCTGAAATAAGTATCCAATACATACCCTTTACAAATGCTAAAAGGACATCTAAATACATCAACATTTTTGCAAAATATGAATTTAGAGAAACGGGTTATTCTGAAAATAGTTTGCTAACAAGTTACATGATTAGTTAACAATTAATTTCCTACTAATTATATCACACATAACATATGAGGTCTGACAATTAAGTTCACAAACTTGCCCTTGTGCTCTTACATTGGCATCACTGTACAAACAATTCAGTGAGGTGTCATAACCTTGGTATATCTGTGTCTCACAGCTGTGTTCGTGTTAACATGTGGTGGTGGCTTACTGAGTGGTGTTCATTATTTTGCATGCTCTCATGTGTCATCACAAGAATGTCAGAGCTTGAATTAGAGCAGAACGAATATTAAATTTCTTGTTAAACTTGGCAAGAGTGGAAGTGAAATCAGGGACATGTTAGTCCAAGTTTATGGGAATGAAGAAAATGGCAGTGTACAAATGGAATAAATGTTTTTCTGAGGGGAGAGAAAGTGTCACTGATGAAGAGAGATCAAGATGGCCAGTAACAAGCAGAACCAATGAAAACATTGCAAAAATTCATGGACTCATGAGTCAAAATCATCGGCTGACTGTGAGAAGCATAGCAGACCAAGGAAATACTGCTGGAGAAACAGTTAGGAAAATCTTAACTAAAAATCTTGGCACGAGAAAGGTGTGTGCAAAAATGGTCCCGAAGGAGCTCACCGATGAACAAAAGCAAAGGAGAGTAGAAGTGTGTCAAGACCTTTTGGAGAGGCAAGATGAAGTTTTGGGCCATGTTATCCCTGGTGATGAAACATGGGTGTACCAATACGACCCTGAAATACAGTGTCAAGTACACAATGGAAGTTAGCCAATTCTCCATGACCAAAAAAGTTCCATCAGTCAAATTAAGAGTCACAGTGATGGGGAGTTCCCTGATGGTGTAGTGGCTTAAGGCTTCGGCGCTGGCGCTGTCAGTGCTGCAGCCTGGGTTCAATTCCTGGCCAGGGAGCTACCCACAAGTCACAGTGATGTTGCCAAACTTTTTTGATATCATAGAGATTGTTCATTATGAATTTATACCAACTGGACAGTTAACCAAGTTTACTATTTGGAAGTGCTGAAAAGGCTGCGTGAAAAAGTTAGGTAAAATGACCTGAACTTTTCACCTACAACTCATGGCTCTTGTATCACAACAATGCACCAGCCCACACGGCCCTGCCTATGAGAGAGCTTTTAGTCAGTGCACACATAACTGTACTGGAACACCCTCCCTACTCACCTGATCTGGCCCCCACTGACTTTTTTCTTTACTTGAAGATAAAAAAGCAATATATTGAAAGGAAGACATTTTGATGACATTCAGGACATCAAGGGTAATACAATGACAACTGTGATGGTCATTCCAGAAAAAGAGTTCCAAAAGTGCTTTGAAGGGTGGACCAGGCACTGGCGATGGTGCATAGCTTCCCAAGGGGAGTACTTCAAAGGTGACCGTAGTGATATTCAGGAATGAGGTGTGAAGCACTTTTTCTAGGTTGAGTTAGCGAAATTAATTGTCAGACCTTGTATATGGGGAGGACTGTCCAGAAAGTATCCAGCCATGCAACTGTTCTTGTTATATTGACAGTGGCTGGACTTTTTCTCGACAGCCTACATATGTGTGTGTGTGTATGCGTGTGTACACATAAATATGTATATAAACTGTGTTCATCTATTTCGTTAACTGGTAGATTATCATTAACACAGTCTAAACAACAATAGGATATGAATGTGCAGATGATCTAATTCAGAATTAAGAATTCAAAGTTAAGCCCAGTGTGAAATACATCTGAATGGAAAACAAGGAGGATACTCTGCATAAACTCCCCTTGCAGACCCTCACCGAACTTCCCAAGCCTCCACACCACGCCCTGCGCTCTGCCTCCGCCCTGCCCTCCACCTTTCCCCTCATCTTGAATTCTCTTTCTCACATCGTCCTTGTTGTCATGCTCCTACCTCCTCCATGAAGCTTTCTTTGCATTCTATACCTTGGACTTAGTCATACACTTTCTGAAACTTCCTTAATACTTTGTCCAAATCTAGCATATAATCATAAGGATCTTTTCCCCTCTGCTTATGGATGTGTTTTATCTTTTCCCCCCTCAAGCTAATCACATTAAAGATAACGCCTCCCTCTTCGCATCTCTCCCTAAAGTTTCTTTATTGAGACCCTACTCCACATTTAATTTCTCTTTCTCTAGTTACTCCTTTTAAACACTATGAATAGATTCAGCTGAAAACATGTGTGGACGTGCTGTATCCTAAAGACAACTTCTGCAACCCCTGCTTCCTTCTCAAGGTCTCCTGCTCTTGCTACTTCCTTTTTCTGCCAAACCTCTTGAGACATTCTTTCTCCGGCGTCCTCTGGTTCTGTCTCACAATTCCAGTCTCTCTGTGGTACTTCCTATGCCTCAGCCACACCCCTCTGCAGCACTGAAGCTGGATGCCTCCCACCCACACACTGAGAAGACCTTGGCTCCCAGTTCACCTCGTTCCCAAGCTCCCTGGTGCTCGGCTTCCTTTCCTGGCTCCGCCCCTAGAGTTGTCATTTGTCACCCCTCATCTCTGCTCAATCTCCTCTGGCAAATGCGTCTCTGCCCTAGTCTTGAACTTCCAAATCTCCCTCTGCCAGTCCCTCATCCTCAGTCAGTGGGGTCCCAGACCTTATGCTGCCACCTGCTGGTCAGTTCCACAGGGCTACGGCAAAACCAATTCAAGTTAGTCCCTCCAAATCCCCTGTTCTTGGGTCTTCTCTGCTAAATAAGATACATCACCGTGTTCCTAGACCTAGCTGGTCGAGACTTAATGTCCCTAACATCCCTCGCTTACTACCACCCCCAGCATTAACCACTCACCGTGTCCTGTAAATAGTACCTCCTAGACTTCTCTGCTGAGATCTGCCCCTAACTCACCAGGTCCTTAATAGGCTGTGACACCCAACACCAGAACTTACTGACCTTCCTCCTTTCTCTGCCCTGATCTCCAACCCTCCTTACACTTCTGCCAGAGGAATGTTCCTGAAGCAGGCATCTGAGCCATGTCCTGGATAAAAACGCCTTGAATAATTCCACCTTATGGGTAGGGTAAAGCCCAACCTCCTCAGCTCTGAAGCTTCTAGAAAGAACTTCAAGGCCTTGCATGACTCGACTTGGGCCTACTTCTTCAGCCTCATCCCACTCATGCTCCCTCTCACTCACTACCCTTTCTCACTCTCACTCACTCCAGTCTCCCTGGACTTTTTGTTTGTACCTTGAACTAAAGACAGTTGCCCTAGAGCAAGCTTGTCCAACCTGTGGCCCGCGGGCCCCAGGTGGCGCAGGACAGCGTTGAATGCAGCCCAACACAAACTTATAAACTTTCTTAAAACTACGAAAATAATGCATGGACCTTTTCTTTTTCAATAGCTCATCAGCTATCGGTGGTGTCAGTGTATTCTATGTGTGGCCGGAGACAATTCTTCCTCCGATGTGGCCCAGGGAAGCCAAAAGGCCAGATACCCGTGTCCCAGATCCTGGAAAGGGTCCCCCTCCTGTCTCCACGTGCCTGACACCATCTTGCCATTCGGGTCTCATCTCGCCTCGTCGTCTGCCCACTCCATCTAATTGCCGCCCCGCCGCCGCCCCCCACTCGCCAGTACCACCGAGTCCCACTCCCACGTTCCTCCGCAGCACTTCCCGCTAGCATGTCTCAGCACCTGGAAGTCTTGCTGCCGTTACACGTCCGCTTCCTCGGTGTCTGTGTCCTCACCCTCAGTGGCGAGCTCTGTGAGCACGGACCTTGTCTCCCGTCCTCAGCCCCGCTCCTGGACCGGTGCCGGGCCCAGGGGATGCCTGCAGTCAGGTCCCGCCACACTCTGACACCTACTTTCAGTCCCCATCTTTGCTCTGTTTATGTGTCTGCTCCAGCACTGACCACACTGTATCTTTTATTTAAACAGCTTTTTCCAACGGAAGTGAGGGGACAGGAGGATGTATCAAAATATGGGAATGGAGGGCGAGGAGGGGGAGGTGAATATGGTTACAAAAATGCTTATTCAAATTCTGTAGTACAGTCGGTGTCGAGGATTTATATGTCTTTGTTAAATTATCTCTAATGTTTCATAGGGTTTTTTTTAAATCATAGTATGAACAGTATCCTTTAAATTTCATTTTCCATGCATTAGTTTCTAATGTAATATACATATAAAATGCATTTTTAAAAAGATGTTTATATTGACCTTGTATCTGTAACCTTGTTAAATTTTCTCGTTAGTTGTAACATTTTTTTTTTTTATTTCCAAAGGTTTTCCTAGGTATACAACGTGGTATCTGCAAATAAAAATGTTTTACTCTTACATTCAAAATACGAACACTTATTATCATGATTATTTTTAAGCACAAAATATCAAAAATAATCAAAAAACATCAGAGCTGCTAGTGTGATGCAGGACATGGGGGACAACAGCATTACAGGGGACATGGACTGAAACAGTTTGTAAAAAAATACTCCTAGAGAAACGTATGATAAGCCATCATGCTCACTACATTTTAAGCTCCTGGGAAGTGAAGTCATGTCTTTCTTACTTGTCTATATCTCACCAACCCCACTGAAGTGCTTTGCCCAAAGCAGAAACTCAGTAAATGTCTTTCTTTTTTTTAAGCAAAACTGAAATGGCCCAGTGTTGGGCGCGTGGCACATGTCCAATAAATACTTGTTAGGTGACTCTAAGAATCAAAGAGGACACCTGAGTTTGTTGCATGATTAATGTGTGCTCAGCCCTGCTGACAAACAGTAGCAAGAGACACAAGAAAACAGAAAGTACCCTGGTCGTTATCCATACAGAAAAACTTCATTTCTAGGGTAATGATAAAACAAATGCACCAAGGAAAACACTTAAATGAGGGTACCTGTGCATTTCTTTATATGACTGTTCCTTTTTCCATGTGATCCTAACTTGCATCCAAAATTCTCCTCCCAAAATTCTGCAAACCACACATTCCTTCGATTATTGGCCAGAGTTCGGCTTCGGAAGTATCGATCAAACCCTATTTTAAAGAAGCAAGGTATGGTTGTAATACTCTTTCGAAATCAAAACCAAATGTTATCAGAGCTTTTGAATGGATATTGTTATGTTGTGATCACTGCATGAAAAACAAACAAACAAAAATATATTAACAAATGGGGGAACCCCCCCAAAGCCATGGGGCTTCAGGGACAACATCTCTACCCCCACCATCCACCGTTCAGGCACCTGGCTCTAGAGATGATCATAACAGCAAAGCCTGTTGTCGGCGTCACTGTCACAACCTCTCCTCCACATCTCCGGGTGGCAGCGACCAGTATGATGAATATTGAGAACCACCTCAGACTTTTCCCATTCTTCTCTCTCTCACCTAGCAGGGACTAATAGCTGTGCTCCTACCCACCTCAACATTTATCTGTTCTATATGTTCCACTTTCAGCGAATTCAACGAACTAATCAGTACTAATGTAATCTGTTGGAGTCATGGGTAATGGGCTAAAGTGTCAGCCTGCTCAGGTAACGACCTCTTTGAAGGGAGACCACCTGGAAATAATGCCTTACTCAAAAGGATAATGGGAAAGGTAGGAGCTTCCATCACTGTCAAGACCATTGGCAAAGAAATTTGGGAGATAGACTTCCTCTCAGGGTTGTACCACGTCTTTGCTGTTGCGATTACTTTACCCATAGGATCATTCCAGCATCATGTCTTCATTTTCTATGAAAGAAGACTTTTCCCTTGCACAGGGCTGTAACTGTCATACAGGGGCTCTCCAGAAAGTCTCTAGCCATGTCACCATTCTCATTATATGGGCAATGGCTGGATTTTTTATGGACAGCCCTCATATATGCAAATTTAGAAGGCAAAATCAAGGAAATGGCTAACATCATGGAAATATCTAAAGCCAATTGCAATTCCCTTTGTTCAAAAAAACCTAATTGGTACTCTTTTCTAACAAAAAAAATACATATACATATATATATATATATATATATATATATATATATATATATGCATGCATGATGGGTTGAATAGTTATTCTCTTGGCAATTCTGCCATCAGAGCTAAAAATTCTATCCTGAGTCATCAATAGTGGGTGCGTTTCATCATGTGCTGATACGCCAGTTTTGCCTTTGGGTTTTGCTTTAATTGGAGAAACAAATTCCCTCGGGTGCGTCCTTACCGTCAATTGATGCTCTTTTGGGCAAAATCGTCACAGCCCCTTCAGCAATCTCCTCCTGCTGATAAACGGGTGCTATTTTGGATCCCCAACTATCTGAGCCGATCCAGAGAAAATGCCCACTTTGGTTTAATTTTTTTGCTGCTTCTAAGACCCTCCTATAGGAGCAAAAAGAAAACGTACCACATTTATCAAGAAACACTACGCGTGTGAATGTTACAACACGGCTATATCGTGTTTATACACACTCCGTCTTATCATCTCCCAGGGAAACACACTGGAGACCTTCCCTCCAGCACCTGTTAATTGCCCTTATCCTTAACCCCATTCACTTCCTTCTGTCTATCATCCTTGTCTCATTTCTTTCCATCCCCAGGTTTTACTTGGTAGACATTTCAGACGTAGAAACTAGAAGGCGGTTGTGTCTCCATGCAGGAGAAGGCAGTCCGCAATTACAAGAGAAGGTGGCAACTTCTGTGATGTCTCACAAGATTTTACATGGGACATGAAATACGTTAGAAACAAGGGAGGGGGCCACCAATCTGATCCTACACAAGGAAGGAAAGAAATCAGCACCTGATGTCATCTTCATTGGCAAACATAATCACTGCCCGAGCATTAGGTGTTTCTAGCAGGCGTTTGATAATTTTCTCAAATTCTCCAGGTCTCGGTTCACGTGGGATTTTCTGTGACTGAGCAATGCAAACACCACCTGTATTTTTAAAAAAAAGAACAACAACAACAATAAAAGGGATTCAGAAAGAGCATTTATTTAATTAACAAGTTACTTCATAAAAACACACGATTCAATACAGGATATGGTTTCACAAAACATCCAGCCATTCTCACCTACGAAGAGTAATCCTGTTTGTTCATATTATATGAATCAAATAAATCACATCAATTACTTAATAATACATAAGGGTATTTTTTTTCCAAGTTTAGAGATTACATTTGTGGATGTCTGTAAGAAAAGCAACGTGTACAAAATTTGTGACCAGAGTCAAGCAGTCAAAGTAAAAAAATAAAAGGGCTGTTTTAACTCATCTAATGTAAGTCAAATGACAAAAGCCTAGGTTCATAAGAAGTATGGGTAAGTCATACGTGAGAGCACCTCCTTTTGCTACTTTAATTTATTAGTAGACCTCCTTTAAAGTTAATTTCATCTTATAGCACATAGTATTACAGCAAGGTGCTTATGTGTTAGCATAATGACATGTTATGAGACGAATGGTCTTCAAGACTGAGACACGGGCAAGTGCCCAAGATGCAAACCCTCGGCTGATATAAGTCTCCACCAAAATCAGAATGGCAAAAATCCTGTCCCACTATCACAGAAGGAAGGAAGGAGGGAAGGAACCAACTCTTCTTTTGGCTTTTCCTTCAAAGTCAATGACAGACCAAAGAGAAAAGTTTAGAAAAGATCTCCACCACTGCATTGGGATAGAAGACTAAAGAGGTGTCTCAGTTGCAATAGAGCAGAGAAATAATAAATGCTAATGCTAGCGGGGGTGGGGAAAGGTAGTATCAGCAATATGTTTAAGCTCTGTTATGGTTTAAAGAGGCTTTTTGAGTTAGTTGAAAATTAAATCACCATTTGTTCCGCTGCTTCAGTAGGCAAAGGCAGGCTTACTCCCAAACAATTAGCGATGCACCCAGTCACCCGAAGGTTCCGTGCCGCTCGTTGGCTACACACTGGGAATGCACCGTCTAGTCCAGGCATTACCACCCAGTCTGTGCGACAGGCGTTCCAACACATTCTCGTGGAATATGTGATAAAGTTGATAATTAAGAGAATATACCATACAACGGGAGCACAGAGGAGGTTATAATCCCAATGCTTGAGAGAGATGGATTTACACAGCCATACAGGGACAAAAGTGGGACATTTCTGAAGGAGGCCAAGGTAGGAAAGAACCCTGCCTGATTATGGCCTATGGGAGAGGCTGGCTGGGGTTGAAGTGGAGAAGAATGCCTTTGTTAGACGTGCCAAATAATTTGAACTTTATCTTGAAAATGGTGGGAACCCTGAAAATCACAAGCAGGAGAGTTACAGGCTGAGCTTTAGAAAGAAATCTCGGGTAAACAAACGAAGAAGAAATGTTGACTAGCCGGACAACCATGGGTGTCCAGTGCACTGTGATCAGACTTAACGTGGGTACTAATAATACATGACACACAGTGCTAGAGCCCTGAAGGTTTATTTTTCTTTCAAGTTAGAGCACGGTCAAAATGATCCCTAAAGTAGCAATATTCTCACTAACCTTACAATGCGCTCTTGGGGGAATGTCCATAATTCCAAAGACTGAGCCTGTAGTTAGCTAGCCCACTGATATGCCTCTAATAGTTGGGATAATCAATTCATTCCCTCAGTAAACATGTATCGAGTGCCCACTGTCTGCCAGGTTCCGTGTGGGGGGCTGTGAGACATAATGGTGCATAAAACAGACAGGGTCACTGCCTTCCCCGAGTTTGGAAATGTGAGTGGGCCAGACTTAATGCAAAAATTAAAATAATAATAATAATAATAATTTATAATTATCAACTATGGCAAGTCCTAGAAGGAAAAGCAAGGGAAATTCATTTAGATGGAGGCACATTCAGGAAAAGCCTCCCCAAAGTGGAGGTCAAAAAAAAGACAGAACTCGGCAAAGGGCAGGGACGCGCCAGAGGAGGAAAAGAATGAGGGGGACAGGGGTGTGCAACAGAGATGAGAGGTGGTGGGGGCGGGTCGTGCACGGTGGAGCAGGGCCCGTGCAAGGCTATGACCCAAGTTCCTCACTAAATGTTCCAGTAGCCCATGGGAATAGGTCTCACCTGTGAACACTGCCTTGTACGGAAGAAGAATGGATGAGGACTGCTATGTGGAAGCAACCTGGAGTGGGAAGGACAGGAGGCAGCCGCCCCAGGGGAGAGGTTATGGGGACACGGGAAAGCACGACGCTGCTGGTGCTGAGGAGGAGAGGCAGCTGCTAGAACTCCTAAGCTGGAATCCCAGGAGCCTTGTGCTATTTTATTCCCAGCCCAAGTGAAGTACGATTGGCAAATGAAAACTGTATATATTCAGGTCATACTGATATGATCCTAGTAGGGAACAGTGAGACACCACGAAGCATGACTTCAAGGTTTTGCCACCATGATGCCACCATGAAGCAAGCAGGAAATACTGGAGGGTGAGCATCTACAGAGGAGGAGAAAAGCACGGTGTTGATTCAGAACAGGTTGTCTTTGAAGGACCCACGGAGCATCCAACTGAAAAAGTGGTTCTGGAGCTAAGGGGAGAGAAGGGACACGTAATTACAATTTTGTCAGGTCGATTCAGTAGGTCGACAAAATGCTGTGAGTGAAGCGGTCAGTCAGAGGGAATATTTAAACCAACACCAGGAAACGATGAAGGATGGAGCTGGAAAGAAACACCTAGCTTTGGAGAGGGGGCCAGTGAGTGGGACTGGAAAGAAGAGACCACCCATTTCGAGGAGGAGACCTTGGGGACAAAGTCTAGAGGTAAACTGAAAACCATGCGCGTAAATGTCTTTAAAGAGCAAACAAACAAACGGACAAAGACCATGGTGAGCATTAGGTAACATTCTCTAGGGAGCAATAGCTGTTTTAAAATATGACTGCCCTTTTCATTAAATCGCCGTGATTACTTAACGACACGCCGTATCCTCAGCATCGTTCCGAGATTACTATCGGCGCCACAGCCAGAAGAAAGGAAGGCGGGAATGAACACTTTAATTACGACCATTTCCGATGAGGCAGAGGGCAATCCAATCCATTCATTCATTCATTCATTCATTCATTCAGGGTCTACTGAACATTCTTGTTGGTAAAAAAAGATCGGATTTTTACAAAGTCTAAATCCATTTCATGGTTTTTAATTTATCTACCTCGCCTAATACCTGTCAGCCCGGACAAGGTGTATTTTCCAGGAAAGGGGCTGTACAATTAGCATACTTCGGCTGAACAAATAATTAGGGAGAATCTGCTCCGTGTAGCATTCTGCTGTTTGATGCTTTATGGATATTTTATTAAATCATGGACTGTACTGCTTCTCAAGTGATTAGCATTAGAAAATTAGGATTCTTTTCTTAGGTCTGGAATTCATTCACACTTTTTATCTTTGTATCTGTCAAAAAACCAAACAGTCCATTCCTAAGCACTTCTGGTCTACTATGTGTCCGGAGCCACAGACCTTCAAAGGCTTCCTGTCCTCAGCCACCCTGAATGACAAGATGTACACACAAGGAAAGCCAGATAAGGATGTAAAATTACCTAGTGCTGAAAAGTTAACAGCATAAGAAAATTGAAATGCGTTAATAAATGACTTCATCCCCCCAAACAGTTCTATGACTTTCTAAGAAGAAGAAGTCATTATATACTGTTAGAGTTTGGTTAAAATACTGGTGAAATTTAATGACACACTCAGGCTTAATCAAAGGTATGCATTCCTACAACGCTCATTACCTATTGTTTTAATTTTTAAAGAGACTATCTCACTTGACTTAGACTCCTGGGGTGAGCAGGAGGGAGAGAAGTTGCCTTCCATCGAAAAATACATTTACTGCATCTATTTTCTCACATCTCTGAAAGGATACTGATTGTGTACAACTCCAGGGACACCGAATGTCCTATTCTTCAGGTGCACTCAGTTCTGCAAGATATACTTTTTAAAGCTTAGTACTGAGGAAAAGAATGTGATATGGAGGAATTTACAATTGTGCTTTCAACAATTTCCTGATTTCCTTGCCTGCGCACATTTTTTTTTTGGATTATTTAATGCTAATTAAAAGGCCATTTGTTCAACTGAACACTGTTAGTGTCTCATTCATTCTATGGTATCACTACACTAGTCCAATGTCAGAACTCCAAGGCATTAGCCCCGTATTTCTGATCCGGGAATTGAGAAATGGGAATATCAACAGCTAGCGAAGAGAACTGTAGCCAGCTCAGAGACGAGAACTAGGATCATAAAACTCCCTGGTATTGCAGTAGAGAAATGTTGTTAAAGCAATTTGAAAGGATAAAAAATCAGGTTCTTAGTCATTGCTTATTTTTAAGAACAAAATTTCTATTAATAATGTCCAAGGAGAAAAACAAAACAAGAAACAATGTCCAAGCACCATGTCCCAACTGTGATAGAAATCAAAGAGGATTAAATTATTAGGAGTGAAATTACTTACAAAGCTATGCACAGAATATTAAATGTGATTTCCATTTAAACGACTTTATCACCACAGTTTAAAGTCAACTCACAATTTTGGTCAAGTAAAATCTGAGTAAATAAGATCAAGTCTCTGGTTGTATAACTTGGTAGATCTATATAACAGACTATTTGGTCCATAAACAAATCAACAAAATTAGCATTTTACCAACTATTGAAGAGAATAACTAAAGTATTGGTAAAAACTGATGGTAAAAAATTTTGATTGACCATAAGAATTACCTAGAATTGACCATTTTGACATAATAAAAGAGCGATATAGCCAGTCAACCATTACTTATTTATTATGAATGCACCTTCAGATAACAGAAAAATGCAAAACCAAATAAACAAGTTTTTTTTTTCTCTTAAATGACAATAGAAACGTAAACTCTTATAGTTTCCAGATCCCAACTCCACTTTGGGGGTGGGAACGAAGGTTCCCCTCTAGCACCAAACAATTCTCTGGACACCAACTGAGTGTCCTACAATTCACCTCATTTGTGATTCCCCAGGTTAAGGGTCCAGTTCTATAAGACGGCCCCTTCCCCATTTCAGATGCCAGTATCCAATTCAGGTTCATATCTGTACTTCTGACCAATTTTGGCTTGAAATCAGAGGTTCCCCGGATGTTCCCCTTGGGTTTAATTTGCTAGGGCAGCTCAAAGAATTTAGGAAACTCATTTACTCATTAGATTATCAGTTTATTTTAAAAGTGCAAGCACGCTTCACTTATCAACTCAGTTCTGTTCCTACAACTAAGTCATTAAGTGAATTGGCCGATAAGCGAGGAGCTTAAAGGTGGATGTCTTGTGGTGTGTCATGGCGCCATGGGGTATGTATTTTTCAACAGATGTCACACCTCACCATACTTCCAAACGAAACAGGAGTAGTTCTGCATGATTGAGAGCTTCAGGTAATGAATCCTAACAGAGCACAGGAAGGAGATGAAGACTGAAATCGGGGGTTCCCTGCACTGGAGAACTGGTCATAAGTCTGAGTGGTCGTTGAACAGTTAGGTCATTAAATGAAGAGTGGCTGCACACAACACAGAAACAGCGAGATGGAAGAGACGGACGGGGCAAAGTACAGAGAAAGACCCCAGAACACCCCCGTCCTCTCCAAGTGCACCGCTCCCCCCAAGCCTACACACAAGCACCCGAAGCCCTCGAACCCTAGTCTTCGGGCTTTTTAAGGAGGCTTCATCACACCAGCATGACTGATTAACTCATTGGCTATTGTTTATCGAACTTAATCTCCAGCCCCTCTGTCCTCCCCAGAGATGGGGGGTTGGACTCTAATCGCAAATTTGGTTTTCCTGTCATTCAGCCCTGACTCCTGGGTACCTAAGGGTTTCCCAAAGGCACCTCATTAACATAACAAAATACACCTTAATCACTCTCAAATTCCAAGGCTTTGGGGAGCTCTGTGCCAGAGACAAAGACCAAATACATATTTCTCATTATACATCTCAACAACATCACAATTCTCAGTCCCGACCTCCTTCGGCATCATGTCTTTCCATCTTTCTGGAAGCGCAAGTAAAGTAAGAACCCGGCCAAATGTAATTGGTAAAATTTGTTCTAAGGTTCAAATAAGTGTAATGTCGCCTCTTGTAACAGCATTCTCACCTCCTCATGTGATGTCCAACTGGGACTTAGCAGAAAAGTGTCTAACACGATGGAAGTGTGTGTGTTTATCGGCAAAGTGCACTTTGAGAGAGAAGATTTATCTCACACATCACGGGAAAGAAAAAGTGTTATCTTTAACAACATGGATTAAAAGAGCCAAACTGCACTTAAATCTGTGCTCATTTCCTCTCTTCCTCTTTCTCTCTCCTTCCACCCCCTTCTCAAACATTTTATTCTTTTTCCTCTGTCGCATGCCCTGCACACTCTTAAAGGGACTCTAAAAAGCAATGAAATGAGGGGAGAAAGCTCACAGAACGCAGGAGTAGCACCAACGGGGACCGCCTGCTCTTTGAAAAGGACTGGGGGGAGCCCCTCCCCTGCATCTCAGAGAGAGCAGAGAGATGCTGATGCTCTGGAGGCAAATTAGGCTAGGACGGGCTCACCGGGTCAGTATCCATCCACACCAGGCTCCCTACCCTAGCCACAGCTCATCACAGAGCCAAAAGTCTGCTCAGAAAAACAATGGCAGAGCGGTTACAAATGTTGTCCCTGGGCTACAACACTCTGGCCTTTCTCACTGGTTTTATGACTCTGGGCAAGTTATGTGACTTCTCTGTGCTCCTGCCCCTCACCTGAAGATTGAGAAAATGCTAGATTGTGAAGGGATTAAATTAGCACTAAAAGATGAATGTTTTCCTTAGAAACCACATTAATTGTAAATATTTAAAGTAAAAATTGACAAGCCCCGAACAGTTACCATACCCATATGATAGCTCCCTTTCACCAAGTAATCGCCACCTACCTATAACAGTATTTCTAGACATCTCAAATTTCAGTCCCCAAATATACACAGAATAATAACTCTTACTAGAGACTCCAGTCAATGAGAACAGTAACTGCAGAAAGTTCCATCATTAGAATGGAAACTCGTGCCTACCTCAAGCTAGAGCTAACCTTCTGTTGCGTTGCCTCTTCCCCTTCCTGAACACTGGAATGATCTAAGGAGACGTGAGTACAGTAGGTGGGAAAGGTTCAGGAAAAGAAAGCAGTCAAAACAGCAAAGTATGGGATGAGGGGAAAAGGAACACTTACTAGTTTTACATAAGTGTTATTAATGTGTTGTGTGTATTTGTATTTATTTGGATTAGTGTCTGAGTTCCATCTTCAGGGTGGTGGGGATTTTTATTTTGTTTTGTCTCTTTGTTTTGTTGCCATTTCAAAGTGGATGTCCAGATCCTGGGGCCAACGATATGACAAGAAGTTTTCAAAAGATAAAATTTATTCCCTGTAAATGCTCAGATGCCCAATATGAACAGACTCTCTGAGAGAAGAGAAATGTCCTATTTTCCAGCTCATTGCCTAGAAAAACTACTGTGCCAAAGATCACTGGAATCAGAGTGAGCACAGTTTAAATTCCTTGTCCATCCTGGACTGGCAAAAAAAAATTAGTATTGGACTTTGAATTAAGCCCACTATTGTTACAGATTAGAAATTAGTAATTCAGTTACAGATTAAGAATTCATTAAAGAATTACTCCCATTAAATTAGTGAGGGGGAGGGAGGCTATTTGTAGTATCCACGTTTTTGTGCTCAACAAATGTTTATTGAGCATATACTACACATCAGATGCTTTTTAAACACAGAGCTTACAGCAGTGAACAATGTAGAGAAAGTCTCTGATTGCATAGAGCTCATATCCCAGGGTGTCTCCAGAGTCTAGGGAAGCCTGGTATCTGTGGACATGCATAGGATGAATGATGGATAAGTGAATGGGCAAGAAGCTCCTATTTCATGATATAGTGAAATGATTGAATAAGAGATAAAAAGCACATTCATGTATTAAAAATACCATCATTCAGAAAAAGGCAAAGCCTCTGCATCTATGTTATTTGTGTACATAACACAGTCATGTTCAATACCTCCTGCAAGTAGAACCCTCTCAGCAGTATCTCAACAGCAGCTATCAAAGCTTGCAAACCATGAGCATTCTTCTACCCAGCACGCAAGTAATATCTTATTCTACTGATCAACATTCCCGAAATTTTGCTATTTATTAGATTTCAATTAGTAGTCCTTGTTCAAAGCAGCACTTCCAACAGACGTCGAAGCAGACTGGCATTCTCAAGAAGGAACTGATGTAGCTAAAAGATCATTATTATGTTAGCTAAACAACTCTTCAGAGCAAAGGTTGCACCACCGCCAATATACATAATGACCCAACTAAGACATGGACCTCAGAGAACAAACGTAAGCACCAAACGCATTTAAACACTCAGTCAGTCGTTAAGCAAATGCAAGTACCTGCAGGAGCTCTCTAAGTAACACAACTTTATTTTCCACAGCAGGATTTGATCTACATGTCTGAGATATAAAAAGGTTAAAAATATAGTTAGACATTCAGCTTCTTAGATTCAAATAGAACTAAAAAGAGAAGCAAGTGAGTAGGCATGTTTTTGATAGCAAATCATCTTACATGTTATATTTAAAGGACTCTTTAAAAAATTTAACAGCACTTTTGAAATGTAATTGATATATACAAGAACTGCATATGTTTAAAATACACAATTTGATGAGTCTGGACATAGGCATACACCTATGATACTATCACCAAAATCAAGGTAATAAACGTATTCATCATCTCAAAACGTTTCCTTGTGTCACGTGTGTGCGTGTGTGTAAAAACACAACATAAGATCTACTCTGTTAACATATTTTTGAGTATATAATATCGTGCTGCTAACTATAGGCACCATGTTGCACACATCTCTAGAACATACTGACCTTGCATAATTGAAACTTTATACCCACTGGACAACTCTCCCTTCCTCCTCTTTCCAACCCTGGGCAACCATAATTCTACTCTTTGCTTCTATGAGTTTGACTATTTTATATACCTCATGTAAGTAGAATTAGACAACATTCATCCTTCTGAGAGTAGCTTATTTTACTTAGCATAATGCCCTTCAGCACTATTTGTGCGCTGTCACAAATAGTAGGATTTCTTTCCTTTTTAAGGCTGAATAACATTCCACTGTATGTGCAAGCCACATTTTTTAATCTATTTATCTGTCAATGGATACTTGGGTTGTTTCCCTTTCTTGGTTTTTGTGAATAACACTGCAATGAACACGGGAGTGCAGACACCTCTTCGAGATCCCGATTATTTCAATTCTTTTGGATAAGTGCCCAGAAGTGCAATTGCTGGATTACGTGGTGGTTCTAGTGTGAATTTTTGGATAAAATTTCACATTGTTTTTCCTAATGGCTGTATAATTTTACATCCTCACTAACAGTGTTCAAAGGTTCCAATTTCTCCACATCTTTGCCACACTTGTTATATTTTGTTGTTTCGTTGTTTTGTTTTGTTTTTGGTTGGTTGAATTTTGGTAATTGCCATCCTTACAGATATGAAGTGATATCTCACTGTAGTTTTAATTGGCATTTCCCTAATGATTAGTGATGCTGACCCCCATAAATGCAGCCCTCGAGAACCTAATTCTAATAGCCAAGTACTGTATTTTGCTGTTGTCTCTCAAATTGTCTCCGTGGTCATTAAATCTTCTCAACATACATAATTAAGCCCACCATCAATAGGTAAGGTAGTACAAACAAAATATGAACGCCAAAGTTTTATACCATCAGGACTGAATAGTTCAGAGAAATGCTTTCTGGTCTGGTTCAGGTGGGGCCAAAATTTCATTCATTAAAGTCTTCTCACAAGAGTCTCCTGCAGGCTTCTCTTGCCCAGCAAGCCAGGCATGCCCACCATCACCGATGGAGCATTAACTGAGTGCTTACTACATGAACTTTGCTAGAATCTGGAGTTACACAACGAATAAGAAGACACAGTCCCTGGCCTTGAGGCACCCAGGGTAAACAACACAACATGCAAACACATATTACAATTTGATGTGGGAGATGCCATAAAACAGGGAATCCTAGAAACAAGGGACCAAGAGAACGGAGCCAAGAAGTATAAGATTCACTGGCTCCTGCCAGTGACATGGGATCACATGGTCAGAGAAACAGAAAAAGTCACCGTATGGCACATTGATACGTGCCAGGATCATCAAGTCAGAAAACATTTCAGAAATGAGCCGATGACTGATTTAGCCAGCCAGAAACCAGCAAAATTCATTTCTAACAGACACCACCAGTCACCATCATGTTCAGTGTTTCCCATGAAAATGAGACTGTCATTAATGATTTCAATATGATGCAATAAACCTCCTGCATTTATGTACAACAGTAGATTTAATTTCACTTTTCCACAATAAGAAGCAAGTATCTCACCTTGGGGTAGAAGGAATACCCCAAAAGAAAAATAGTTAACCTTTAAAATGGCCACATGAAGGCAAAATAGCAAAGAATCAATCCTAAGAATCAAGGGTTTCACTTGGGTTAATAAATTTTAACCAAAACTAATCAAACAGCTATATATGTGACATTGTTATTTCAATGTTAAAACATGTCAGAACTTGAAAGAATAGTTTTTTTTAACTCCTATTATTGCAAACTATAAAAAAATGTTTAAATCATCCACAATTGCACTATTTATGTATCGACTCTCAAACACTCCTTCAGTGAAATCAAGAAATTTCCATATTCTCAGTGTTACAGAAAATTTGGCAGGTGTGTTATAAATTTACACTACATTCTATCACTTATCTAAGGAGTTCTGGAGAAGAACATTGAGCATTCAATAATCCCAACATCATCCAAGCCCAGAACAGAAATGAAAACCAGGCAGAACTGCAAATGACAAAAAGATAACAATTTGTTACCTACTAAATTCCACAATTCCTGTTCACGCAGTGACTCCGAGATCAGACTCATTCTCTTCACAAATGCATTATATCTTAACCACATATAGCATGTGAATGTCTAGAAAATAAAAAGCAGCTTGGCTTGTGGGGAAAAAATTCTGAAATGTGAATAGTGTGCCAGAAGCACTGGCTCTATCGTTACAACAAGTCTGCTTATGACTTGTTATAGGGTATAATTTTCTTATCCCTACATTGGGTGCTGCCCGTAGTCCCTCCGTAGGATGCTGGACAGACACTTAACCTTTCTAACTATCCGTTTCCTCATTTGTAAAAAGAAAGGGACTGGATAGGATGATCTCAAGGTTCCTACGAATTTCAACATTTTGTGTTTCTATGAATATACCCCATACGCTGCCTCCCATGAGTACTGTGAATTATGTAAGTTCTAATATGGGAATAGAACATCATGTAAAATATAATAAGTCATTTTTTAAAGCCTACAAGAGAAGAACTAGAGGACACTGAAAAAAACTTGCTCGACTCAAAATTAGGCAGCCTGGCCTCATGAGTCAGAGCACGATGGGAAACTCAGACCCTAGCTTTCAGGAGTAGGAGAGCCTCAGTCAGGGGCCTGGGGCCCGGACACCAGTTCATGGACGCACCACAGCTCCTTCTCAGTTCAATAAAAATAAAGTGAGAGCAAGTGTTAGGCGCCGCCAAGAAGAAGAGGGCGACACCTCCCTGCCAACGTGCACAGCACCGGCGCTCCAACCGAGTTCGGCCCGTACGACCAGGTCGTTAAGTGATTGGGCCATAAAGGCGATGTCTTGTGGTGTGTCGTGAAGCCACGGGGCACGCATTTTTCAATGGATGTCACACAAGACCACACGTACAAAGGAAATACGCAGCCTGGTGTGACTGCGAACGCTTCCTAGTGAACGCTAAGCGACTGCGGGAAGGCGACACAGGAAAGGGGCTCCCGCGCGGAGAAGCGGTCGGAAGGCCAGGCGCTTCCCTACACAGGCAGGTCGTTGCGTGAGGCGTGGCTGTGATGGCTTTCGTTCCACCCTTCAGTAACAGCCCCCTTTCTCCTCTCATCGCTCACGTTCCCTTCTCCACCTCCTTTTCTTTTCTGTTCTTTTACTCAATCATTTCCCCCTTCGAAAACCAGAAATGGTGGTTCCAAAAACCAGAGACAGGCCACCTGATACAGCCCCCTTCCAATTACTTCTGTCCCGTTGCGTCCCCACGACTCACCAACAGGACAGGAGAGGCAAAAAGGAATTGTTGTCATTTACCTCCACTTCTTCCAACTATCCAACTAAACTGTTGAGTATAAAACGGGGAAAGCAGGAAGGAAATGACGTTGATGTTTTGAAAGCTAAAGAGCAGATGATGATGGAGTCACAGTTGACCTGCCTGAGTAGAAAACCCTGAAACAAAAGCCTACGAGGCATGGGGATGAGTCTGATACCAACAGAAACAGGGCAGTCACTCCGACCCGCTGCGAGAGGCCCCAGCAGTGGAGGCTCCGGCCACTCCAGAAGGTGGGGTTCAAAACAGAAGTAGGTGACAATCTTTGTAAGTCCCTTCCTCAACTGCAGCCCATCGGCACAGAAAATCAGACGGTCACTTTCTGCAGAGGATGAACTCAGCGACACGAGACACAGCTAAGGACTAAGTGTCTACACAGTGAAAATTTGCATGCTAAATGGGGAGCCCCTGGTCCCCCTTCCCTGTTCATTACCCAGACTCCAGCAGCCTAGCTTTCATTGCCAGGAAGGTCATTGGAAGGTGCTTCTCTGAAGAAACTGGCCTATGGGTAATGACATGCTGACACTCACATATATGGATGTCTCCCAACTAAATAAGCCATGTCTACCCACTCACTTTAACATAAAGGCACTAGTCGGAGAACCTTGCCACATGTCCCAAGATCCCAAACGGCAGGTCAGTACTATATCCTCAATGTTGCACCAAACAGAAGAGAGAAATAAGGCATATGTAGAAGGTGACTCAAGAATATTAATACCCTCAGAGAGAAGACACTGTGTCCACGCAACAAGAATACGAGGCTATAGGAACAGGAGATTTCAGAAACCAAGAAAGAGCTCCTGAAAATGATTAATAAAATGTGTAAGGGAGATCGAACTATCTCAATAGATTAAGAATATGAGAAAACTGAGAAAGTATTTCAGAAAGTAAAACAAACAAAATATCATCATGAAATTAGAGGATTCATTCAGGAGGTTTAACATGCAAATTCTGAAGTCTGAGAATGAAAATAAAGGGATGCTATTACTAGAAATAATCCAATTCTGAGCACTGAACACCATGAGATTTTGAATTGAAAACACCCATCAAATGCTTAGCAAAAAGAAGAGAGAAGGAAGACGAAGGGGGAAGGCCCACATGAAGGAGCATCAGCACAAAATTTTAAAACACTCAAGAGTGAAAACAGGTGACAGAAAAACAGACTGGGGCTCAGAATGGATTCAGGGTTCTCAATGGTAAAACTGCTCATCAAGAAAATACGGCAACACCTTCAAAATGATGAGGAAAGATGAGTTTTATTCTGGACAAACACAAAAGCAGTCAGATTATAAATAAAGTGTGTGGGCAGAATAAAGTGTGTTCTGGATACGCAGAAGTCTGAAACATATGTACACCTCCCGTGCGCCCTTTTCTAAGAGGCTTCTGAAGGCTTTCTACATCCAAACAAGGAAGAAAACAAGAAAGATGACTCTGAATCCAGGTGACAAGTCATCCAACACAGAAAAACGAAAGAGATTTCTCCAAGTGATGATGAAGGGAAGTCTGAATTAACAACTGAGCTATAGATCCTCCAGACTGAATTAGCGCAGGAAGATGGAAAACTCTAGAATTATCTCCAAGAAAAAAGAAACGGACTTGATGGACTGCTGGATGACTCTGAGTGGACTGACAGAGTGGTACCGTTCTGTCAGCGTGTGAGGACGAATTCCTAACAGACACTCTACGGAAAAACCGAGCATAGGACAAAGCAGGGAATTACTATTTCCAGGCAAAGTAAGACGTTGCCAAAGGAGACATGAGTTATTTTAGTACACTATGAACTGTGGCTTCATGTGCACAGCCGTGGTAGTACAAACACTGACCATTCATGGAACCAGCACTGTGACAGGGTCCTACCGGGACGAGAGGAGATGTGTACGTGTGGCCATGGGCACACACACGTGTGCGGGCAGTGCATGGTGGGGAGAGAAGTCGCCACCCTCCTTGGGAGGAAGCCAAGCACGATGAAAGGTAAAGAAAATCAAGATAGCAGCATAAACATGCCATAGGTTAATATGGAGATGAATACAGAAACGAAAACAAAAACCAAGGAGTTGAAAACAAATGTTTTAGGCAGGAGATCAAGAGTCCGAGAAGGAAGACGTCGTCATGCTTAGCTGCACGAATATGACCCCACTGAGGCGAAGTTCATGCCTGGCACTCTGCTTTTTAAGGTCATAAAGTAGGAGGAAAACATAAAAGGTTAAAGATGGCAACACGATTTTCATCCCATCAGCTAAGGGAAGCGTCTTCTATAACTGGGTTTCTCTTAAATTTTTTTCTGCGTCTTTTAAACCTCTGCCTATATTATCTTACCTAACTGGGGGTTTGGTTTGTTCTCTAAGTGGCATAAGAAGATGCTCGATTAGTCTTCGTAGGACCCAATCTAGACAATAATGTATTTCGACAAAAATAATAATTATTAACAACAACATGACAATCCGTGTTGCCAGAGTTGAAAGCATCTCCTGTCACTGAGGTCAAAGCTCACCTGTCGCTAACTTGTTTCATTCTCAGATTCCTAAGATTCTTCTCAGAGGTACCAGTGACTGGTTTTAATTGACATAAAAGACCTATCACTTAAATGACATCACCCTGACACTTTATCTAGATATTATTTACAATTTAATACAATATTTGTTTTTATGATTAAAAAAAATAAGAGTTCTTATGTGAATAAGCACTTGTGGTACTGACCACCCAGGTAACCTTCAGAGCATTTCCAAGACCACAAAAGAATGAGCTCTTGGATAAAAGGGCTGCAGGGTAAAGAACACAGGAGGACCCAGGAGAGGTTTTGGTGGCTTATGCTTCTAGCTATCAGTTACAGGAGTTTGTAGAAACTTTGGTAAGTGTTCAGACTGTCTGTTAACTGGAACTCAAGCAACCAGCACAAAAACCGAAGAAATAATACTACACTCATCCGGCATGGGTGCCAGATAACTGAGAGTCTATTGTATTTCATTAAAGAAGGGAGAGGGAGTGGGAAATACCCTAGTATCTCATCCAAACCCCTCCACACAGGGACTGAAGCCCTGCAAGGCTGCTTTCTGGAAGATACGAGAAGGTGTGAATGGGGTAATATTTCAGCTAAATTTGTCCAGAATTGACACCTGAGGAGTCCTATGTGGGCCATAAATCACATACTTCAATTATCTGTAATTTGAATATATCTACATGTATTTTGAAATACATGCTGTACATCGAAGCACTGGGAATTCATTTGCACCTCACAGTTCCCCAGCAAAGATTTGCAGTGATTTCTTTTCCATCAACAAACTGCCGTCTCCCTGAAGACCACGTGGTGAGTGAAGAGGCCCCTGGCACTTAGCACTTACACAGGAGAAAGGAGAAGCAATCGCCAGGACTGGAGAGAAAAGTCTTGCAGCAAACACTGCACCAGGCATGGGGGGTGAGAGAGCAGGTGCCGATTTTCAGAGAATTTGGGAGCCAAGAGGTGAAAGAAATAAAACGTGTTAGATTCCTGAGTCATTCCTTCATTTTTCATACCAAATGATAAATAATTCGTTTTAAAAATCTCATGGATTTTGTAACATAAATTTGGGCATAACCAGGTAGCTCAAAAAGTGTTAAGTTCTTTTCCTGCATTAGGTCACCTTATAGCAGGGATTATAGAGTCTAATCCCTCTCCTGGGGGTCCCAGATAACGACTTACGTGAAATCAGGTGTTTACATTGTTGCTAGTAACAGATCCTCTCACCCTGCACCAGCTCACATCCACAACCCTCACAAGGGTGATACTGCTTTCTTTCCTTTTCCCTCCCTATTGAAATGGCATCTGTGTGAATTATCTTTTCTATTTTATTTTATTTGTTTGTTTTTTTTTTCTTTTTGGTATGTGGGTAGCTCCCTGACCAGGAACCGAACCCAGGCTGCAGCACCGACAGCACCCGCGCTGAAGCCTTAAGCCACCACACCATCAGGGAACTCCTTCTATTTTATTTTAGAAAAAAAAAAAATCCACTCTTCTTCTTGGGCTTTGATGGTGTCAACGAGAACCAGATTCATACCGGGCTCTAACTGGACCTAGCATTGTGCAAAGGAAGTTTATGAACACGGGAGCCTCCCAGAGCTTGTGATTTATGTGGTAAGTTTAATGAGAAAAAAGAGGGAGAAGGAGACCAATGCCCTTTGTGAGGGCCAAATCCATAGCCCCAAAATGCTACTTCCTAGTACTCTAGGCAAACGAGTCCCCAGCGGATGTCTGTGGGGCTCAGGTAGGCAAGATCACAATGTATGTGAGAAAGGGGGAGGAAATGGGCCAAGAGGAAAGAGAAGGAAAAGGAAGAGCCTACAGCATCTGAATAGAAAGTAGCTGTCAGTGACATGCGACATAGGGCACATAAGACCTCAACTACAGAAACGTTTTCTTCCTGTTTTCCATTTACTATTAGTAACACTTGGCTTGTTGTTTTTAGAGCTCACAACTTACAACATTTCTTCTATTGGTCTGTGGAATGGTTAGCATTCAATCGACTTTTGCATGGGTGCTGTGGCACAGCAAGGGCATAAAACTGTGAAAAATTAAATAGATGCAAAGGTACAGGTGAGCTTCTGTGACAGGTGCACTGACCGAATTTTTAAAAGCAGAAGGCAGTACTAGAATTGTTGCATGTGTGTTCTATTATTATTATTTAGCTAACTCTTCTAAATTAGGAAGGATGATAATGAGCAATCTTGTGGAAAAGCTGAAGACCTAAACAATACAATTCTGAAACCCAAAGGAAAACACTGCAATGTTTTACTTTTATAAAATATCCATGTGGCATCACAGCACAAAAGCATAAAGAATATCTGAGCAAAGAGATGGAAAAGAATATTGTCCATAATTTTACCACTTTAGCATTAAACATTTTTCTAATGTCTTTCCGCCTATATCCATACTAACTCATAATTATTAATTCTTATTAATGTGCATATACTTTTGGGGCTTGGCTTTCCAGTAAGCATTGGATCATTAGTATTCTTCCATGTAATTTGAAGAGAAGCAGCAGAAAGAGCACTGCATTCTAAGCCAGAAGGTGCTGTTCAAGTCTTAGCACAAATTAGCTCCTATACAGTCCTCACACGTGTCGTAACGGTGTTCTTAGCTACCCAGTCTTTCATGGAACTGATACAAGCAATTTAACTTACTCTTTTCCTTGTCCCTGAACATTTAGGCCATGACCAGTATCTCCTAGGTCTACGTACCACTGCAATACAAATTTCTTGATACAGCTCTTTTCTTCTTTGGAAGATATCCTTGATATAACCTCATAGCAAAGTCGTAAACGTATTTACGAGGATACAGGTCCGACAGAAGTAACGCCGGACCCTGTACGTGAATGTCTCACATAGGATGGACAGCAATTTGAACAATGTCACCTAAAGTGTGCTTGAGTGTGATATTGTTATGTGACAGAATCACATGCTTGTGATTCTGTAATAAAAAATTTGGTATAGATTCCCAACTTATAATAAAGGGGCATTATCTGTGCCAGACCCTCTGTATGCTTTACACCTTTTGGTACATATCACCAAATTGTTTGCTAAAGATTTATACCAATTTATACTGCTATGAGAAATATGTGATTATACGGCAGCCTTGCTAACATGGAATATTGTATGTTTAATGTTTTGCTAACATTAATATCAAAAATATATCACATAGCATACTCTGTAGATGTATGGTGTTAGCTTTATTACATTTTATGGTAATTAGTGGAAGCTGCCGGGAGTCCTGATAGTTAAAAAAAATGTTATACTATGACCCATAGTTCTGTAAAGGACTGGAGATGCTATTTAACCTAGTCTTTCACCCATGGAGAAATCTTTGCAGCAATTTCTTTGGTGGAAACCTGGCAATTACCCTAAACTCCTCACTGTGCTTAATTGTCCTCATTCAATGTGTTACTAAATCTTGCTGCTTCAAACCCAAAATCCTTCTGAAGTCTGCCTACTCTTCCCTGTCTCCCCCACAAGGCTTAGTGCAAGCCCTCGTTGGCCCTCACCTAGATTACAATAAGCTTTTCTTCAGTGCTTCTGCCCCCAATGCAATGTCTGGCAGTGTGTGTGGTCTAAATTATTCACCTGATGGGGACTGTTATTCCTCTCCTTAAATATTTCAACAGTGACTTTTTCCCCCCACAACAAAATCTGAACTTTGTGGCACAGCATATAAGGCTCCTCATAATCTAGCTCAGTCTCATTGGTTTCATCTCTTTCTCAATAACCCTGCACTCATTAAATACCCACAAAGGTCATGCTCTTACAAGCCTGCACCTGGGCAACTATTGTCCTGCAAGACTCCTCTCCTCCAGAGGACTTTCCGAACTTCACGTCTTTCAGTGTTTGTTGCTCGTTCATAATTCCCTAATTCCATCAACAGAGAAGAGAAACCTCTAATCATCAGAGCATTCATTCCACGGTACTGTGGTTAATCTTCACAACTAGCGTACTGGCTCCTTAAGGTTGAGGATGTGCCTTTAACTGAATCCTCATTGTCCTGCAAAGCATGAGCTCTCCATGGTGCTGAGTCAATGTTTGTTGGAGTATAAATAAATGAATGAATGGTCTAGTCTCAGCTCAGTGACTTCCAGTGATAGTAACTAACTGTGATGGCCCATCCTGTTTGTTGTGACCTTTAAAAACTAGAGAGCTATTATCACATTTTGGTTACATATGACTGGGCAAATGTTCTGTTGAAATGTGCAAGGAAGTGTTAACGTAGTTGATGGCCTGAAATGTACACGAAACTGATCATCTTGAATGATTTACTAAATAGAATACTGAGTACTATCATTGACATGTATATTAAATGTGAGGTTCACCCCAATAATAGAAAAATACATAGTAGAAGAAAATAAAAAAACAAAGTGTGACTGTCTTTAAGGACAGATTGAATTTGAGGGTGATGCAGAGCCTCGGGGCCCACCTGACGTCTCAGAGGGTCCTTCGGCAGGTCAGGAAAACTCTGAAGGAAGGAGGCTGCCTAGTGGCAAAGGTGTTGATGCATTTAATGGACTGTGGCAGCTGCTTTCACACACATTCAGAATGGAAGACTGAGCTGAAGCAAGAGATGGGGGAGAGAAAAAAAAGGAACATGACCAAGTGTATTTGTTTAAAGTAAAGGAAGAAGAAAGGAGACAAGAGGAGTGAGGAGAGACGTCATAGCCTATTTATTCTATTAGCACAAAGACAAGGATTAAAAAATAAAATGGCTCAATAATAAAGTGATTTCATTACTATGTTGCATCACTTGAAAGGGAATACTACCTCTTACAATCTGCCTACTGCTGCCCAGTAGAATTTTCTGCAATCATGGACATGTTCTACTGGGCCACGGTCTAATACAGCAGTCATTAGCAACATGTGGCTACTGAGCTCATGAAATGTAGCTGGTGCAACCGAGGAACTGTACTTTCATAGTATTTTATTTTAATTTTAACTTAAATAGCCACGAGGCTACTGTCCTTTTGGCCAGAGCAGAAATTTATACCTCTGCAAGCTTTAAAAAATAAGAAAATATTTAAATTTAAAGGGGAAGAGGAGTTATGGGCACGTTTACCTGTTTGGGAGATAAAAAAATAATACTTTTCTTGGTCTTCACAATTTACAATGCACTTTCATGTATTTTATTTAATGAGAGTACAGGAGCTAAAGATGAATTTAGAACCTATATCGACAGAGGCAATAAGAAAGGAATCAGTGTGCTGTGTCCTCACCTCATTAGAATGTGGTTCCTGTAGAGCAGAGACCTTATCTGAGCTACATGGGTAGACAGGAGACAATAGTGATTAGGAATGCAGACCCTGATGCCAGACTTCCTGTGTGCGAAACTCAGTTCTCATTTACTAGTTGTGTGACCTTAGTCAAATTCCTTAACTGTTCTGTGATTCAGTTTTCTCCTCATCTTAATGGGAACAGTAGTAGTACTGACCACACAGGGTTGACAAAAGTTAACACATGCAAAAATGAGAGCAGTGCCTGGCAAACACAGAAAATTGCTCAGTTATGGGAGAGCAATTAACCCAGGGATCAGCAGTCCCTCAAATGCAGAGAATCCTCTTTTGGAAGAACATACTGCTCTGGTCTTGATGAGTCTTTCTTCTGATATGTCTTTACCTTTTGAATGTCACATGAGGTCTCAGACAAGCTCCCAGACAAGGGAAAGGACAATAATAAACAAACAATAATAGACAATCTTCAACCAAGTTTTCACTTCCTCCTGATAACCCAGTTCCTTCACTCTATCAGTCTAATGGTTATTGCATTTTGTTTTCACAACCACTTTTCCTTCTGATGTCTAACAGGTTACACAGTAGAGTTGAGACTACGAGCTCATGGTTCCTATCAATTATTAAATGTGTTCACATGAACATAGCACTGTGGATAATATGATATTCATAGTCAGAATTCTTAAAGGCCTCCTACTTTCCAGCTTGCAATTGGGGTGTACTTTGTATTTATAATCTTGGTCTTGGTTACACCCTAGCCTATTTCTGAACTTCCTCTTGCTTTTCCAAGGCTCCACCGTCCCCTTCTATCTGTCACACATCTCTCCCTCACCTTCTCTACAGCCAGCTCGCCGCTTTATGCAACTGGATGGAAGCTTTGAAGCTTTTGTGGAAAACTCTTAAGAGCAGTGACATAATTTGTTGCAAGTACAAGCTGATGTTGAACACATTGGAATGGAGGTGAAATTTAGAATACCTAGTAAGAAAAACATTAGTTAAAATAGACAATGAGGGGTTCCCTGGAGGTGTAGTGGCTAGGCTTCGGTGCTCTCAATGCCATGGTCTGGGTTCGATTCCCAGTCAGGGAACTAACCCCCCAAAAATAATAATAAATAAAAATAGAATAAAATAGAGAATGATAAATAATACTTTTCAGCAGTGATGTACAATAAAGATTTTGATGGTGTTACAGAGCTAACAAGCCACAGCATGTGACAAGGGTTCTTATAATTGCTAGGAAGGAAAACACAGAAATATTTTTTATTCTCTTCCAAGTAACAAATCCATGATGTGCTTTGAATCAGTGGAAGAAAACACTCAGATTGGGAAGATGCTATGAAAAACACTCATCTCTAGGAGCTTTAGGAATTAATCTTTACCTGAGGCATGCATCCGAATGCTTAGCGTGAATTATTCTTATAAAAGTATACTGAGCAGAACAGAAAATGTAGTTCGTTACTAGGTTAACAAACAACAGCCTAATAACATTTTATGTCAGCCATAGATAACTAAAAAGTCAAAGGCCCAAATACATACTTATTCAGAATTCATAAAATATGGGTTTGAAATAGAAGGAGCCAAGTTCTGCCCTTCATTTTCTATACTTGGAAAAGACTCATGCTTATCCCAATAATTTCAGGGGGTAGAAGTCTCACCAGGACACTTGAATAGTATAAATACATCTTCACTTCTCTTCATTTTCTAGTTTGAAAGAGAAAAACTCATAAGAAGTAAAACAATCTCCTGCAACAATCTGAATCACTAATGAGTCCATTGCTTTTCAGACAATCTTGTGCAATATCTAGACAAATGCTTCACCCAGCACTGTTTAGTGACATCAGTTCACATTCCAATATATTATTCCCTGATGGGTGTAATAAATTACAAATACTTAATAAATTATCATGGTTGCTCTGAAAGCACTGCATAGCACTTAGCATCCTAACTCAAAAGAAAATAACTATTGACCTCCTCATAACAAATTACAAAGGCCCCATTTTTATACTCACTTTGCTAATATTCCTTTTAATCTTCTTCTTTAATTTCTCCTCTAAATTTTAAAATAGAATCTTAGAAAAATACTTCAGGGTTATCTAGGGTCAACCCTCCCAATGGAGGAATCTTTCTAGCATATACAACACATGGTTATGAATGAGTTTTCTATTTTCTTCAGCATCTCTGAAGCACTGTTTGTCCATTGGTAGTTCAGCTACTTTATTTGGTTTGACACTGTTGTGGGTCTCTCCTTAAGAACATGTCATGTTCACTGCAGCATTTAAAATTTGTTTTAAGGGTAGTAAAAATCCAAAATATGTAAAGACTAATGCTCCTCAATATCAACACTACAGGTTGGAAAGTAAGTAAGTCAATCAAGGAACACTTTATCTTCAGCTAATATCAACTAAAGTGGGTATTTTCTGCTGAGAAACTGAAGTTGAGGTTGGTATCACACAAAGCAAATCAAAGACAGCTAATAACAAATTAACACAGTATTTATTATTCAGCAAATCTTTTTGAGAATTGATAGATATCCAACACACAGGACTCTGTGGATGAATTATAAAGGAAAGGCACAGTTCTCGTCCTTACACAATTTCACTTGTGAACATAAACAGGCATGTGTATAAAAGTGTGTTACAATATGACCCAGCAATCCCCCTTCTGGGTATCTACCCCAAATTGAAAACCTTAGTCTGCAAAGATTTATGTATCACAATATGTTCATCGCAGTACTATTCATGGTACCCAAGTCATGAAAACGAACAGAGTAACCTTTAATAGATAACAAGATAAAGAAGCTGTGGTCCATCCACACAATGGAATATTACTCAGCCATAAGAAAAGATGAAATACTGCCATTTGCAACAACATGGAAGGAACCTGAGATCATCGTGCCAAGTGAAATAAGCCAGACAGAAAAAAAACAAGAACCATATGACTTCACTCACATGTGGAATATAAAACTGAAAGCAACAAAGAAACAAAAACTCATGGACACAGTCAGTAGTTTAGTGGTTACAGAGGGTTGGAGGGAGGAAGGGAGGTTGGAGAAAAGAGAAGGGGAGTCAAATACATAGTGATGGAAAAATAAATGACTCTGGGTGGTGAACACATAATGCAACACATAGACGATGCACTGTAGAATTGTACCTGAAACCTATGCAATTTTTACTAATCAATGTCACCCCAATAAATTTAACAATAAAAATAATGTGCTATTACCTCCAAAGGATATCATTGTAAATAGCATACAAAAATACCTAGAGGCTTAGAATAAAGTTTTATAAATTTAGTTTATCTTCAACACTTTCTTGAAGAACTATGCATCTTACAAATTTGAATATATATGTTTAAAAAAGAGAAGAATGAGAATGCCTTGTGTCCAGGAAAGGGTACATATTATCAGGTCACATATGAGTAATAAAAAAATTTCAAAAAAAAAAAATTTCAAAAGGACTATCAAAAAACAATTAAACTGGGGAGGCAAGAATGAGAAAGATGAATCCCCCAAATGTGTGACTAAGACCAGGTGCTATGAGATGGAGTATAGAAAGGGTTCAAGTCCTGGAGTTGCACAATATAAAAAAGTAGTAAGATGTCTGTCAAGGTTTTGGAAAACCTTTTCTCTATCCAGAAAAGGGCTAGAACCTGGATGAGGATGATTTTGACTTTAAGAAGCCCAAGATTACTTCTGGAAGGAATTATGTCCTGTGATCTCTTAGAAAGACCCATCCTTTCATGACTGCAAGGATAAGGCCTTCAGAATCATTCCTGGGCATCACATAGAGTTGCAATGTGGATTAGTCACCAGCAGGATGCAATTAATGGAAACATACTTCCCAACCTTTTCCCAAGAAAATATCTTAAAAAGGGCAGGCTTCAAAATCTTTTAAACGAAAGGAAGTAGAGGGTTCTATAGAGTTGTGTACAACCATATACATGTGAAGGGCAATGCAGGCAAATTGTGCATACTGAAAAAAGTTAAAAGCATAGAGATTAATGACTGGATAGAGGTTATCTAGCCAGGTAAAAGGTGAACATACCAAGTTCTTTAAAATGGCACAGTGTTTCTTCTGCTCACACTTAACTGGCAACATTTAACCACACTTCACATGTTCTTCTCTCAACCGACATCCCTTACTACTCCCAATTAGCATCCTGTACTCATCTTCTTAGCACTTATCACAGTTTACAAACTGGTAAACCAGTATAAATTAGTTGATTTTGTAAGAGGACAGTGTGGAAGAAAAAACTCTGTGCTATGGAGATAGTGGCAAAGGCTCTAGTTTTGGTTCCAACATTTGCTAGTTGAAATATATTCCATGTCTCATAATAGTGACTGTAAAGATTAAGAGTTAGCACATATGAAGGTGACAGAACAATGTCTGGCATGTAATAATTCCAATAAATATGGAGTCACCCCCACTGCATCTATGAGAGCAAGGACCTTGTCTATTTCATTCATGACCACTTTTCTGGACATAGCACAGTGTTTGGGACATAGCAGAGCTTAAACAATGTATGTGGCAAAAGAATGGAATGAGGCCCAAGATGAGGGATTAGATAAATGCTATGCCTACTGCATCCCAGGATCACACTAAAATTACAAATAAATTATAGAACAATCAACCTTCAGAATTATCTGAAGACTAGCTGAACAGAATACCTATAACTAAGGATATAAAGAAGAGGCCACACTGAGATAGGCAGGAGGGGTGGAAACATGAAATGGGGTGACCCCAACCCACAGATAGTGATTAAACACCAGGAGGGTCACCTCAAATGGCGGAGGTCCCTCTGGAAGAGGGCAGGGTGGGTCCCAGGCCAACACCAGGCCCCCCAGCTCAGGAATCCTGTAACTGTAAACTGAATTTAGCAATACATTAAAGAAATCATATACCACAATCAAGTGAGATTCATACCTGGTATGCAAGGTTAGTTTAATATCTACAAACCAATTAACATGACAGACCACATGAACAAAATAAAAAATAAAAAAGATCCTATTAACAGATGCAGAAAAAACATTTGACAAAATCTAGCATCCATTTATGATATAAACTCTAAACAAAGTGGAAATAGAGGGACTATATCTCAACATAATAAAGACCATATATGACAAACCCACAGCTAATATTATACACAATAGGAAATAGCTAAAAGCATTCTCCTCAGGATCAGGAACAAGAAAAGGATACTCACTTTCACCACTTTTATTCAACATAGTGTTGGAAGTCCTAGTCACACCATTGAGAAAAGAAAAAAATAAAAAGCATCCAAATGAAAAAGAAAGAAGTAAAACTGCCATTATTTGCACATGACATATACTATATGGAGAGAGCCTCAAAGATTTCACCAAAAAATTATTAGAATTGATGTATGAATTTAGTAAAGTAGCAGGATACAAAATTAATATTCAGAAAATGGTTGCATTTTTATATATCAATAACAAACTATCAGAAAGAGAAATATTTTTTAAAATCCCATTTACAATTATATTAAAAAAATAAAATATGTAGGAGTGAATTTAACCAAGTAAGTAAAAGACCTGCACTCAGAAACCTGTAAGACACTGAAGAGAGAAATTAAAGAAGATACAAATAAATGGAAATACATACCATCCTCATGAATAGGAAGAATTACTTTGGCTAAAATGTTCATACTACCCAAAGCAATCTATAGATTCAATGCAATCCCTAACAAAATGCCACTGGCATTTTTCACAGAACTAGAGTAAGTAAGCCTAAAATGTATATGAAACCATAAAAGACCCTGAATAGCCATGGCAATCCTGAGAAAGAACAAAGCTGGAGGTATCATGCTACCTAACATCAAATTATACTACAAGACCACAGTAACCAAAACAGCATGATATTGGCACAAAAAACAAACATAGAGATCAATGGAACAGAATAGAGAGCACAGAAATAAACCCATGCTCATATGGTCATTTAATCTATGGCAAATGAAGTAAGAATATACATTGGGGTAAAGACAGCCTATTCAATAAATGCTGCTGGGAAAACTAGACAGATACATATAAAAAGATGAAACTGGACCCCCTTCTTACACCATGTATAAGGATAAGCTCAAAATGGATTAAATAGTTAAATGTAAGACCTGAAATCACAAAATTAGTGAAAGAAAATACAGGAAGTAAACTCTCAGACATTACCCTTAGTAATATTTGTACTGATATATCTCCTCAGGCAAGAAAAACAAAAGAAAAAATAAACAGGATTACATCAAACTAAAAAGATTTTCCACAGCAAAGGAAACTGTCAACAAAAGGAAAAGACATCCTACTGAATGGGAGAAGATATTTGCTAATGATATATCTGATATGGGGTTAACATTCAAAATTTATGAAAACTCATACAACTCAACACCAAAAACCCCTCAAACAATCCAATCAAAAAATAAGCAGAGGACCTGAACAGACATTTCTCCCAACAGGACACACAGATGGCCAAGTGACATATGAAAAGATGCTCAACATCACTAATCACCAGAGAAATGCAAATTAAAACCACAATGAGATATTCCCTCACACGTGTCAGAATAGCTATCATTAATAAATCAACAAACAAGTCGTGTTGGTGAGGGTGTGGAGAAAAAGGAACTCTTGTACACTGTTGGTGGGATTGTAAATTGGTGCAGCCTTTATGGAAAACAATACGGAGGTTCCTCAAATTGTTAAATATGGAACTACCTTATGACTCAGCAATTCTACTCCTGAATATTTAGCTTAAGAAATCCAAAACACTAATTCAAACAAAAAGTATATGCACCTCTATGTTTATTGCAGTGCTATTCACAATAGTCAAGATAAGAAAACAACTGAAATGCCCATCAATAAACAACTGGATAAAAAAATTGTGATACATTTCTATAATGGAGTATTACTCTGCCGTTAAAAAGAATAAAATCTTATCATTTACAACAACATGGATGGACCTAGAGGATATTATGCTACGTGAAATAAGTCAGACTGAGAAAGGCAAATACCATATGATCTCACTTACATATGGAATCTAAAGAACAGAATAAATGAACAAACAAAACAAAGATAGACTCATAGACACAGAGAACATACTGATGGTTGCTAGACTGGAGAGGGGATAGCGGGTGGATGAGAAAGGCAAAGAGATTAGAAAGTACAAACTGGTAACCACAAAATAGTCAGGGATATGTGAAATACAGTATGGGAAATATAATCAATAATGTAAAAATTATGTACGGTGTTAAATGGGTAGTAGAATTGTTGGGGTTATCACTTTGTGAGGTATGTAAATATCTAATCATGTTGTTTTGGACACCTGAAACTCACTAAAAAATGAATAATAATGAGTTCACATTTGTTACACATTAAGCTCTTGATATCTATGTTGCTACATGCTTATACTCTGTCCCCTCATTCTCAATGCACTCGGGGAAAGACTTTATTCCTTTTGTATGCTCTGTACAACTGTTCAGGATAGACATACTTAAACTTAATCAGGTACTTGCCTAACACTCAAGAAGTCAAATTTAGAGAAATGTAGATAGAGGCAAAATATCCCAGAGTTCTCAATTATGCTACCAAAATGCTTTCTACATTATAAATGTTTATAAAAATTCATAATTCTAGTACACATTTAAGAAAAGCAAAAAACATTCAATACCTCTAACTTATCAGTTGAGAGTCTTTCAGTCACAAAATGTAATTATTTAGCTCTGCTCTAAATCATTCATAAAACTGTTTAGTGATGGGTCTGTACAGCATGCTTGTGACTTTTAAAATTGATTTTAATAATGGTATACATAGAGGTTAAACCAGAGTCAAAGTGAACATACCAGTAATTTCCAGGCCAGAGAAAGTAGCAATACAAGGAAAGGAAAGAAAGGAAGGAAACAAGCAAGCAAGAAGGAAAGAAAAATAAGTAAAATGTATCTTCACGTGGCTGGACATATAAAAGCCAACAGAGCACTAAATAGTACGAGGTTACTCTGAAGGTCAGGGATAGAAACCTCGGGTGCTTTGTGCCTACAGTCAGGGTCAGGAAAGAGCAACTACACTTACGTGAATCAAACAAAACATGGGAAAACTAGGACAGGTGACTGGACTAGACAGATGAGAGAGCTCTATCCTTATGAGAGAGCTTTACCATTCATAATAGACAAGATATGAAAACAACTAACTAAATATCAGTGGATGAATGGACAAAAATACACAAACAGACACACACAGACACATACACATGCACAGACAGACAGACACACACACACAAAGGCACCACGATGAAATATTATTTAGTCTTAAAAAAGAAGAAAATCCTGTCATTTGCAACAACATGAATGGACATGAGGATATCATGTTGAGTAAAATAAGCCAGTCACAGAAAGATCAATATGTACTGTTACGTGTCAATTAATGTGTGGAATCTAAAATTGTCAAACACCTAGAAAGAGAGAACAGCTTGGGGGTTGCCAGGGAGTCGGGAAGGAAAAATGGGAGGTGTTGGTCAAAGGGTACAAAGTTTCATTTACACAAGGTAAGAAAGTCCTAGAGAGCTAAGACACAGCAAGCAATGTGACTGAAGTTAAAAATGCTTGACATCTGCTGAGGGTAGACCTTAGATGTTCTCACCATACACACAAAAAAGAAAGAAAATGGTAACTATGTGAGGAGATGGATATGTTAATTAGTTTCACTGTGGTAATTATTTCACTATATATGTATATCAAAACAGAGTTACACACCTCAAGTATAGCACTGTGTGGTACAATGGAAATTTGCTAGGAAAGTAGAATTTAAATATTCTCACCAAAGAGACAGAAAAAGAGAAAATTCAAGGTGATGGATGTGTTCATTGTCATGATTAACCACGTGGAGGAATCCTTTCACAATGTATACATGTATCCAAAAAATCACCATGATGGCCACATTAAGTATCTTCTAAATTTATTTCACTTATACCATGACAGAGCTAAATTTATTTTAAATATATATTTGATTTTACACATGGCACGTATATGTATTAAAGGGGGCAGAACCCTTAAAAAAATCCAGAAAACATTCTCGTGAGTGGCTGCCCCTTCACCCCTCCCTGCCACCCCAGCCTCCCTGACATCTGGGTGTGACTACGGGACTAAGTCTTCGGCGAACTAAGTGTAGCTGGGAAGGAGGCGTGTGACTTCCAGTTCTTGTTTTCATGAGGACATTGTTTACCATCCACTCTGTCCCCCACCATGTCACCTCCTGCATTCTGGAACGGCCCGTCTCTGTGCTGCAGCTGAAGGGAACCCCTCAGGACCAAACAGAAGGGATCTGGCCTCCAGTCAATGTTGCAGAGAAGAGCTGACCCGTCCTGGACTCCCTGCCTGCCTCGAGACCACTAAGTGAAGAAAAAACAAACTCTGATGTTGTTTAAGCCAATAGCAGCTTAGTTTGTATCCTAAAAAGTTCCCACCTTCATTTTGGGGGTGTTGCCATGCCAATGCCGAAACTGTGTGGAAGTGATGCAGTGACCAGGTGGCGGGTGCTGAGGTGCAGATACTGCAGGCTGCAAAACCAGTGACCCCCCACGTGTACAGCCAGCTGCTTCCCTTCCGCAAGCAGGAGAAGGGCGTCACTCACGGCCCAGTCGGCAATGCCCCACTGCGCGCCCTCCCGGCCCACACAATGGGAGAGTCGTAGAATGTAGCTCTAGCTTTCCCATTCAAGTCCACTGCCTGAGCTGACCTCTAGGTAGAAGCTCTTAAACTGAAAGAGAGTTAGTAATAGGCTGTGTGCTGAAGCCAATTAAAAAAAAAAAAAAAAAGGTGGAATCTTCAAGTTTCAGGACTGCAGCTAAAGGTTACTTGCATGTGGAACAGACTGGCATTTTGGAGAAACTTGCCTGGCCTAAGAAAACAGAAGCCGAGTTGATGAGGCCTGTGATTATTTCATCACTAAAACCAATTTCTCGGGTCCCCAGACCTGTACCAATACCAAGCAGACCGTAAAAGGGGGGCGGTTCCCATAAGGGAACACTCTAACACCACAGCTGTGGCCACAGAAGGCGGGCAACACCAAGGAGAATGGACAGAGATGTTTCTGCCAAAGGGCAGGTCTGCGGTGGCCACGAGGGTCTACCACGGACTGCCAAACACTCCTGGCCAGCAAAATGTGACAACTGCCACCGCTGTTCTTTCTGTTTCTGGAAGCACTCAGCTGGGGACTTCCAGTTCTCACCCTTGCCAGCAGAAGATTCTGTAGCAGATAACCTGTTAGTGCAGAGGTCATCAGAGCAACAGGTGACCTGAGAGAGAAGGTGAGTCTGCCCCAGGCATCCCGAACACTCAGCTGGGTGCGGTCATTGGATGGACTCTGGTCTGTCCCCTTTGGGAAGCACGGGCGCTGTGTGCGATGAAGTATGAGAAGGGACACCTGGACGCTACAAGGTCGAGACCACGAATCACCCCGAATCTGTTCTCTTGTTCTATTAGCTTAGCGACACCCTCAGAGCTGGGAACTACCCCCACCCCAAGCCTATACTCCCAGCCTTTCCTGCAGCCGACTAGGTATGACCACATCACTAGCTTCTGGTCCACAGGATGTGCATGTGGACCAATGGAGTACATGTTTATAAGGAAAACTGCTTGTTCTCAATTCTCTCTCCCTCCCTCCCTCCCTTCCTCCCTCCCTCCCTCCCCCACTTTCCGGTGAGCTAGAATGCAGATGTGACAGTGTGAGCTTCTGCTTAGCACACGGATGGGAACAGTGTTGCAGCCACAGAGCCACAAGACAGAAAGAGCCTGGGTCTCCGGGTCATCTGGAGTGAAGTCTCCTACGGCCTCTTGAGCTAACCCCCCTAAACAATGCCTGTGCTGGATGAGGCACTACATCGTGTGCAGTCTCATTTTTATAGCAGCTATGCCTGTGTCCTAAATAATACAGGGGAAAACTGGGAATCAAAATGATTTGAACACAAAGTACATCTGTACATCCGCACACTTGAGCTAAAAGTGAGGAAACAGCAACTGTCCCTTTGTAAAGAAGAGGCGGTCATAAGATGAAGTAGTGAGTGCTTTGAAATCCAGCAGCACAGCTAAGACAATCCACGTGATTAAGTAAAATCCACATTCAGTTGGAAGACACTTGATCTTAAAAAATAAAATGAATTATAAAATTGTTACTTCTTTTATTTTTATTTCAATAATTTAGAGGTAATAATACAAGGACACCTGGTCTATTTAAGAAAAAAATATCGTAAAGGGAAACTCACTAGAAATATGAATGGCCACACGCCCAAATATTTAGTACCAAATACCAGAAAAGGAAATCACCTTGTAGAGAGGCAGTAAACCTTACTGGTTAGGAGCTCAGGTCTCAAAGACAGGTTGGCTAATTATGCATCTGAACTCCCCAATTTCTCGCTGTCTGACCCCGAACTCTTAACCTAGCCCTCTAAGCCTCAGCTGCTTGTGTTTCAGTGTCCTGTGGATGAAATGACAAAGCACTTAAGCCAATACCCACGTCATAGCAAGATTTCAACAACTGCTGTCTAAGATCATTACCACCCGACTATGAAAAGGTCACTATGAGAAGTCAGGCACCTTAACCTTCAGTCTTCTACGAGACGAACTTCCTTTTCAGGGTGGCGAGCCACAAAATGTTTAAAGGCTTGGGTTTCAGGGAGAGGCAGCAATCCAATCAGGAACTTATTTATATACGAAGTGTGTTTCTATCATAGCGTGAAGTGCACAATTAAGTAATAATATCAATATACTGATTCAAAGTTTCAATTCACACGTTTTTCTTAAAAACGACTCCTAGGTTTGAGAAGCCAACTTCTATTTTGCCATGCTGTGTTCACTAAATAAGGAACGCCAGGTCTTTAAACTGTCCTTTCGTAACTGTGTGATACTGGGCAAGTTCCCAGACATCTCTGAAAGTAGGTTTCCTCATCTGTAACCTGAAGACAATAATATCCACCTCACGAATTGCTGTGAGTATTAAATAATACACACAGGATGCTACTGCAACGCCTAGCATACTGGAAGCATCCAGATAATGGACAACAGGAACTTTCGTTTTGGTAAAACACTGTCCATATCGTAAGACAATGACACCCTCACATGAGTTTGAGACTGACTGGCTGTAGGGCCACACATTCTGTGCTATTTTCCCTATCACACTAATGGGTCACAGTGACCACGCAAGCATGTTCTCTCCCAAACTCCTCTGATGCCAAAATATTATCGTTGCAAGCCTGTTGTCCAAAGATTGAATGCATTTGTGAAACACAGATTCTCTCACCTGTGAAGCTAGATGCCTCCCATGAGATTGTATCCACAATGCTGTTTCTTATTAGTATTACATCCTATCCAACGAAGCTGACCACTGCAGACTTGGCTAAGTAATAATTACCGTGGTGTGTGTCACCCAGCATCCTCGAAGACTTAATGATTTCACCAAACCAAAATTAAGTTTGCAAAGAACATGCCCTCTTAGCCTTCAGGGAGCTGATAGGGACAATTAGTGTCATCTGCTAACCCAATGTCCAGGATGGAGTGAGGCCCTTTCTCTTTCAGCCATAAAGTGGCGATGAACCTGAAACTAAAAAATATGCTTGAAGCTGTAGGAGAAATGAGCCTTCTCTTTTCTGGATTAAAATAGAACCTTTCCTCCCCCACCTACAATTCAAATGCCTCAGCCCATTGCTATCAGGGCAGAAGATATTTTAGCATTGCTTCTTTTAAGCCATTGTTTCATCCTTATTTTTAAAACAACCCATTTTGCCCAGGTTAACGTGTTTACAGGGGCTCCTCTCGCAGGTGTCTGTCCCAGTCACCACCCTTGCCTGACCCGATTTGCCACGCTGACTTGTCCCAGGCGTGCAGCTGCTTGCTGGGAGCGTCCCGGTTCGCTCGCCCCCATTCCGCAGTGCCATTGATCCCTAGAACATTCCGGGCCACATCTGGGGGGCACTTTGGGGCACCTCATGAAACGGTCAGTACTGCTGCCCCTTCCTCACCCAGGTCCAGGGCAGTAGGTAGGGCCAGGTCTCACTGCTTAGTGGTAGCAAAACTAAGACCAGGATACAAAGTCTTTGTTGTCACCATGAAGACAAGAGCCTTTGAACCTCTGTTAATCCAATTTAAAAAAAAAATAAAATAAAGAACTCCAATTGAAGCGTTCTACTGGGTAGCCTCACATAGGCACAGCCTGATTGTACACTCCTGGCTGTGCCGTGATATCCCCTTGTAACGTCTTGACTGTCTTCTATGATTGTCATTTGGGGTCATTTTTTCCCCTTTCTCTTTCTTTGAGGATGTTTTCTACTTTGTCATTTGGGATTACTTGCTGCTTGGCTGGCTGTCCCGGCGAAGAGCCCAGGCTCCAGCCGGTGCCCACTGTGTAATCAACTGCAGATTATGTGACTGAATAGGGGGGTTTTGTACGTCATTATTTGCTGGCTTGGCCAGTCTTCAGGCTATTTGCATCTACCTTGAAACAAAGACAATGACAATGAGGCACAGAGTGTTACATTCAGTCTATCATCTCCACAGCAGGTTTTTATACAGGAATGTGATCCATGTTCAAATTGTAGCCATGCATCCACACCAAGAGCACTGGCCTCTGCTCCACTGGGCCTCCTCTTACCCCTTCACTCCCGTGTCCTTCTCTGAACGGCCCCTGTGCTTCTCCTCACACCTCCCATGACAGTTATTTCCAACCATGTCACGTCTGCCCCTCCTGCTAACTCACAAGCTCCGTGAGCACAGCCTCCGTGCCCGCCTCACCCACACAGCCTGGAACGGCCTCTCCCAGGTGCTCAGGAAACGCTGGGCCAGAGCTCTCGCAGTCTCTTCGGCGGATCTCCTCAACCCGAGTGGACGCAACTCTAATTCTTCACCTTCCGAAACAGAATCCTGCTCTAACTGAAGCAAACCAATTAAAGCCCTTCCTAGGAATGTATATGTTTCTGGATCTATACTATTTGCAGGACAAGTTCATATCATTTTTAATTTTTATGTCCAGAAAAACAGCAAACAACATTCAAATGCAACAATGATGGCAGAAGCTATTAATACAAACTCCAAAGTTGGCTAGATTTACAAATAATCAATATTAAAACCTAAAAAATATGTTTGCATCTATCTAGAAACATTTCTTTAAAAAGAAAACCTGTTGATAAGGCCCCCCTCCCTTGCATCAGATAAGGGCATAAATACTTTTTTCTAAATAGGAAAGATAAATCAAAATAGTCCTCTTTTGTAAAAACTGAAATTTGATTTATAATTAAAGGTCGTCTGGCATATTTTTCTGCAATAGTAAAGGCTATTAAACTTATGAATTGTTTCCTAGCTAGGAAAATTGAGGAGGTGATTTCTTTAAACTTTAAATAAAGTCTTACGCTGAAAAACTACTTTCTGGATGACTTGAACCCATGAACCAACCAATCTCCAAACATCGCATTCCCAACTGAAGATAACAGTATTGAGATCCACCACTGCTCTATTGAGAATGTATCTATTTTTAAAAATCCCAAACTTCCTGATAATGAAGTAGCCACCATGTGGTCAAAATAAGCACTTTACAGACCCAGGAGCTATTTTTTGTTCTTCGTGCTGCGTGTCTTGTGTCCTTCCTTTCTTATGTCCTTTCCCCATTTCGGATTGCACAAGTGTGCTTGAGGGCTGACACCGTATTGCCAATAGTTCACTATAATTGGAAGCAGTAGGTGCTTCAGCACTCATTACCTGACGAGGAACATCGCAGTAACAGACTCGGTTTGCAGGTCACTGCTAATGAGGCCAAGGTCCTCGGCCATGGGTGGACATTTGCTCTGCTCCATGACAAGAAGCCAAACGCCTTAGTCTGTTGCTCACCCCAGTGCGTGTGTGGAAGGGAGGCGCTGACCACGAGGAGTATGTGAATGTCCTGGTTCAAGTCCCCAGCACAACCAGCACTGGAGTGTACAATCAAACATTGTTAAACCCAGGTGTGCTCAAGGTCAGATGCAGGCACAGTGAAGACAGGACTCACTGGGGTACATAATTTGAAAAAAGAAAAGAACCAGATCTGGTAATGATATCCACTGCTGAACAGATATTCAGTCAAGTGGAAGCAGTGCATGCAAATCACTTAGAAATATTATTAAAATCATTTCTGATTCAGCAGGTCAGGTGTGAGGCCTGTGCTGCTGCATTCGTGATGAGCTTGCTAAGTGACGCCAAGGCTGATGGGTCCTGGAACCTCACTTTAGTAGCAAGATTCAAGAGCCTCTCAGGTTGGTGTGTGCACAGAAATCCTGGACCTCAGGAGCCCAGGCGGTCGGGAAGGTTTGAAGAAATAGAGAGATAGCAGTAAGACCACCACATTGTCAGGAATCCGGAGAGCAGACCCAGTCACCATCACTCAGAAAGAGGTTAGAAGTAAGTTTCAATGAGTGCTAAGGGCTCTGAGTCATGTGCTCCTCTGTCTCCATTTCCCAGACCAGGCAGCCAGAGACTGTGGGACATGGGGGGCAGGGGCCTGATTGGGTACTGGCAGAGAGAAGTCACTGCAGCTGATGCTAAGGAGACGGGTGTGTCGGGAAGCGGGGCAGGCAAATTAGGAGGCTGGAAGCTGATGGGAGTCAAGAAAGTAATAGGCACCCGAATCTCAGATCCTTGCTGAAGGCGAGGATCAGAATTATACAGCTATTGGTCAAAGTTCAGTGCATGGCTTACAAATCATTTGCACAAAAGTTAGTCGATTTGGGGGGGCCTTGTGGGCAGTCTTCTCCATCTCAAATACATTAAATCATGGCCCTAGACTCCATTTGACTTTGGCAGGGTGGAATAGCTCTGGGGTAATCCAAGGTGAGAAATCTATTTTTCCCTCTAGTTGAGGTCTCTTATGTAAAAGGCGGCGGCTAGGCAGCTGAAATTAAGCTTATAGAGTCATGTTCACAGAAGTACTACAAATGAGGGTGAGTCAGCCATGAGCTCAATAGAGAGTAAATAGACAGATAAATTTACATTCATGTATAGATTGATTTAGATATTTGTCAAATATTTGCCAAAAGAGGTTTCCCTTGTCTAAGAAAGGCATAGTCCTAATATTTTTCTTTTGAAAGGACTCATTTCATCAGTAAGTTTGAAGAAAGTTTAAATATAAACTGTCTAAGCTGAAAATGTGCATTAATTCCTTCTGTAGCTTTCCAGATAGCTCAGCTGATCCCCTTCCTGGGCTCAGTACTATGAGCATGCAAATAAAGCTGAGGTTGTTAGGTTAGTATTGTACCCAGGAGACACTAATAGTCCCATCAGAATCATGAATGTAGCTGTGAAACCTCTCCAGAGAATTCCCAGCAACATGACACCTTAAGCTGACATGAACCTTCTTCCAATTACAGACACGTGGGAAACTGGATTAAACATCACCAAAATAAATATTATAATGTAATCCGAACGTGAAGGAAGGATGGAAGATTCTCAGGAGTCATGAACAAATGGGGAAGTCAAGGTCAGGGATGTGAGCAGGAGCTGGGGCTGTGGTATCCCAAAGGTGTACTATGAGAACACGGCTTAAAAGGCCAGGCCTCGAGTCCCTGGCCTTGGCCCTGGGCCCAGGAAGAAACTAGGACTGAGCATCTGGCTCACAAAGGCTGCTCAGGCTTTAAAGAGAGAACAGGAAAAACTTCATTCTGCTCGGGGAGGCTGAACAACACTTAGTCTCTTCCCTAAAGAGACTTAAATTATTAAAATGTTAAAGTAGCAGAAAAAAAGAAATTTAGAAGTGATTCTTGTCATTACCATCCTCAATTTAAACTGTTCTAGGAAACAGAAAAAAGTGAGCCACGTTATGTATGCCCCAGATACCCACAGGATAACCTAAACAGAGCTGAAAGACAAACCACAGACTTAAGGAGGGTAAGTGAGTGTACACAAATAAACGTGAGTATCAAGAATATATAAAAGACTTGTAAAACTAAATTTAAAAAAGAAAAAAATCCTTGGCAAAGTGAACAGAAGATACATATTGATATTTCATCAAAAATAAGACCTCAAATTCTAATAGGTGTATGAAAGTTACCTGAATTTAAATAAGAATCGAGATGACAAATATTTAAAAGTTTGATACCAATGGTGAGTTCAGATAAGGGGAAACTTTCAGATACTGTTGGTGGAAAGGGAAGCTGATATCAACCTTTCGGGGAGCAAACTGTCAGTATCTAGTAAATGGGAAGATGCCCTGAACCCCAGTAAGGTCACATATAGGTACAACACTTACGTTCCCTGTAGAAATGTCTGATGGTAAAAAAAGGAAAACAAAATGTCCTTGAACAAAGAACAGTTAATAAATATTTGTTGGTATTTTCTATTTGTAGGATTTTATTTCTCTCTTTAGAACAAAAAACAGATCAGATGCAACTATGTTATAAATATTATACCACTCAATCAGGGAAATGGGTAGATAGATTTTTAAATTTTTCTGTGTTTTCTGTATTTTTAAAGTATTTTACAATTAATTTTTAAACAAATGTAAATTATAAAGTCTACCAGAGCTATACGTATCGTCAGAGGAGGATATATATCCATCCACAGACATAAACTCATGAAAAATAAATGCTTCCTGTTTTCTGCCACTCAGTCTTTGAAGTGGCTTTTTTTATGCCTTAAGAGTTAATGCATGCATTGACCATATATGAAACCTTTAAGAGCAGAAAAAGTTCCATGTTTTCAAGTAAAGGTCATGACCTTCATACCTAGATATAATGTGTAACAACTCCAAGCCTCGAGTATCAACATCAGCATCAGGCTCTGAAATAACCTGCTTTATTTAGCCCACACACTGTTCAGTTTTTCATTTAGAAGATATTTACCTCACCTTCCATTGTGGGGGGGCCCACCACCCTACACTCAGGTGTGAGCTCTCGGCATCTCCTCTAGGATATGGTGTGTCGTGTGCCTTCAGGGACACTCTGTGAGCCTTCTCAAACCAATGAGGAAAGAAAAGACAAGAAGCAACACGCTGTTCATAAAATCATGCTGCCTTCAACAGGAGAGTTTAAGCCAATGTAAATATAAAGAGAATTCAAGAGTGTCTAACATTTCATTGTCTGCTCTGAACTAAATCAACTGTGGCACAGACGCACACCTGAGCAGACCATATTATTCCACGTCTTGATGTCATTACATAGATCAAGTGCATATTGCATTAAGTGCCAACTAATACTGTGGCTTTGAGCAACTTACACTTTCCAGCTCTTGTTTTTGGTTTGTTTGTTTGTTTGTTTGTTTGTTTATGAAATGAGGTTGGATGACTTACGTCTTAGGTTCCTACCCATTTGAACATTCTGTGATCCTATTACAGCGGAATAGGCTTCAACGCCTTCCTATCATAAAATAAAACTTTTCATTACACTTTGACGTCCAAAGACTTTGGTGTCCTTTCTCTAATTCAGATCATTTGAAAGGCTTGGGCTGAAATCAAGATTTCTGCCAAAAGCAAGATAAAAATTAGTTTCCATTAAGAGCTCCTAATTCATCCTTGTTATACTGACTAAATCATAAATGTTCACTAAGGAAGCAGCGGAGATTACGGTCAACATCTTCATCTCACAGACAAAGAAACTGAGGCCCTAAAAGGTCCTGTGTTTTACCAAATGCCACAGAGTGTCTTGATGGGGAGGGCAAGTTCAATTTTGTGTTTTTTAATTCCTGGTCCATCCATTAATCCATTCAAGCAAGATTTATCTGACACTCACCAGGCACTATGCTAGGCACTGAGAATGCAAAGTTCCAGGACAAACTCATGGCCCTCACAGAGCTCACAATCCAGTGACGTGAGGGAGGAGGGAACAACTGTCAAACCCTAATACATACACAAAGGCAGAGGAATTAATATTTGTGGGCTCCTTGGAGAACCCAGAGGTGAGGATAAAGAGAAGTGGAAAGCTTCCTGGAGAAGAAGACAATTGAGTTGCATATTGAAAAATAGGGCATTTGTGAGGTACACAGAGCATGGGAGGAACATGCAGAGAACACAGCACATGTCAAGGCATTTGAAACATACAGACACACACACACACACACACACACACACACACAGACATACACACACACATGTTTGGGAGACGGTAAGCAGCTGGATAACCTTGAACCTAGGACGCAGTTGGGAATGTCAGGAGACATGAAAGAAATAGGAATAGATAATGCCAAGAAGGGGAGCTTTGACTTTCATCTAGAAAGATGAGGAATGAACCGTTTTAAGGACCTAAATAGTTCTTCTTCAAAACTCTGAAATTTATGACTTTTACAAACCAGAGTCACGATAGAAGTGCCTCCTTTAGAACTGCAACCTTAGAGGAAGGCTTTTTGATCCAAGTCCCGGGTTTGAAGTTGATGTTACTCCCCTCACTTTGTGATCACAAACAAAAATTTTTAAAGCAAGGAATTAATTCCTTGGGTTTAACAATATCTTTTCTAGGTAAGTACTTGGCAAATGGTATTATCTGCAAAAATACATGATTGCTTGGGTTGAGGACCCAGGTAACTCAAACAACCACATATGGTGAGGGTTTTTTTTTTTTTTTTTGGTTTATTTGTCCATCTGATTGATTCTGTTTCTCATTTAATTGATCAAACCTTACACTGAAGTGGCCAAATGATGTGGTCAAATCTTCAGGTAGAAAGAAAAATACTATGAAAAAAAATTCCCAATAAAATTTTAAATGAATGATCCAAGTATGTGGAATATACCATTTCTGTGTGTGTGTAGGCTTTCTGCAAAAACGTCCAGCCATTGTATAGTTTTATTGCTGGATACTTTCCAAACAGCCTACACACACACACACACACACACACACACACACGAGATTGAACAATGAATTTCACAAACTCATCCTAAAAAAAGTGCTATATCCTTCATTGGTGAGTATCACTATGGTCACCCTCAAAGTACTGTCTTTGGGAAGCTATGGCTATGCACCAATGCCAGCTCCTAGTCCACCCTTCAAAGCCATTTTGGAACACTTTTTTCTGGAATGGTTGTCAGAGCTGTCACCATACCCAAAATCTGACAATTAAATTCGCGAACTTCCATCATGCGCTTATCTTGGCAGCACTGTACAAACAACTCAGTAAGGTACCATAACTGCCCCATGGTTAAGAAAAGTTTCAACTGGGGGAGGCTATGGTGGGGGTGTATGGAAACTAGCCATACTCATTTTGAAACTTTTCTGTAAGTTCAAAAACAAGTCAAAGTCAAAAGTTAAAAGACAAGGTATTGTATTTACTCCAACAGAATTGAAAATGCTTTTGAAAAAGTAAATCTCTTTTGAGGGGTAAGACCAAACCTCTGATGTAAAAATAACACCAGGAAAACTACATTTGGTTAAAAATTCCCACTTTTTGACAGTTATAACTTAAGAACCTGTATCAACAATTCCGTCTCTTGAATTCAGCCTATTTGATTTTTTATTCCTCAATTGTAATCAATCTTAATTATCCGTTTTTGGGAGAGGCATCTTTCCATTTCCCAAAGACAGGAACCTCAAGAAGTTGTTTGTCACCTCTTAGCCGCTTGCAGCTCCAACTGCAAAAAGTCTCTAGTGGGTATGAGTTTTGGTCTAAAACATCTACAATGGAAAATTCAGGAAGTTGAGTTCACTTTCGGTTGCTCAGGTATTGCATTTATTTGCTTTATCACATCATGAAGAGAACAAGGTTTTGTTTCTTGGGTTTTTTTCTTTTTTCTACTTCTTGATTCCATTCTCCTGTATTTAATAGCATCAGTCAGAAGGACAGCTATCAAGAGGCAGCTACACAAGTGAATCAGTCATGGCCCAAGCGCCCAGAAACCACTTGTTACAATCGCAAAGGGAACGGAGCCTACATAATGAAGCCTCCCAGCAACAGACTAATTAATATCTCCCTCTTCTTTGAAGAAAATGACCCAGTACTGAACTCCAGTGGATTATATAACATTTTAATTTACTATCTGCTAAAAGGATGGCTGCTTTATAAAATGCATTCCTATTTATTCATTCTCTGATAACACCCGTTGTCATTCAAAGTGGACCCGCTGGCCAAAGTCTTAAAAGAAACTGGACTAGGACAAGTAGATATTTAATAGATGCCATTATACTCATGCTTCTTGGTCCTACCAAAGATGCCATATGCAGAGACTGTTGCACGTTGCCCACACCCAGGGGCAGCCAGTAACTTTCTCTTTGCATTGTTATAGGTAGAGTGTTTGCAAAGACTTGCTTTCGGAAAATAGGCAGAAGACAAACACCCTTCCAAAGAACAGTGGGGCTCTCCCTTGGTCGTCAAACGAAAACTGCTTGACGGTTTAAGAGATTAAGAGAGGCACCTTGGAAAAGTCAGTCCTAAACATCATGTCGTCACGGATCGAGGGGTCGTGAAAATTGCAACTCCTGAGCCCTTCTCCTCACCTGATCATGGAAGACCCAGGAACTAGCTGGCCTCAGGTGAACCTGCAAGCTCAAAAATGTTTCTGCAAACAGTTGTGCACCTAGTGTTGCCAGATACAGCAACTAAAAATCTAAGATGGTCCTGCTCCATGCAATATTTGGGACATCCTACCCTAAAATTGATGTGTGGTTTATCTGGAATTTAAATTTAACTCAGTGTCCTGTATTTTATCTGGCAACTCCCCTCCCTGTTCTGAGAAAGGGTAAGACATGTTACAATTTAACTTCCAGGACTGGATTTTCTATAGATCAATGGCTTCCTCACAGTGGTACTCTAGCAATTTCTTTAATGTGGCTCTTTCTTCACCTGTAAAATGGAATGATGACAAAGAATAACTTCCTCATAGGTTTGTGTGAGGAGAAAATCAAATAACCCATATAGTGCTTAGCACAGTACCTGGCATATACAATGCATCCAATGAATGCTTGCTTTTATTATTATAATTATTATTACTGTGTGCATCGAATAAATAATTTGTTGGCAGAGTACACAAGTCAATAAGAAAACCTTAAATTGTATGAGAAAGATAGAAAATGGCTTAGTGAAACAAAGTAGAGGGAGAAGAAAAGTCTGTGAATAAACGGAGAATCCCTAAATTACCCTGTAAGATTTTCCTGTAATCCCTTAATAATAATTACCGTCAGGCTTCGGAAAGAGGAAAGCTTACAGAACTTTCTTGCAATAATTTATACATTTCATTTTCCATTTTAATTCACAGTAAAAGACAAGAAGAATTGGTGTGAAACAACTGAGATAAGCCCAAACAAAAAATGAAGGAAAGGTATATAGGTAAATGAAGAACACATTTATCACTAGCTCTTAAAAAAAAAAAAAAAAAAAGAAAGAAAGAAACCATTGACAGTCACCTTTGGTAAACTATTTCTGTCTGGAGGCTGTTCTACAATCCCTCTCCAAGATTACCTATTCTGGGAGAAGAGCCGACATTAAGCCCTCTCAGAAGTGTCCTTCATTTCCGCAAGAAGTCTCCATTGACACCGACACAAAGGCTGCAAAATGCCAGTTTCCTCTTGGCTGGTTGCAGAAACCAGAACTGCAGAAAGATTCTCCATGAAGACAGTCTGACCCACTACCAACTCCTTCTTCCTGCTGACTAGAGGGGTAAGAAATAAATAATAATAAGGCTCCAGGTCTTCCATTACACCCGTAGTTTCGAAAACCATTCCCTCTTTCCCAGGAACCATGATCGGCATAAATGCTTTCTTTTCCTTGTAACTACTATTCGTTGGTATTTGAGCGTGATCCAAGGCCCCCAAAAGAGTTCTTTTTCTTTATCTGGCCTCCAGAGGCGAACTATTCCTGTCCATTCAATTCTGTCTTCCTGGTAACAAATCCCTGGTCTCTTTCCCTGATCAACCAGATGAACTCCAGATTCTAACATTTTAAGAGAAGTGTTTCTGCATCACATTGCTGCTTAATTCTGCATCTCTAAAGAATATATGAAAAATCTCTATAAAGTTTTCCTTTGTTTTTTTTT